>CM037777.1:59231541-59281541 GCA_021229015.1 Solen grandis
AAATCAGCCACAATCGAACTAAACTGAGATATTATTGCCACTATCAGTATAAGTTAAATTACGATTGCTTAATAATTACAGAAACATCTGGGTTTTTTATAATTCAAGGCCAATAACTCCTGATTGAATTGGCCTATAACAGCAATAATCAAACTTTGCTGATATATTTATGGCCATAAATATTTCATGAAGTTTTCAAACAATGTAAAATTTGTCACTTTTTAGCTCACATGAGCTCAGGATGAGCTATTAGGATCATTGCATGTCTTGTCATACACAATCAGTTTGTTTTTACTCTAGAATATCCATTTCCTAACCTATCATCTTCAAAATTTATGACAATTTTTATGAACATAATATCTCGGTCATGTTTGATTATGGCCGATATCAGCCAATTAGGTCAGGAGTTCTAAAACTCCTGACAAAATAGGCCAATATCAGCTATAATCGAACTTGGCTGAGAGATTATGCCCATTAACATTGTTATAAAGTTTTAAGATAACTGCTTAAGAAATCATTTTCTGCTTAGCTGTTTCAGAGGAGATGTTGTTTGAAGTAAATTGTTGACGATGGACAATGCATGACGGACGACGCACAACAAGGACGCTGGGTGATCCTAATAGCTCATCTTGAGCAAGTCACCAATAAACGTTGTGCTCAGGTGACCTAAAAAAATGCTAGAGTGTAAACAAAGTGAAACTTGGCATATCTTTTATGGAAGGGTATTAACGCATAAATTGCATCTTGCATTCGTACATTACAACTTGCATTCATACATTTACATCTTGCATTCGTACATTTACATCTTGCTTCCGTACATTTACATTTTGCGTTCATACATTCAATATTACATTCGGTTATCTAATATTGGAATCGTCCTTAAGCATTTTGCTCAAGTGGCATGATGCATTTTTTAATTTAATGTTTTAGCCTTATTTCAAATTCTTCGCTAGATCGGCGTTTCATCGTCTTACTATAAACAAATAATAGAACATGCGACAAAATAGAACGCGACCAACGGTGTTTGACAGCAGAAGGCGCAAGTTCGGAAACTGTCGGGTTCTGGACGGAAACTGCCGACAATATACGAGTATTTTGAAAAGATACAATAGTTGTAACAATCGTTTTAAGCTGTTTTAAATGAGGATGAATTTATACTGGTTCATATCATGATTAGTTGAATACTTATTCAAGTTAGTTTGTTTTAGAACATGACATGCACTGCCAAGACCAGCGTCTATCACTAGATTTTTTTTTTAAGTTGTTTATACCAACGCATGATTGGTGATACCATTTGCGGCATTTTTTTCACATTGAACCATGTTATCAGTGAATTCAGGCATTTCACATACATCCTATTACCAACGGCATTTTCTTGTGTGCAAACTTACACAATGAAAACAAAAATAAATTTACAACCAACACAGCTGTCCAACATATAAAAACACCTATATATTCTGAATACTAAAGTTTATTATATCCGGATCCTATATCCTCCTTTGCACAACACATCAAAACATTTATTTGTAATCTTACATTAACGCTGGCGTTAATTTGTTTATTAAGGGTAGCTTAAAATTATATTCATTTTATACTTAGCTAAATCAATTTACATATTGAGTATTTAGCGAGTAAAGACAACTTCTCTGTGTATGTTCTTTCATAACGTTTTTGATGAAAAAAAGATCAAAGTATGTTTGTTTACTTGTTTCTTTGTTTCTTTTCAACGATCAATTTCCTAATGGCCAAACAAATAATTTCTCGTGAAATACCTACCATTAATAATGTCAATGTGTGAAACAGTGTAAATTATTCCAATTAATACTTTATTTATCTTTTGAATGTGCATAACATCAAAGTACTTTCGGAATTCCCGATTTAAAATTGCGTTAATTGATCAATTATGAAGACTTTAATTACAAATAATGTGAAAGGTTTTATGTAGGCGGTCTCGGCCGGTTTCCTATCTGTCAGATCATATATTATCTGAGTAAACATTACATCATTTTTTTTCTAATTTCAGGTTTAAAATTGCGTTAATTGAACAATAACAAGACTTGATTATAAATGTAATCGGTCTCAGTCGGTCTCTGATCTACCCACCCCCCATATACTACATACTAAACGACGGTCTCCGGCCCCCGGTCTCGGAGACCGGCGGAGACCGTCGATAATTTGGAGACCGGCTTTTAGTAGGCCCCAACTTACGTTTATCTTCAAAGTATATTTCAGTCACTTACGGAAACTGCCGACAACAAATGCGTAGCGCCACCTGTTAGCATAATTTGGTCGTCCCGTCATTATTACACCAGGTGTCGCATCGTATTATGCCTTGTGTATTGTGCTGTTTACATTCGGCTTTCCACATTCGGCTGTTCGTCATTGTTACTGCTATGCTCTCTGACATTTGTCATTCGTTAAGAGGAAGGTGTTATTTAAATTAGAATATTAAACATGACTTTATCTCATCAAATTAATGTTAATTGATGGTGTTAAATAACGAGAATAACAGACACTATTTATAACAAGATGTTCATATCACAAAGTAAGATGTACAAAGCAAGATGTGCATGTCACAAAGCAAGATGTACAAGTCACAATACAAGATGTACAAAGCAAGATGTGCAAGTCACAAAGTAAGATGTGCAAGTCACAAAGCAAGATGTAAATGTACGAATGCAAGATGTAAATGTACAAATGAAAGTTGTAATGTACGAATGCAAGATGTAAATGTACGAATGCAAGTTGTAATGTACGAATGCAAGATGCAATTTATGCGTTAATACCCTTCCATAATCTTTAGCTCCCCTGAGCACAACGTGTTCAAGGTGATCTATTGTGACCGATGAATGTCCCGCGTCCGGTGTCCATCGTCAACATTTAACTTAAAACGACATCTCCTCCTAAACCACTGGGTCAATTTTAAAGAAACTTCACAGGAATGTTCCTTGGGTGAAGCCCTTTTCATAGTTGTTCAAAGAATTTGATTGGCAACGGAAAAAAAAAAACATAAGAAAAATTTGAAAATCTTCTCCTCCAAAAGTACTGGCAAGATTTCAGTTATTTGGCACAGATGTTCCCTACGTCACTCTCTATCAAGACTGTTCAAATTATTTTGATCCATTGAAAACCATGGCTGGAGGCGGAGCCTGTTTTCCTTATATGTATATAGTAAAAACTTCACATATCTTCTCCTTAAAATGTACTGGTTGGATGTCCAAGTTATTTGGCACAGACGTTCCTTGGGTCACTCTCTACCAAGATTTTTAAATTATTTTGATCCATTGAAAACCATGGCTGGAGGTGGAGCCAGTTTACCTTATATAAATATAGTACAAATTTGAAAAATCTTCTTGGCCAAAAGTACTGGCTGGATTTCAAAGTTATTTGGCACATTCCTAATATGAATTTAGTACAAATTTGAAAAATCTTCTTGGCCAAAAGTACTGACTGGATTTCAAAGTTATTCCTTAGGTCACTCTCTACCAAGATTGTTCAAATTATTTTGATCCATTGAAAACATGGCCACCATGGGGCGGAGCCCATTTTTCTTATATGTTTATAGTAAAACTTCAAATATCTTCTCTTCCAAAAGTACTGGCTGGATTTCAAAGTTATTTGGCACAGATCTTCCTTAGGTCACTCCCTACCAAGATTGTTCAATTTATTTTGATACGTTGAAAAACATGGCCGCCAGGGGGCTAAGCCCATTTTCCTTATATGTAATAGTACAAATGTGAAAATTCTTCTTGTCCTAAAGTACTCACTCGATATATGACTGGCAGAGGGCAGAGCCCATTTTCCACAATATCGTAAGATATTTGCTGTTTCCTTTCCTCCCACTAATACCTGGTTCTCAGGTGAGCGACCCAGGGCCATCATGGCCCTCTTGTTTATTTCAAAAGGGGTATAGCTCCTGACCTAATTGGCAGATATCAGCCATAATTGAACTTGGCCGAGAGATTATAGCCATAAACATTTTTTGCCAGAAAGTTTGAAAATGCTAGAGTGTAAACAAACTGATAGTGGACTATGAATGGACAGATGGATACTAGACATTCAACGATGTTATAGCTCATCCTGAGCACATGTGCTAAGGTGAGCTAAAATCTAGACCTAGGAGAGTTATGGTTCTTGTTCAATGCTCTTCTCCTAGATGCATTCTATTCATATATGAAGTTTTAAGTTAATACCTTGTATAGTTTTTAAGTAATGGCCTTTGTTAAAGTTGCTGACAAACCAACATACATAACCCTCCCCATTGATCACAGATCTCAGGTGCATAAAGATTTAAAATTCCACTGAAGAAATGATAAGTACAATAAAATCCATGTGCATCACTTATTATCTTAAATGTCCCATATTTATTCATCACTGTGCATTACCGTAACTTTTCTTTTGAATGCTGACTTTGACCTAAACCTTGACCTTCCTTGGCAGCCACAATGTCCTTGATCTTTGACCTGTCAAACCATGCTGAGGCCCCCACCTCTGTGGTACAGAGCTTTATCTGAGGCTGGAGAGTCTGAGAGGTAAACTCTGGTTTCAACTTGGCATGGAGGTATACCACTGCATGGTGGCGTTTTGGTTGTCCAAGTGACAGCTTTGGTGGAAACACTGACTTATAGAAACAAATTGTATAAGGTAACAATATATTATACATGTATATACATGTCTTTGGGAGATCTGTAAGGCAATTTGATTGCAGCAAACTATGTAATTTAATTTCATATGTCAAAGGATAGAATAGAATATTGATTTAAAGACACCCCAACAGTCGAAAGACGTCATATGGTGTCTAAAAACGCTTAAAAATACGATAAGTCACACAATTATACACAAGTGAATCCCGCACAGCAGGAGAGTAAACACGTTTAACATATCACGTATGTAAAATCAAAGCTTGTTATATATACCAACGTCTTTAATAAAAGCGATCAAAGTATCAACAGAAACAGTATTAAAGAGGTCTAACATAGATGCCACATTAAAATAATTAGTTCTAATAAGATTTAAATCAATACAGTCGACTAAAATATGTTTGATTGTATACGGTTCCTGGCAAGGAATGCATACAGGTTGTTCTTCTCGATTTAATAGATAGGAGTGAGTCAAACGAGTATGTCCTATGCGACAACGATTGATAACACATTCCTCCCTACGCACGGCGCGGGAAGATGGATACCAAAAACCTAAGGATGGTTGAATAGAATGTAACTTATTAAATTGAGCGTTGTCCCAACTAGATTGCCATTTTGAAAAGATCAATTTATTTACGGAAGATTTCAAATCTGTAAATGGAATTTTTATATCAGCCTCGTTTAAATCGGAGGCTGCCTTAGCAGCACGATCAGCTCTCTCATTACCTCGAATTCCCATATGACTGGGAACCCAACAGAAAATAACTTGTTTCGAAAAAGATAAGTGATGATGTTTAAGTAAAATATCTTGTATTAGTGGATTCGAAAAGTTCATGTTTTTAATTGATTGTAGAACAGACAAGGAATCAGAAAATATGATAAATGTATCGGACCGAATAGACGATACCGCATGTAAAGCTAACTCAATAGCTTTTGCTTCTGCAGAGAAAATCGAAGCTCCATCCGGTAAACGATATAATTTTGTGTAAAAGTAGCTTATGACTGCACATGTGGTTGTATTGCCATCTTTAGAGCCATCTGTATAAATGTCATAATGGTCTCCATAAGTAGACCTAATTTCATTGAACTTTGATTGAAATAAAATTGGATCAGTGATGGACTTTTTAGAATTGTGAAGACTAAGATTAACTTCAGGTCTTTTAAGTGTCCAAGGTGGAATTTGTGGCACTGTTTTTGGTTTAATGACTTTAATGTCAACTTCTAAACCTGAAATAAGATTCTGAGCACGCAAACCCAAAGGTTTGATAACCTTAGGTTTGCTCTCATATAATGTTTTATAGTTAGGGTGAAATACGCTATCATAAGCTGGGTTACTCGGATTTGATTTGAGTTTTGTAATATACTGTAAGGTTAATTTTTCTCTACGTAGATATAAGGATGGTTCATTTGCAGCTACATAAAGGCTTTCAACAGGAGATGTTTTAAATGCGCCAAGTGCCAAGCGAAGTCCGTGATGATGAATTGTATCCAGTAACTGTAAATATGATTTTCTGGCTGAACCATAAACGATACAGCCATAGTCTAGTTTTGAACGAATTAGAGAACGGTATAAATTCAATAAGACTTTTGTGTCTGCCCCCCAATCGGTATGGGCGACTACTCTCATTATGTTCAGTGCCTTTAGACATTTATTCTTCAGGTATTTTAAATGGGAAATAAAATTAAGTTTTTTGTCGAAAATCACTCCCAAGAAATTTAAATTCGTCAACGACAGGGATAGGAGTACCATCCAGCGTTAAATTTGGGTCATCGTGATGATTTCTTAATTGACAAAAATGCACACACTGTGTCTTTGATTTAGAAAATTTAAAGCCGTTTTCAGATGCCCAATTTTGTATTTTATTAAGACATTGTTGAAGCTGCCTTTCAATAGTATTCATATTTTTGGATCTGTAGCAAATTAAAAAGTCGTTTTTAAAAAGGGAACAAAATTAATCAACTCTTGATAAAACAATCTGATAAAGTCGAACCACATTTCACTTTAAAATTTCTGTCTGATAAAAAATTTTCTATAAATATTGGTAAATGGCCCTTAAGACCAAAATCATGCAAATCTTTCATAATACCATGTTTCCATGTGGTATCATATGCCTTTTCCAGGTCAAAAAATATACTTACTAAATGTTCCTTTTTGATAAAGGCGTCACGAATAAAACTTTCAAGTCTAATTAAATGATCAGTTGTACTTCTCTGGTTTCTGAAGCCACACTGAAAATTTGTAATAAGGTTATTAGACTATAAGAACCAAACAAGACGGGCATTAATCATTCTTTCTAGAGTTTTGCAGATGCAGCTTGTTAAAGCAATAGGTCTATAATTAGTGGGGTTAGTATTATCCTTTCCGGGTTTTGGAACTGGAATGATAAAGGCCTCCTTCCATGAAGGAGGAACTATACCTGAAGACCAGATATCATTAAATATTTTTAACAGAGTGTCCAATGAAGAGTGTGGGAGATTACGAAGCAATTGATATGGAATGTCATCAGGACCTGCAGCGGTGTCATGAGATTTTTTTAAGGCGTCCTGAAGTTCAGACAAAGAGAACGGCTTATTATAAGCTTCATCATTGGATGAAGTAAAATTTAATTTTTGCTTTTCCGATTCCTTTTTGTGTTTCTGAAATTCCTTAGAATAATTCTTAGAAGACGAGTTTTTAGAAAAACATTCCGCCAATAAATTAGAAATACTTTTTTTATTCAGAAACCTTTTCATTATTTTGGTCATTTAAATGAGTAACACAGGAATTAGATTTATTTTTACCCGTTATCTTTTTAATCATTTTCCATACCTATTTCAATGGTGTTTTAGAATTAAGTATGTATTCACGCCAAGAATTTTTCTTTGACTGTTTTATGGTCCTACGAGCTTTTGCTCTGAGTATTCTAATTTGATCATGATTTTCTTTTGTTGGTCTTACATTAAATCTTTTGACAGCTGCTCTGCGTTTACGAATGGCTTTCTTGCATTCGTCATTAAACCATGGTCTGCTTTTATTTGTAACTTTTGTTTTAGGTATACATTGTTCGGCAATGGAATGGAGTTTAGAGGAGAACTCAACTATAGGGTCATCGAATTCTAAAATAGTTGAAGAAAATAACTCTTTATTACAAAGTGTCTGAAATTTACCCCAATAGGCTTTTTTAAAATTCCATCTTGGAGGAGTATCATCAATACTAGAGATAATGTTAGTTAATATAATTGGAAAGTGGTCACTTCCACATAAATCGTCATGCACCCTCCAGTCGTAGTCCAAATACAAGATAGGATAGGAAATAGAAAGATCAATGGCAGAATAATGACCAGTTGCAGGATGAAGGTAAGTATGAGATTTATTATTTAAAATACATAAATCGTTTTTATTGATAAAATCTTCTAAAATTTTACCTTTCTCATTAAGATCGTTGCAACCCCATAATGTATTATGGCCATTTAAGTCACCTAAAAGTAAATAAGGTGCGGGAAGTTGATTTATAAGATTTTCTAAATCCCTAGGATTCAAAGTAGAACTTGGAGGTATATAAATAGAGCACACTGTGATCACTCTGTGCAAAGTTACACTGAGTGCCACAGCCTGTAGTTCTGTGTTCAGTTGAACTTTACTATGAGGAATATTACTTCGGATTAAAATAGATGAACCGCCAGCGGCTCTATCACAATTGTTTGAAATAAAATCATAGGAAGTATAATTCCTAAAAGATACATTATCATCACCTTTTAAAAATGTTTCTTGAAGACAGACTACAACTGGAGATTGTGAAGACAAAAGTAACGATAATTCATTGTAATTAGCTTTTAGACCTCTACAATTCCATTGAATGATTTTGTTTTCCATGCTTTAAGAGAGAACGAAAGATAATGAATATCAAAGATCTCAAGGTGCTACAACTGGAGATCTTGACCTTGAGGATGATGATGGACTTGCACTGGTGCATTCCATCTCATCCTCGCAGTCATCCTGCAACACATCATACCTGCGCAGCGCCCTAGAGGGAGTGTTAGATCCCTTAGGCTGACGCCCAGACGCTGGGCCCGAATCTATAACCGGTTTGTTGGTTTTAGCCTGTTTATTTAATTTATTTGTTTTCTTGTCTTGATTTATAGTCACTTTTTTAGACTCTGATTCAGATTGAGATTTTGTTTTGACTGTTTTTGCCGATGAAGAAACTTGTTCTGAAAAATCTTTTGCATCTGTATTGTAACTGTTTTCGTATTTGATTTAATAATTGATGAGTAGGTTTGTTTTGGTGTAGCTTCGTAAATTTTCTTTGCTTCCGGAAATGAGATATTTTGTGTAGCTTTGATTTTACATATTTCTTTTTCTTTCAACCAAATTTCGCATTTTTTAATTTTTTTTCAGTTGGACTTGTTCTGAAAGTGACCACCCTCTATACTGCATTTGACACAGACGCTAGTTAAATGGCGACATTTATCTTCATGATGACCAAATTTTTGACAGCGATGACATCTTAATGGGTTTGGGATGAAAAGATCAACTTTAATTATTCTGTAGAAGATTTTTAAGGAACTTGGAGTAACTGGAGTATTAAAAGTGAGAATGATTGTGTTTGTAGAAATTTCAGTGTTGTTTTTGGTAATGATAACTCTTCGTGCTGCTGTTACACCCTGAGGTTTAAGATTATCTGCAATTTCTTCATCGGTTACACCAGCTAGCATTTTGTCGCGGATCACACCTTTGGATGAATTTAAAGTTCTGTGAATAGATGAATTTATCTCGATATTTGAAAAGATTTTTAATTTGAGTATGTTTTCGCCTTGTGCTTTTCTTTTAATTTCGATAAGAATTTTGTTATTTCTTAGTTTTTTGACCGATTTCACTTCGCCAATTAAGCCTAAAACTGTTTTTTCAATTACAAAGGGTGATAGTGAGGTGAGCTTATCATTTTCATTGAGCGGTTCTATTATATAAAATTTCGGAAAGGAGCTGGATGATGTACTTTGAAAGGAAGTCGAAGGTGTTTCTTTATCGTGATCTGAATCAGAGTCCGTATGGGGTCGCTTGTTTTGAAAGGAGGCCATGAGAGAAGGAAATGAAGTTCAACACCCGTGCTCCCCACCCACCTCGGAGCCCAACAAGGGGACGCTTATACAGAGGTGGATATCCGACCTCTAAGCGCCAGGGATACACAGGTGTTATACTCGAAAGGATAGTCAAAAAAGAGATGCTATACCCCCTCGATTGGCCCATGAGCCACCGCCTTCTAGGTCAAATTATAGATGAATAGAACAGAAGGATCGAAACGATTTGTACCAGTTTGAAATGATACATATATGTGATAGATAAAGAAGAAGCAATATTCTTAACCTAGGGCTCGGCGTGACTAGCCGATTGATCGTATCGGGCCCATACGACCACCCGTCTATACTGAATACGAGGTCAAGACGGTGTATTGCAAACCACAGGTGACTGCGGATAAACCGCACGCCAAACCTGTGTCCGCTCAACTGCCAGAATCCTCATCTCCAGCTTTACGGGACGCCATGCACGGCAAACGCATGGTCCAATTTGGCGGAGTTCTACCGCTCTGCATGGATGCAGCCGGTGTATTCTAGGCCCCAGCCGGCTGGGCCGATATGTCAAAGGAGGGAATAATTTTCCATACAAAGAAAACAGTATTTCTTTCTTAACCCTTTCCCTCATAGAGGAAACCATGAAAAGACCTATGCGAACAACATAAAACCAGATCAGCCTGCGAGTAACTCGCAGGCTGATCAGGTTTTATGCTGTTCGCTGCTACTCAGTGGTCTGGAAATGAGGACTTTATAATTAAATTTGGTAAGGTTTAACTGTGGTTTTCTGCAGGTCAGGCTTTATGTGGTACCTATTGAGTGCGTCAAAATGAGTCTATATGAGGGAAAGGGTTAAAAGTCTAATCTGAATATCATAGGTTTACTGATACTAGTTTGCATGGAAAAAAGGTCTCAACACTTCATAGTCACTACCCTTAAAAGGTTTTTATGAGACATTTGTATGATACACTACAAGGGCACTGAGGTTCAGTCTTAAGTGTTTGTTGACTACATATCCAAAGACTGGGACTTTGACACCAGTGGAGAAACAAGAGCTGTCCGTAAGACAGCATGATTGACTATTTGAATGCTTATCAATAAAAATGAATATTGCAATTAAAGGCAAAATGAGAATCTCTGTATTATTGAAATAAACCCAAGAGCAATAAACATGTGCTCAAAGTTTAAAAGCAATATCTCAATGAGTTCAGTAAAAAAGTGAGTTGAGTACAAAAAGATTAATCAAGTCAGAAAAAGGGAATAATTATGTCAAAATCAAAGACAGAGTTATGTACTCTTGACATGTACAAGTAGGGGTGATAGTAATAAACAGGTATGCAAAGTTTCAAAGCAATACCTCAAACAGAAAAGTGAAAAAAATAAGGTGGTGTGAAAAGATTAACTGAAATTCTAAATAAAAAAGGGGCATAATTATTTTAAAATTCATGACAGAGCCTGAGCCCCAACACAGGTATACAATTTTATTCATTGAGTAAAACAGGAGATAATGGCAATGTTCAACAAAACATTTAAAAAAAGCTTAAGTTCAAAAGGGGCCATAACTATGCCAAAAAAAAATTGACATTGTTACTATCCTTGTTTCTATTAGTTGGTCTGATGATGATCAAGGCATGTGTGAAGTTTGAGAGACATCAAATGAGTAAAACTGGAGATAATTGCAATGTTAAACAAAAGTCGAACATTTTTGCTAAGTCCAAAAACTAGAAATATGTCCAGAGGACACAGATGCCCCCACCTGCCGCATTTTCCAAAACAAAGGCTAACACCCAGGAGCAGATGTCCTGAGTAATATATCCATGAAGTCTGTAGCACTAATACCTTCAGAGTTACCTTTGTCACAGTTTTAGGATGGATGGACAGACAAAGGCAAATCTATATGCCTCACTTTTTGGTGGTGCTGGGGGGGCCATAAAAATACCCGGGTGCACAAGTTCATGTCCTGAAAAATATATTCATGAAGTTTCAAGTCTGTAGTACAAATACTTTCAAAGTTACATGCGTCACAAGCATAAGATTGCGTGTTTTTCAAAATCAAAAGCCCATAACTCCGTCAACTTCAATGGCGGTTTCATGAAAATACCCAGGTGCACAAGTTCATGTCCTGAATAACATATCCATGAAGTTTCAAGTCTGTAGTACAAAAACTTTCTGAGTTACGTGAGTCACAATCATAAAATTCTATATTTTTCAAAAACAAAGGCCCAGAACTAATAAACAAGAGGCCCATGATGGCCCTAAATCGCTCACCTGGGATAAATAGGTTGACCCAAGGAACATCTGTACCAATTTATTTTAAAATCTGGCCAGTAGTTTTGAAGAAGATGATTTTTAAAGTTTTCATTTTTTTTTGTTGTTGCCATGGCAACCAGAGTTTGATATGGATCAAGTTTATTTTAGGAACTTTTGTGAAGGTTGACCCAAGGATCATTCCTGCCAAGTTAATCAAATTTTGTCCAGTGGTTTCAGAGATAATGTTGATTAAAGTTTTCCCAATATACATATAGGGCAAATAAGCCCCGCCCCTGGCGGCCATGTTTTTTACGGATCGGAAAATTTTTAGCAACTTTGGTAGAGGTTGACCCAAGGAACATCTGTACCAATTTATTTTAAAATCTGGCCAGTAGTTTTGAAGATGATTTTTAAAGTTTTTATTTTTTTTCTTCTTTTTGTTGCCATGGCAACCAGAGTTCTACATGGATCAAGTTTATTTTAGCAACTTTTGTGAAGGTTGACCCAAGGATCATCCCTGCCAAGTTTAATCAAATTCTGCCCAGTGGTTTCAGAGGAGATGTTGTTTAAAAGTTTCTCTATATACATATAAGGCAAATAAGCCCCGCCCCTGGCGGCCATGTTTTTTTACGGATCGGAATAATTTTAGCAACTTTGGTAGAGGTTGACCCAAGGAACTTCTGTACCAATTTATATTTAATCTGGCCAGTAGTTTTGAAGAAGATGATTTTTAAAGTTTTTTTAGCTCACCTGAGCAAGTGTGCTCAGGATGAGCTTTTAGGACCGATGAATGTCCGTCGTCCGTCCGTCTGTCCGTCCGTCCGTCCGTCCGTCGTCCACAATTTGTTCGTTTGCACTCTAGCATCTTCATTTTATGAGCAGTTATCTTCAAACTTTAAAACAATGTTTATAACCATTAAATCTCGGCCAAGTTCGATTATGGCTGATATCGGAACATTAGGTCAGGAGTTATGCCCCTTTTAAAATTAAAAAAAAAGCCAGATTTCACATTGTTTGCACTCTAGCATCTTCATTTCATGAGCAATTATCTTCAAACTTTATATCAATGTTTATAAACATAAAATCACGGCTAAGTTCGATTATGGCTGATATCATACCATTAGGTCAGGAGTTAAGCCCCTTTTAATATAAAAAAAATGCCAGATTTCACGTTGTTTACACTCTAGCATCTTCATCTTTTGAGCAATCATCTTCAAACTTTATCAATGTTATGACCAATCTTTTTGATTAACGCTGAGATCCGTCAGTTAGTTCAGAAGTTATGCCCCTTTTAATATTCAAAAAATGCCAGAAATCACTTTGTTTACACTCTAGCATCTTCATCTTTTGAGCAATCATCTTCAAACCTTATGACAATGCTTATGACCATAAGGTCTCGATTGAGTTTGATTATGGCTTAGATCCGTCAATTAGGTCAGGAGTTATAAAAAAACTATATTTCACGTTGTTTGCACTCTAGCATCTTCCTTTTTTTAGCAATCATCTTCAAACTTTATGACATTGTTAATGACCATAATGTCTCGATTGAGTTCAATTGTGACTGAGATGGGTCATTTAGGTCAGGAGTTGTGTCCCTTTTAATACAAAAAATGCAAGATTTCACTTTGTTTATTCTCTTCCAACTTCATTTTTTTAACAATCATTTTTAAACTTTAAGACAATGTTTATGCCCATAATCTCACAATCGGGTTCAATTATAACTGATATTGACTTGTAAATTTAGGAGTTATGCCCATTTCACCATAAAAAAAAGCCAGATTTCACTTTTACACTCAAGCATCTTTATTTCTTAAGCAATCATCTATCTCAGGTGAGCGACTAAGGGCCATCTTGGCCCTCTTGTTTTCTTTTTGTTGCCATGGCAACCACAGTTCTACATGGATCAAGTTTATTTTAGCAACTTTTGTGAAGGTTGACCCAAGGATCATCCCTGCCAAGTTTAATCAAATTCTGTCCAGTGGTTTCAGAGGAGATGTTGTTTAAAGGTTTCTCTATATACATATTAGGCAAATAAGCCCCGCCCCTAGCGGCCATGTTTTTTTACGGATCGGAAAATGTTTAGCAACTTTGGTAGAGGTTGACCCAAGGAACATCTGTACCAAATTATTTTAAAATCCGGCCAGTAGTTTTGAAGGAGATGATTTTTAAAGTTTTCAAATTATTTTTTTCTTGTAGCCATGGCAACCAGAGTTCTTCATGGATCAACTTTATTTTAGCAACTTTTGTAGAGCCTCACCCAAGGAACATTCCTGCCAAGTTTAATTAAATTCTGTCCAGCGGTTTCAGAGGAGATGTCGTTTAAAGCGAATTGTTGACGACGGACGACGACGGACGCCGGACGAAGGGCGATCACAAAAGCTCACCTTGAGCACTTTGTGCTCAGGTGAGCTAAAAATAAAATAAAAGACCGTTAAATGATCCGCATTTTTGGCTTTCCTCCGCATTTAACACACTTCTCCTTCTCAATTTGTTTTGTTTTTTCTCATGTAACTGGTAATCCGCCTGGTAATCTAAAGAGAACTAAAAAGAGAGAGGAAAAAAACTTGAAATGAGCTTATCTGTTTAACTCTATTTTGCATAAAATTCTGCCAGATTCATGGCGATGTCACGTACGCAAATTGCCGATTTTGTTACGAAAATATGTTAATGTAGAGATGCATTGTTTTGTGGATAAAAGCTAAAAAGACACACTGTAGGTAATTTGGAGAGTACTTTTAATATTTTGCAAAATAGATTCACAACTTTCTCTGACCATGTAAATAAAATTAATAACCAAAAAAAGCTTTGCATTTCTAAATGTCATCAGTTTTCGCGGATTTACTTTCTCTTTTGACAACTTGTAAATAAAAGGAATCTGAAACGATATTAAAGAATTTTCGAAATATTTTGTTACAGATTGTTATTTAAAAGTTTAATCATGTTATGTAAAAGTTAAATCAACCATTTTAACGAACTGCTTTCATTTTCTTCCCATACAAAAAGCCCTGTGTCTTTCAAACTATCACATCGTGTAACTGCAACTGATAATACAATATATTATATTATCTTAATTGAATTTTACTTCCATGAAATTAATGTTCAGGATTGATTTAATGAATGTCTGCCATGATTGCTAAAATGAAGTTGATCTCTGGTTTGTCATTTGATTTCCTTATAGAAAAAATCATCTTGAATATGCTGATTTACACTGGTGAGCGTTTAAGGCCCTTGGGCCTCTTGTTAGATGATATTTTAATTTTCTCATCCACTATTGAAGAACATGTCACGAGGTTGGAGTCGGTATTTTCTAGGTTAGAACAGCATAATTTGAAGTTAAATGCATGCAAGTGAGAATTTTTCAAAACCAGTGTCAGTTACTTAGGTCATGTAGTCAGTGAAAATGGAATTGAAACTGACCCCGATAAACTAACTGCGTTAACTTCATGGCCAGAAACTCAAAATGTAAAAGATTTAAGGTCTTTCCTAGGTTTTGCAGGATATTACCGTAGATTCATCAAAAATTATTCTAAGATTGCAAAGCCTTTAAATGATCTTTTGATTGGACACGGTACAAATAAAAAGAAAAAACCAACAAAACATTGTAAATGGCTATGGGAACCCCCTCAACAAGCTGATTTTGACACTCTAAAGCAAATGCTTTCATCCCCTCCGGTTTTAGCCTATGCTGACTTTAGGAAACTCTTTATTGTCAATATAGATGCTTCGGGTGAGGGTCTAGGTGCTGTCCTGTATCAGGTTCAAAATGGTAAAGAAAGAGTTATAGCTTATGCCAGCCGAGGTCTAAGAGATGGTGAACGAAATTATCCTGCTCATAAGTTAGAATTTCTATGTCTTAAATGGGCCATAACAGAGCAGTTTCACGATTATCTTTATGGTAACAAATTTGCAGTTAACACTGACAACAACCCATTGACATATGTATTTGGCTCAGCTAAACTTGATGCTACAGGTCATCGTTGGCTGGCGTCCCTTGCTAACTATGACTTCACAATCACATATCGCAAGGGTAAATCCAATGGTGATGCTAATGGGTTGTCTAGAAGGCCCCAATTAATCAAATTTCTTGAAGTGGCACAAACTTTTATTCAGTCAGTAAGTGTTAATGGTTTTATTCCTTGTGCAGAAACACTTGGCACAGAGGAATGGGAGGAAGATTCTCCAGAGTCCCTTTCTAGTTCAGAGCTAGGTGATATTGACTGGTCTTTGGAACAGTCAAAGGACCCCACAATTGCCAGGTTGGTCACTTTAGTGGATACTGGTAACTTGCCAACAGGTGGTGCTCTACAGCATGAAGCTCCTGCTGTTGTTAGGTATTTGAGAGAATGGCCGAGGCTCCGACTGGAAAACAAAATTTTGTCCAACAATTAGTTTTACCTCCAAAGATTTGTTGTTTCGAAGCCTCCATAGTAACTTGGGTCATCAGAGGCGTGACAGAACTATGTTTCTCATTCGTTCTAGGTTTTACTGGCCTGAGATGGAGTCCGATATAGAGAAAAATCTTAAATCTTGTTCTCGTTGCGTCATGCACAAAACTCCAGTTAAAACAGCAGCAAAACTTGTTAATATTGTTTCCACTCAGCCAATGGAATTAGTGTGCATATACTTTTTAACACTTGAAAGATCGAAAGGGGGTTATGAAAATAGTTTGGTGTCAGTACCACTTTAACGCGCTATGCTCAAGCAATACCAACAAGAAACCAGTTAGGTTCCACTACTGCCAAAGTACTTTTTGAAAACTTTGTTCTACACTATGGCTTTCCAGCTCGTATTCATAGCGACCAAGGTCGTAATTTTGAAAGCAATGTTATTAAGGAACTTTCCAAAAGTCGAGGACTACCCCTTACCATCCAATGGGAAATGGTGAAACTGAGAGAATGAATCAAACTTTGATACACATGTTAGGTACATTGGAAGATACCCAGAAATCAAACTGGCGTGCTTATGTGGCACCTTTGGTTCATGCATAAAATGCTACAGTTAACAGTAGTACTGGCTATTCACTTTTTTATTTAATGTTTGGTCGTCATCCGCGCCTTGCGATAGATGAAGTTTTAAACCTGCCTTCAGCAAATTTCTCAGGTGGTGTATCTGGGAAGAACTATGTAAGTTCTCTAAGGGATCGGTTAGATTTTGCTTATAAATCTGCCGCAGGATCAGCCCAGAATAGAATAGAATATTGATTTAAAGACACCTCAACAGTCGAAAGACGTCATATGGTGTCTAAAAACGCTTAAAATTACGATAAGTCTATAAACAAGTGAATCCCGCACAACAGGAGAGTAAACACGTTAAATATATCACGTATGTAAAATCAAAGCTTGTTATATATACCAACGTCTTTAATAAAAGCGATCAAGGAATCAACAGAAACAGTATTAAAAAGGTCTATCATAGATGCCACATTAAAATAATTAGTTCTAATAAGACTTAATAAAGTCGACTAAAATATGTCTGATAGTATACGGTTCCTGGCAAGGAATACATACAGGTTGTTCTTCTCGATTTAAAAGATAGGAGTGAGTTAAACGAGTATGTCCTATGCGACAACGATTGATAACACATTCCTCCCTACGCACGGCGCGGGAAGATGGATACCAAAAACCTAAGGATGGTTGAATAGAATTTAACTTATTAAATTGAGCGTTGTCCCAACTAGATTGCCATTTTGAAAAGATCAATTTATTTACGAAAGATTTCAATGTAAATGGAATTTTTTATATCAGCCTCGTTTAAATCGAGATCAGCCCCGAGATCTACTGAAAGACACAAAACAGGGTATGATCAGAAGGTTAGAGAAAATTCCATACAAGTAGGTGATACAGATTTAGTCAGAAATGTAGGTTTGGTTGGAAAAAACAAATTAGCTGACAAATGGGATAAAACACCGTATATTGTCAAAGCAATTCCTTATGAGAATTCTCCAATATACCAGGTCGTTAAAGAACATGGTCAAGGCAAACCTAGAATATTGCACAGGAATATGCTTTTACCAATTACAAGTATTCCTTCTATCAGTGAGGTTGCTCATGAAAATACTAATGAGACGCCCATGAAAATTAAGAGAAAACATGGATTCAAAAGAGTTTCTGATGTTCAAATTTTTTCAGACTCAGAAAGTGATATTTCTGATGTTTTATTACCTTTATATGTTAAAAATCCATCCAGAATTCTAACTAGAGGAAACAGACAGATGCCTCTTGGCAGTACCATTCAGGGTGATTCGACTCTGGAATCTGGTCATAATGGTGTTCAGGGTTCTGTATGTTTTACACCCATAACAGATTTAGTTGGACAGTGGCGTGATGCCTCGTCTGAGGAGCATTTACCTGGAAGTGAAACATCCAATATTTCAAATTCATTTCACAGGGAAACTATTGATAATGGTTCATTATTGTCAAATAATGTTAGCGCTCCACCATCAAATGAAAGTACCACTGATGGAACTGCGGGGCTTACTGCAGGCGGTATTGCTCCATAGAGTTGTATATCCACTCCCCAGAAATTAGGACACGCCCGGTTTAGAAAAATGCCAGATCGTTATGGGGATTTTATCATGTATCAGCGGGCAGTATCATTACCTGATTTTGAAATTTTTGTATAGTGCGGGAGAGAATGTCGCAAAGGTCCTTTAGGATTATTGCTGTATTATTGGATCTTTTAAAAATATGTGATATGATTTTAATCCTTTTTGTATAAATTCAGTTACCTGTCTCAGTATTAGGATGCCAACTTTCTGCCTGAAAGTAGAACACAATAGCACAATTATATCTTTTACTTTATGCTATGTGGGCAAGTATCATCGAAACGCATGTAGTGATATGCATTCATTGCATAGAAATACTGTTTAGAATTATTACATCCAAAGGAGTAATTATGTTGTGCTGTATGGTTATGTTAAAACATCATGTTATACATGTCCTGTGTATCATATATGTATTGTGATTTTATCTGTTATTCTGTAGCAATGGAACAATCTTGAAATTGTTCATAATGTGAATTGATATTATGTATTCCTTTTTTTAGCTCACCTGAGCACAACGTGCTCATGGTGAGCTATTGTGATCGCCTTTTGTCCGTCGTCCGTCGTCCGTGCGTGCGTGCGTCCGTCCGTCGTCAACAATTTGCTTTAAACAACATCTCCTCATGAACCGCTGAAGGGATTTTGACCAAACTTCACAGGAATCATCCTTATGATGCCCTCTATCAAAGTTGTACAAATTATTCAGATTGGTTAAAAAAGTAGGTCACAGGAGCTAAAAATAGATTTTAAAAATGCAAACTTTGAAAATCTTCTTCTGCAAAACTGCAAGGCCTAGAGCTAAGATATTTCGTATGTAGCATCATCTAATGGTTCATTACCAAGATTGTTCAAATCATAGCCCTACGGTGATAAATGCCCCCGCACCAGGGGTCACTTGTTTTACATAGAGTTATATAGGAAAATGTTTAAAAATCTTCTTCTATGAATCCATAAGGCCTAGAGATTAGATATTTGGTATGAAGCATCATCTTATGGTTCATTACCAAGATTGTACAAATCATGACCCTATGGTGATAAATGACCCCGCACCATGGGTCACTTGTTTTACATAGAGTTATATAGGAAAATGTTTAAAAATCTTCTTCTATGAATCCATAAGGCCTAGAGATTAGATATTTGGTATGAAGCATCATCTTATGGTTCATTACCAAGATTGTACAAATCATGACCCTATGGTGATAAATGCCCCGCACCATGGGTCACTTGTTTTACATAGAGTTATATAGGAAAATGTTTAAAAATCTTCTTCTATGAATCCATAAGGCCTAGAGTTAGATTTTGGTATGAGCATCATCTTATGGGCCATTACCAAGATTGTACAAATCATAGCCCTACGATGATAAATGACCCCGCACCAGGGGTCACTTGTTTTACATAGAGTTATATAGGAAAATCTTTAAAAATCTTCTTCTATGAATCCATTAGGCCTAGAGCTTAGATATTTGGTATGTAGCATCATCTTATGGTTCATTACCAAGATTGTACAAATCATAGCCCTATGGTGATAAATGACCCCGCACCAGGGGTCACTTGTTTTACATAGAGTTATATAGGAAAATCTTTAAAAATCTTCTTCTATGAATCCATAAGGCCTAGAGATTAGATATTTGGTATGAAGCATCATCTTATGGTTTATTACCAAGATTGTACAAATCATGACCCTATGGTGATAAATGCCCCCGCACCAGGGGTCACTTGTTTAACATAGAGTTATATAGGAAAATCTTTAAAAATCTTCTTCTATGAATCCATTAGGCCTAGAGCTTAGATATTTGGTATGTAGCATCATCTAATGGTTCATTATCAAGATTTTCAAAATGGTGGCCCTTTGGAGATAAATGACCCCGCACTAAGTTTCTCCTCTGAAACCATAAGGCCCAGTGCTTATATATTTGGTGTGTAGTATTGTCAGGGCTAAAATGTTTAAGATTGAGTTATATCAGAATTCTTGTCTGTTTAAAAACCTTGTAATCAGTTGTAGCAATGGTACTCAGGTGAGCGATCCAGGGCCATCATGGCCCTCTTGTTTCTAAAAACAGCTATCGGATTGAAGTGGGAAGTATACCAAAATTATGTATATAAATTCACTACTTGTGTTGGTTCGAAGTTAATCGAACAATTGTGTCATATAACAGAGACTGTGCAGACTTGTTGAACATTGCCGGTGGTGTCGCACACTTTATGCTTAAAAACTTTGACATAACGTTTAAATATGTGCAGGTATGATGTGATTTGTGACTTTAAATGTCTCAAAATAATATAAATGTACAATTTACCTGTTTTGATCCCAAATGACACGCATGTTTTGTTGAAATCCATTCAGTTCTTCTTTGCAAACCATGCTCGTTGTGATGGGCAGAAACGGAGGATGACGGTTACCGTTAGATCTCCACGCTGTATTATATTGATGTCAGTTGGGAAGTTCAAATCAAGTTTGTATTGTTTAAGCAGGAACTTGATAAATATGTGATTTTAATATAATATTCAACTCATTTTGTGTATGTTACTCGTTTGCAATGTCAGGAGCCATTTTGTTAAGCAGGGGAGAATGTCGCAGATGGTTGTTGTGAGCGTATTTCACGGGTGAGATATGTTCACGCACTCGTTGAGAAAGTTCAGGTTACGGGTTATTACCGTAGTTTATAATGCGGAACATATCTCACACTTCACAACTGTTATCATCTCGTTTAAATTGACCAATGGTCAATTGTGTATATGTTTTTTGTCGTGTGATTTGTTGTATGCGTGGTAAAGATCAAGTATATTGAACACTGGGTGGTTTGGGTACGGCTTTAGGGGTCTTGATTCAATTGGGACAGCATCGATTATCTGATCGATTACCTGTGGTTCATCTACCGGGGTATATGTATGTGGCTTTGCTGAATCGGGGGTAAAGATATTTTATTATAATATTCTTCTTAATATCTTATCTTCTATATCTTTCCATCTTTTTCTGTAATAGGTGTATGTTCACTTATTTAGATAATATGATATTTGGATTGATATTTGGATATCATAATAATAATCGTGTATGTCTATAATTTAATTTGTTTAAGAAGAGCAAAGTTGTAAATAAATGCATTTATTCTGAACTGTTTCAGACGCTCTTCCCTAGATGAATAAATATTATCCAGATTCCTTCTACTTGTCTTTTTGAACCCCCTTCTACCTGTGACACATAATAAAGTAAGAATGTCCAGACTCACACCAGGGAGGGAATAGAAACTTACAACTAGGACTCATTCATTTGTAACATTTGGTATTATTTAACAAGAAGACAATTTGGTCCTAGATCGCTCACCAGAGTACATCATTTTACTTAAAACGATTCAAAAAGTTTCTATAAGGAAACTACACGACCCCTACGGGCCTTTTTCCGACTTCACATCTTGATGCAACTAGGTATACATGATGATCTAAAATTTAATATGTATGCGAATTCATGCTGTGACCATTCTTTCATAATTGGATGGACATGGTAAAATTGATTATTCTGCATTGCACTTTTTTCAATGAAAATGACTTTATATCTTCCTGAAACATGACATACATGTACATTGATGTTAAGGCTGTGACTTGGTAAAATTGGTTATTCTGCCACAGGTTTACCTCTGTGTTTACTTTTTCTGTAAAAGTAACTTCACATCATCATGAAACTTTGTACAAATGTAATTCATTATGCAAACTAAAAAATATAAGAAAATATTTGGTTCTGACCATATCCTGGCGGGACATAAGTGTATCAGACACATTTTTTTTTATCTTGTTAACTTAATACCAGGTCAAAATATGCAAACAACAACAATATAAGGTATAAATGAACTTCTCCGTAGGCTTCAGTATATAGAGTTCTCTGTTGATTGTTTGAAGTGCCTAACTTACGTTTTGAAGTAATTTGTGCAATAATTGACTAAGTTGCCCATGGTAGAAGACTGTTATTTTTTCTAAGAAAATACGTCCAGCTGATGGTTGGCTAGTAGTTCTTATTTAGTCAGTATAGAAATTTCAAAATTTCAAAATTGTATTTTTTTATCTGGAAATTTAATCAAGGTTAAACTGAATTGTCTAATGAAGTTATGGTACTCCAACGAGCGTTTTAGGGCAATTATGGCCCTCTTGTTTATAGAGTATATAAACCAACCCCATAGGGCCAAATTTTAAGGGATCAACCGTATTTTAGCAATTATGATAAACATTTATGAGGTGACTGTTTGTGCAAAAGGTTCTGACTTGGCTTCAGAGAATAATTTCGAAATTTTTTATAAAATTAGCATTCCCCTAGGGGTCTCATTTTTCAAATGGATCAAATTTATTTTAGCAATTATGTTAGACATTCAAGAGGTGATCATTTGTGCCAAATGAAATTAATTTCTGACCATTGGTTTCATATTTATTTCCTTTCCGTTGCCATGGCAATCAGTTTATTTTAGCAACTTTAATGAAGGTTCACCAAAGGATCATCCCTGCCAAGTTTAATCAAATTCTGTTCAGCGGTTTCAGAGATGTTATTAAAAGCAAATTGTTGACGACGGGTAATACTAATAGTTCACCTTGAGCAGTGAGCTAAAAATCACTCAATATTTTGGCAGTTGTGTCAATTGTAGGGGTCTTGTTGAAACTGCTTGACATTGATTAAGATTGCTAGCCTCAATATGTATGCAATTGTATAGTGTATTCGATTCAATTACTCTTACATTTGTCTTTGATTTTTTTCCCTATATATTGGCCTAATTTCAATTATATCCACAGATAAGCGCCTTATTAGATCCTGAATTTGAAGCTTTCAGAAAAACTGATTACTAGTATTTTGAAACTAGTATCATCGATTCAGAATGGTACTCATCATAAATTCCAAGCACACTGTCAGGCAACAAAAATGGATAGCAGAGATGTTTTGCATTTAGGTATTTCTGAGTCACGTAGCAAATTTAAAGATAGAGATTAAAATTTGCAATGAACTATACATTCAGAATACCGGGTAGTTTGTTACGGTATTCACTGGAACGTTCTAAAACAATTATGTTGAAACGAATTAAAAAACTGCATTTAGTGAGACAGAACATTTATAACGTTTTGAGTTTGGAAAGGTCATATACATTCTGTTACAGTTACAATAGGCAACATTGAGGCTGCTCTTACATTATTTAAGTGTTTGTTACTTGAGAGACAAACATTCTTTGTTTTAAGGTAAAACACAATATTGTAACAGATATTTTTATCATTCTTTTCAATACAATTGAAAATGTGTATTGTATGAGCATATACAATTTAAATGCTTCCTTCCAAGTGTGCGGATGTGATGCATCAATCTTCCAATGTTACATCTCGTAAGTAATGAACAATGAGTCACCGAAAGCGTAAACATATTTTCATCGATTATTCACCTACTCCTGGTGAATATAGATACACTGGTTCCATGATTATTTCAATTTCGAGTATGATTGTTTTGCAGTTATATCTCACCCATGAACTTAGGAGACTTGTTGTCTTTGCTTGAGTTCCTTGTTCATGCGTCCGTCTATTTGTCCATCACAAATCATAAATGCTGCATATCTTTTGAATGGGGTTGATGATTTTGAAATAACGGAAATACTAACAATCTTCACGATGATGAAACGGTACGCAGTGAACATGTTGCTTTGTTCAAGGCAAGAATTAGAGCTAAAATCTTATGACTGTTATTTTTTGTGTTCTATCAACATCACTTGAATTTTTTTGGATGATTTTACTATATTTTGGTGGACTCACTGCTTTTGGCAAATTGCTAGGATTATCCGTCTGTCACAAATCATGAGAGGGCACTTTCACATATGCATTGTCTCTGGAAAGTCAACATCAGGTAATGTGAATATTGTTTTAGTTCACATATTAGCTCACCTGAGCACAACGTGCTCAAGGTGAGCTATTGTGATCGCCTTTTGTCCGGCGTCAACAATTTCCTTTAAACATCTCCTAAACCGCTGAATGGCAAACTTCACAGGAATCATCCTTATGATTTTCTCTATCAAAGTTGTTCAAATTATTTCGATTGGTTGAAAAGTAGGTCAGAGAAGCTAAAAACAGATTTTAAAAATGCTAACTTTTTTAAAATGCTAACTTTGAAAATCTTCTTCTGCACTTTTGCAAGGCCTAGACTTGAGTATTTGGTATACCGTCGCTTCGACAGTATTTCAGTCATTGCGACGTCAAGCTAATTACAGGTGGAGAAAGACCCTGAATGTACGGAGACATCCGGGTAGAACCACCGACCTACCGCCAGCCAGCTGGAAGGCTTCATCACACGAAAATCCGAATGACCCTGCCGGGATTCAAGCCAACTCGGTGAGGGGCTGAGTGAGTGTTTGCAAGACCTAGAACTTGGATATTTGGTGCGAAGCATTGTCTAGTGAACCTCTACCAAGTTTGTTCAAATCATGACCATAGGGTCAAAATTGGACCCGCCTCACGGGGTCACTTGATTTTACATAGGCATATACAGGAAAACAACTAGAAAAATCTTGTCAGAAACCACAATGCCTAGAGATAATTTTGAGTGTAACATGGCCTTATGAATATCTACCAGATTTTTTGTTGGCCCTGCCCAAGGGGTCCCTTGATCTTACATAGGCTAAAATAGAAAAATCTGGACTAATCTTCTCAGAAACCACAAGGCCTTAAGTTTAGATATTTGGTGTGTAACGTTACCTTATGGATATCTATCAGGTTTGTTCAAATCATGGCGCTGGGGTCAAAACTGGCCCCGCCCAAGGGGTCACTTGATATTACATAGACTTATATAGGAAAATACAGAAAAATGTCAGAAACCATAAGGATTGGAGTTTAGATATTTGATGTGTTACATGACCTTATAGATATCTACAAAGTTTGTTCAAATCATGGCTCTTGGGTTAGAATTGGTCCCACACTAGGTTTCACTTGATTTTATAGCTATAAAATTTGAACCACAGGTTCAATTTTTTTGTGTGGAATTGCGATATTTTGCTTTACTTCTACATGAATTTTGTATTCATATGACTGTGTTATAAAAGGCAATATGGGCAATATTTCTCAGGTGAGCAATTCAGGTCCATCATGGCCCTCTTGTTACCTCACATGAGCACAACGTGCTAATGGTGAGCTTTCGTGATCTCCCTGCGTCCGTCAGCACTGCTTTAAACGATATCTCTTAAACCGCTGCACAGAAATTTATTAAACTTCGCAGGGATGATCCTTTGGTGAACCTCCATAAACATTGCCAAAGTAAACTTGATCCATGTAGAACTTTGGTTGCCATGGAAACAGAAAAAAATATGAAAACTTTAAAAAAAAATCCTTTAAAACTACTGGTCAGTAGAGATGTTACCCTTTACTCAGAAGAGCGATCCAGGGCCTCTATGGTCCCCTTGTTTAACGAAGACAAGTATCAACTATGACAACAAATTCTTATTATGCACATTATGCACTAGATTATATGATTGATAGACACTATTATTGAGGCTGGTAGATTGTATTCATTGTCATTAACATTGAAATTACTTTTTCAGTCTGGAGTTGTAATTCGGACGTCACTTTTTCAGCCTCCTAAAAAGAAATGGTTCGATGGGGTGAAATAATGGGTCGGTCAGGTATTCAGAAAAACTCTTTTCAATGCTCGATTGGAAAAGGACAAAAGTTTTTAATGAACACGTAGTTAAAAATGACTGGGTAATATGAAAATAAAATCGATTACTGCACACAGACATAGAGGGATTAAAATATAGAGCGCGTTCGGAAATTCCACTTTGGCCAACTCGGGATAACCCGAGTGACAACATGACAACACCCGGGTAAGACAAGTGTTGTTTCCCTGGTTATTATCAATTACCAAGACGCATGAGCAATATTATTCATAACATGTTACATTAAATGACTGTTTGTTTGAACAAACTAGTTAATTGACTAGTAGATTGTCCAACAAGTTGGCAAATCTGTTCATATGTTCTGCTTGTAACTTGTTTATAATTTGATAAATCAGTCTACGTTTAATGCGGCAACCAAATCTGGGCAACTGTCAATCACTGATATCATCTCCCTGATAATATAGTGCATTCTGACTCAGTTGAGGCATTCATAAATGCCTTAAAGAGAAAAACACAGTATTGGGATCTACAACGATTTTGATTCCGATTCAAACGCACCCATACTGGGAATGTTTTGTCCATCCTGCAAATAATAAATGGAACGCCGACATCTCTGAAACCAGCCCTGCGTTCAGTTACGCGAACGTTTGCTAAAAGTTCGCGAACCTACGTGAGTTCGCGTGACTGAACGGGAGAGTTCGCCGAGAACTAACCGAACCTACGCGAACGTAGATTCGACATATCTCACTAAGCGAACAACAATGGCGGACAGGTGAGTGAAGTTGCATTTGAGATTTTGTTTTTTGCAAATATTTAGATAATGCCATATAAAATAATGTAATCTTACACAAAAAATGATTGCAAATGTTTAGTTGCACAACGAAAACATATTTATTTCCTCAAATAGTGCTATATATATGAGAATTATTAACTTAATCATATTTCGTGGTTGATCGACGAGTTGAAATAAAATGACGTCTGCTAAAAGACGCCATATAAGCCGATGATGAAGTTACATTTACGTGATTTGATGTAAATATACTCTACAAAACCTCTGTGTATTTTTATATTTATAATTTACATAAATAAATCGTGCTTTATGATATAGGAGGAGCAGGGAAGTGTCTATTTCTAGTTATTGACATCATTGAAGAGTAAAATATTGAACTCTGATGCAACTTCTAATGTTTATCATACTGAAAAGCAAAAGCTGCTGCAGATAACTTTTTCATGAAATGGGTATTCTACCCTATGACTTATGAATAAAACTTTTGTGAAATTATAAATATGGATTTTTAGCAGATCTACATTATGCGAATTGGGTATTCTGAATATTTTGTACACAACAAATAACATTTTAATTAGATTTTCAAAAATTCTTTTGCTTTTAGTTTCCTCATGATTCTGATAACTACTGTTTTTTGGCCAAAATTGTTACGTACACACTCTGCTTATCTGTTACTCTGACAGCAAACAAATGGATGTGTATATTTATTGTTAAAATATTCTCATCTTCTTGCTGTGACAATGAATTATTGTGTGATATTACTTATGTTTGAGGATTAAGTTACTATGTGTTGCAGTTGTATGTATCTCATATTCACAGATCTATGAAGTCAGCAACACTTGAAATGCCATCTGGAGTGACGGTGACGTTTCTTCTGGATGAGGATGTATATAAGAGAGCGGTTATTGAGAGAGGTAAGAGCTTAACATAACCAAGCAATTAAGTCAACTTTAAAGTGAAGAATAGGTGTCATTGTGCTACATATATCCTTTTCACACTTAGTGTTAAATTTAACCAAGTAGTCTCTCAACCCTGATAGGGAATCAAACTCAGTAAACCACAATATGCAGTTGGACACACCATCATGTCATGAAGAAGTTATTTTTTTTTGAAAATAATGGTAATGAAATTTTTAATCGTTTACTGAATAGAAAATTATTTTTTTCTTTTCAAGAATAATTTAATCTATTTCTACATGAACCTCAATAAATCTTGTAAAGAATATCCCTATCCATTATTGACACTTTCATAAATGTCACCTTCTTCACAATAATGGCTTCTTGAAAAGTTTACACGTTAATTCACATAACTGTCTACACATGCATCTAGACACGTCTGGAACACAGGAAGTTGGCAGTGCCATCCTGTCTATACGCTATCCTGTGTATACAACTTGTCATAAATTGATGATTGCATAGTACCTTTTAGATTTTCTGATTAGATTAGCATGCATAAATCATTTCAATGCATTAATGGTATCACCCCTTTGTCTGTTTTTGTTCTTCTCTACAGTTTTATATAATAGTATTTATGTAAATTGTCTTGGTCAGCTTTTCAAATGTGTTATATCAGATTTAAAAAAAAAAGAAGAAAAAATACAGTTATGGCATCTTAAAGTTTCCAAAAATGATTTGATTTTCAGAAGAAAAAAAATACAAGTAACAGAGGTCATTTATGTGTTACATAATACATAAAATGAAAATAAACACCATACATTACAATTTTTTCTGTTATAGATCAGCATGCTAAAAAGTGAAGGAATGAATAGTCTTGCTGTATATAGAGACCCTGGTCAAATATATATATGTTATATTCATAACAACAGCACACTTGAAATAATAAAGGAATTAAGATCATTTTAAAAGTACCATAGACATGTACTTGTAAATTTTGATATCCTGGAGTTTCTGACCTGAAGGTTAACCAGACTTTAATTAAAGATTAAAACCATTTGATGCACATTTTATGAGAAAAAGCTTCTTAAAATTCAAAATTGATCTTTACTACAATCTGTATACTTAAATTGATAACCTTTTTATTGGACTATACACTTGAAATGTGTGCAAGTTACACCTGCTTAATAACGTCATATAGATAGGCTAATAAAATAAGAGATAATTTAGACAGAATCCCAAATTGACTTGCTGATTACATAACATTGCCCAACAGTACCATAAATCACACTGGTAACTGTACTGGACCAGGGACTGGTTTCCTTGGTAACTGCACAGCATGGGGTCATCATCTACATTACATCCCCATAAAAGAGGTCACACTAGAGGGATAAAACATGATGAAAAGCTGAACAGTGGTGATTGCACCACACAATTAATCATCACTCTGCATGGAGCAAATAATTATTATTATCCCCCCCCCCCCCCCCCCCCCCTGACTATATAGTCTGAATAATTCATTGGGGAAGGGGGGGGGTCAAGTTTGAAAAACAGATTCCTATAATAAGATAAATAATGAATTGTAATTCAAGACTATTTATCAGACTTTAAGTTTATTTCATATCTTTGTTAATGTTTTAGTAATGTCTGTTGTAGATCCAGATACACTACAGATATTGGTGACCAGATGGGAGACACTCAAAATCCCCTAGACTCAAAATCCCCTAGGCCCAGAACTGACAAGGTGTTCAAAATCCCCTAGGTAAAAATGAAAGGGTAGTCAAAATCCCCTAGATGAAAATGAAGAGGTATTCAAAATCCCCTAGATGAAAAAAGAAGGGGTAGTCAAAATCCCCTAAATTAAAATCCCCTATCTAAATAAGTATATATTAATTTGTGTAATAGAAAGCTATTTTAAAGTTTCAATTTGAATTTATTGTGTGTGTATTTGATTTTCAACAAAGGTGATAACCTGACAATTAGAGATGGACTCTGGGTAACCCACTGATTGCTGTAATTATCCAGAGTAGATAACTTTGTGCAGACAATTAACTCCTTAATAGGGCAAACTGATGTCTTTCAAGTTTTTCCCTTGCAGTTTGTTGTGTGTTTGTGTATAAATAATTAAGTTGTTTGATTTTCAACAAAGGTGTTAACCTTACAATTATGATGGACACTGGGTAACCCACTGATTGCTGTAATTATCCAGAGTAGATAACTTTATGCAGACAATTAACTCCTTAATAGGGCAAACTGATGTCTTTCAACTTTTTGGTCTTTTTTTTTTGTTTCTTTTTTTTTTATTTGACAATGAATTAATTAAATATAATCAAATATAATTTTTGCAGTTTTGTAGATGATCAAAGATTGCTAGCCATTTAATTTTACTGTTATATTCCAAACTGTTACAATATCATATATATTAAGTCTTTTTTTTTGCTGATCATCATTCCATCATGGAGTTTATTCCTAGTAACAAGGGTTCCCGTAGGCTGCTTTATGAAGGTTATGCCTACACCAAGAAGTATACCACAAAGTCTTCTACACGATGGGAATGCTCCCAGAGAATCAGCCAGCAATGCAATGGAGCCATAAATACTGACATACAAGCTACATCTGTCAAGTCAACTACTGAGCATAGCCATGCGCCAGACAGCTTCTACACACAGGCTCTGAAGGTCAGGTCTGAGATCAAGTCCTCTGCCTCTTCCAACAGTGGTCAACCTGGACAAATAGTGACAGACAAACTAGCCTGCCAGCAAAAAGAGGTGATTGTTGCTGCCGGACCAGTGAGACTTCTGAAGCAGACAGTGAGACGAGCGAAGAAGGCAACTGCTCTGAAGAATCCTAAAACCATTAAGGACATCCCTTCTCCTATACCAGAGGAATTTGGCAGCAATTTGATATATGACAATGGTAGTTTGGAGCAGCGCATCCTGATTTTCGCCAAAGAGGATGGTCTGAAACTCTTGGACAGTGCTAACACCTGGTTTCTTGACGGAACTCATTCAACTGCACCAGCACAATTTGAACAGCTATTCGTGATTCGTGTTCCACTTGGAGATTCTTGTGTAACATCAGTGTATGCATTGCTTCCATCAAAACAACAGGCTGCATATGAGGAAATGCTCACTGGATTATTGGATATGTGTCTTCAACGAGGGATCCGTCCAAATCCAGAGAGGGTATTATGTGACTATGAAATTGGAATCCATAATGCAGTCCATTCAGCACTGAGGACAGACATGGACATACAAGGATGTTTTTACCACCTTACACAGGCCACTTGGAGAAGGGTTCAGGCTGAAGGACTTCAAGCAACATATCAGAGTGATGAAAATGTGAGGGAATTCTGTGGGAGTCTGGATGGCCTTGCCTTCCTGCCTCCAAGTGATGTGTGTGAGGGCTTATCCCTGTTACGTGAGCAGGCGCCAGAGAATCTCCAGTGCTTGGTTGATTACTTCGATGGGAATTATGTCAATGGATCTTTCCGTACTGTGACAACCTCTAGTGGGAATATTCGATTTCGGAAAGTTCAACCACGATTCCCCCCTCCTCTATGGAATGTGCAACAGGCAACACTACAGGATAGAGACAGAACCAATAACCAGTGTGAATCATGGAACAATAGCTTTAAACATCTTGTTGGGCACAAGAATCCTTCATTGTGGACTGTGATTCTAAACATCGAGAAGGATGCATGTATGGTGGCTGCTGGTGTTCTGAGATTCGATCTGGGTGAACTTCCAAGCAAACGAATCAGGAAAGGAACTAAAACCCATCAGAAGCAACTGAAGGCTCTTTGTATCCAGTATGCTACAGGCCAGAAATCTCTCGAGGATTTTCTAGGTTCTATGGGAAAGCTCATACGTGTTAAGAAATGAACTGAACAAAGTGCCAGTATTTAGCTGATATTCAGCTAGTGTTGTGCTATGCTGCCATTTGATTATGTATTTAACTTTGCAAAAAACATGCAAAATAGTATTATTATGGCTGTGGAAAATGTCAGTATTTAGTTGATATTCAGCTAGTGTTGTTGAGAAAGTGATATATTGTCAATATCATAATCTGCTGCATTTATTTGTTAGAATATAAATTTATTTGATAATCATTTACATAAATAAAATTAAAGAGGAAAGTAAAATGTGCTATGCTGCCATTTGATGATGTATTTAACTTTGTACACTATATGTATGAGAAAATACAAAAGATGAAATATTTAAACAAAATAAAGTCTAGATTACTGACTGTTTGTTTTTTTATATTTTAAAGAGTGAAAGAGGATGAAAAAGAATGCTCCACCCAATTACACATAGCTCATTGTCACTTATTACATATTTCATTACACACACAAATATATAACTATTAATACATATGATATACACTAACACACAACAAACTGCAAGTCAATAAATACAAATTGAAACTTTCAAATTGCTTTCTATTACACAAATAAATATATATACTTATTTGGATAGGGGATTTTAATCTAGGGGATTTTGACTACCCCTTCTTTTTCATCTAGGGGATTTTGACTACCCTTTCATTTTTACCTAGGGGATTTTGACTACCCTTTCATTTTCACCTAGGGGATTTTGAACACCTTGTCAGTTTTGGGCCTAGGGGATTTTGAGTCTAGGGGATTTTGATATACACTCGACCAGATATGAGGAAACACTCGGAAATGAAGGTGACATAACAAGTTTTTTTGTTTTATTTTGTATAAAGTTATTCTTATACTAGGGATGACATTGCCCTCCTGTGCCTTTTTTTAATATACCTTTTGTATTTTTGATGTATATGCATTTGTCCCTTTCTTTTAATTTTAAAAAATATATTTTGTAAAAGTCAGTGTTTCTTTTAAATGCCTTACATTGAGAATCTTTTTTTTCCCTTGCTTTTTTATGATTTTAACTTTGCAGTAGAATTGAAATAAAGTGATGTTGCAGGTTTTACTGATTGGTCTAGTTATTAACAATTTTATAAGGTTAATATTAATAGGTCTAGTTTTTAACAATTTTATAAGGTTAATATTAATGTACCTGTTGAATGCATTATAATAACTTTGTTACACAGAGAAAATGTGTTGAATGAATATTAAAATTTTTTTTTATTTAGTTTGAAGCAGCTAAAAATTAAATTTTTAAATATTATTTTAAATTTAATTCTTATTTATCTTTCATTCTGGAGTCTGTCTAAACAGCCGATTAATCTAAGGTTTTAAATGCCGCAGACTGGAACCCAATTGTTGATTTTAAGCCGCAAAGAATTAAATAAATAAGCAAAGATTCGTGAAGATCTGTTAAATGCAATATTACTTTTTTATTAGTACTCCGAGGGAACCTGTGGCATATTTATTAATATACATTATCGGTGGTATATTTGGCTTTATTAATGATAAACTAATGTTGTTATTTTTACTTCAGAACCTGAATGCACAGCTAGCCAGGAAACTGATCCTGTAGCTTCCCAGGAGACTGGAGTGGAGTTTGACGACATAGCCCCAGCAGAGACACAGCCAAGTGCTGATGGCATAAAAGACAGTAAGTTATGAAATCAGCTGCATTGCTTAATTTTACTCCTTTGATGAATTCATTGGTATTCTAATTAATTATTTTGATCACTACTGGTGCCTTGGTTGCAGAAACAATTACAGTGCATTTTTTTTAAAGTAAAATAGAAGATCTCTGTAAACATTTTGCTGATTATATTTAAAGAAAGAATATCTATTTTGCTATATTCCATCCATTCTACCATGGCATAAATTCATATTGGAGTAAAGAAATAAGTGATGAACAAGGACATTTAGCCTTAAAATGTATTTGAAAGGTCTTGTCCTAAGTTTGAGTCAGGATTGAGTCAGAAAATAATGTTATATTCATAATTTATATTTAGCCTTGTTTCTTTTTACAGCTGTAAACTGGAAGTATGAGCAAGTGCTGCTGCTGATTGCTCTATACACGGACTTCCAGGATCTGTTCAGCAGTTCAGCTTACAAGGCCCATCAGGTGTGGCGGAAGATCGCTGAGAAGATGCGCGAGAAAGGTCATCTGTTCTCAGCAGTACAGTGTGATAAGAAGTTCAGATCATTGAAGTACAGGTATACTAGACGCAACATACATATTAAAGTTAAGAAAAACTAAAATAATGACAACAACAGATTAAAAAATGCTTTTTTTGATGTCCATTCATGAATCTAGAATTTTCTATGATAGAAAAAAAAATCTAATATTTTGACGCTAATGTGCACAAAGGTATATTTATCTCATACCATAGTTAAAGACACAGACTATATTTTGTGTTTCGTTATGATACTCAGATATTGTTAAAAAAAAACAGCTTGTGAATATATCATTTTAGGACATGTAAATTCATGAAAAAGTATGAGCTTTTTTGATTTCATGTTTAGAAAAATTATATATTATTTAATATGGAAATCATTTCTTCTGAATATAGGATTTTTGATAGATAGTCATTTGACTGATAGTCATAGAAATCCAATGTAAATGATAGACATCATTAGAAAATGTTTTTTGTGGAAAAAATAAATTTGTCCTTTGTACTTGACTGTAAATGATTTGTCTATTTACCATTAGGTACAAGCAGATCGTTGATGCCAACGATAAGAGTGGTCGAGGAAGGAGGAGGTGGGAGTATTTTGAGGCCATGGACCACCTACTGGCAGGAGACCCCTCTGTCAAGCCAGCAGCAATAATTTCCTCCACAAAAGGTAAAGTCCCAATAATCAAGATGGCATTCAATATACTAAAGCTGACTTTTTTTTAATCAGTCCTTAAACACAGTTGTAATACCAGCACACACTGAAAATGCGTTGATGTCTTTTATGGAATCAGCTTTTTTATATTAATATCCCTTTTTACTAAAGCAGTAATTTTAGATGGTAATATGTTGAATACACTAGATGATACTACATTTAATGAGTAACGGCATTGGTGGCATGTCATATATATTGGGTTTCTTTCTGAACCTTTACAAGAATATCCAGAAATTGGTTTGTTTTATCAACCACTAACCCTGTCCTGTACATAAAATTTTCTTCATTTCAAACAAGTATTTTGTTTGTACTTATCGTATATAGAATTTTTCTGACACTGCATAAAAATATACAGGATGACCATGTGACCGCGATTCGATCATTGAAAATGCCAGGAGCTTTGGAGTCAAAACAAATGCATATATTATTTAAATATGTTTTTTTTTTTTTGCCTTCAGATAACCATGTGAAAAAGACATCAGCCCAAACATCAGCAGGACCACCAAACCCACCCCAACCAACAGTGCTACAGACAAGACCACCCACACCGCCAACCCCAACAAGAACATCAACACCGCTTGCCAGAGCATCAACACCACAGACGAGAGTAGCCTTACCATTGACATCCACTCCCATTACAGTTACACCCTTAGCGCCAACAAGAACACCAACGCCACCATCAAGAACACCTACACCACCGACATCCACACCCACAAGACCATCCACGCCAACTACATCCCAAGAAAATGGACCTGTAAGGAAGAGAAGGAGGAATAGTAGTAGTGCCCAGGAACCACCCCAGTGGTTTGTTGACTACATGAACGTTCATAATGACTTCTTGGGGCAGATCCTGAATGAGATGAGAAAGAAAACTGAAGCAATCAACCGGTTAGTTGAGCTTCAGCTTCAGACGAAGCAGTAAGGTGAATGGAGCAGTGATTAACATGTATTATATAACATAAATGTAAATATTCTAGAATGATTTATAACTTAGTTCTGTAGTACTGGTATCAGGGATTTTGTGTTGTTCCTTGTTGTTTCTTTTGTTGTTGTTGTTTTTAAAGGTTTTATGAATGTATAAAAGTGCAGTAATGCGTATCACAAGATTATTTATTCAGTGTATATAATATTATGTGCTTTCATCTTCCCTTTGGGGAAAAAAACAAACAGTTAAATTGACCAAAATTAAATCATTGTGGTAAACATGTTTGTGCAAATAATCTAGATTTATTTTAATGCTGTCAGGGATTTTTTATAGGTTTGTCTTCATATATCAATTTGAGATTTATGTATTAAAAGACAGTGCATTATGTGCTTTACCTTACTTTTCCTTTTTAAAACATGAATGTACATATGTAAAAATATTTATTTGACATTTTGTTATCGTTATAACACAAGTTTTACAACTGCCTGAAGATTTTAATCCTGTTGCGGAATTAAAACAAATGTTTTTCTGTCTTCATTTCAACTATATCAATACTTGGTCATGATTTTAAAGTACCATGCATAAATCCATTATCTGAGACCCCTCATTTTAGCTTTTACCTTCCTTTTTCGTGTTTTCATCATTTTTAATCCCCATAAATTATTTGCATGTTTTCGTTTCGATGCAAGTTAAGATTAGTAGGGGAGATGTCATATTAATCAGGAAGTTGGCCTTGTACACCGGTTTAAAACCAAACAGTCAGTAGATGATATAATGTCAAAGCGAGATGTATATAATTCAAAATATTTTATATTCTTTAATTTATAGATAAATTTGTTGTGGTGCTGGTACCTGTGATTTTGTATCAACTTAATTCCAGACTTTGAGAGTTAATGTATGTTTAAAAAGTGCAGTGCAGTTTATGTGCTATCAAATGTCGTCACTTGATTTCATTTTAATGCAAATAGGTGTAAAACAGGGAGAATGTAACAATGTTTGTTTTTTCAGTATTATTCTAGGCCGCTCTCATTGTATCTGATCTCAACAGGTGATAAAGGAATCTGAATGCTGGCATTCATTTCCTTTTATTTATGCAAAACCTTCCTTGAATATTCATTGAAATAAAAGTTACATTTACACGAGTGTTTATTATTTGAATCCCTTTTTAATCACTGCTTTTGTAATCTTCAAACACCACTCTCTGCCTATTCTCACCCATACTCTCTCATTTATCTAACTGATCACTTCTAATCTGTCCTCTCACCCACAACTTGATGTACATATTGATGCTTCAACATGCGTAATAGGCACTGTCACTGATGACCAAAGTCTTGAACTTCTGCCAATGGAGCAGTGGGTTGTAATTTCAATGCCCTACCGCAAATGCTAAAGTGGATAAAAAGGGTACAAATGGCCTCTTGCTTGGCACTCGCATACAAGGTAGTTATAGGAGATGTTGGCTCAGTGTTTGGATCTTCTGATTGTGTGGTATCGTGATACATGATACTGGAGTGTTTCAGCATTATGTGTCTGAAGAGACATCGTCTCAAAATGACTGAAATACCGTTGATTTGGGTGTTAAACCAGACAAAGTTTGGGATGGGATATCAAACTCACAAAAATAATATCATTCAATAAAACATTTATTTACAACTAGCAGTCAATCCTTTTCATTATCTATCATTAAGGGGCAGTACATTTAGAATTCATATTAAGCAACATGAACACTGGTAACACATATGATGAAAATGCTTTTAAATAGAGCTGATTATGCACAATAATAAACTCAGTAGAAAAAGAAATGGATTTTTTTTTTCGATAATAGTAAATTGAACTTGAATGGGTAACGGCATTATTTTAAGGAAATGTGTTCTATATATTATCCTCAAGTACAGAAGAGCAAAACATGTTTAAAGTATTAATGCGTATCACCAATCCTCGTAAATATGTGCAAATTTTACATCATCACAATATCGTACACAACTCATCATCATCATCAACAACAGCCCATGATAAACGTAATAGTATTAATAAATATCAGAGATCATCAACATTACATACATACACATACACACAAAAACATACATATATAAGATAGACTTATGTGCATATTTTTGTATCATCATCATAATCATCATCATTATTTCAAGTCACTATCAAAATATCGTAAAATTTTGAAAATGTCAAGCTTCAAATTCACACTAACATCTTAGATTGGAAATGTAACTCTCATTAATCAGAAAATACTGAATATTTAGTGACTAAATTCATTCAAAGTTATGTACATAATATATTTACATGAATCTCAAGGTAATTATGCTAAAGAATGAATTTTTATACATTTACACATATTTACAAGAGTAAGAGTATTTCAGAGGACAATTTTCTAGTCTGTTGATTTTTGCTGAAAATTAGAACAAAAATGCTTAGGACTATATAAAATAAAAAAGAGAAGGGATTCCAAATTCTCGGTTTTAATTAAAACTAGAACTGTGTCCAAAGGACACGGATGCCCCCACTGTGCAGATGTGCTCGTAAACAAGAGCAGCTTCATTTAATGTCTACAAAATTCTGTTCTTATTATAGCGTTTCAGTTGAAATTTCCTCAATTATGTATTAATGATAAAAAAGTTACCTAACTCTTGAGGCATCATATTTGGTTTCTTTACAGATGGAATACACTGGAAGTTTAAGCAAAATCTGCCATCTGGTTTAAGAGGAGTTGCTTTCACAAAATTTCTATATGGTATATAGTGAAAAAATCAACAAAGGGCCATAATTCTGTTAAATTTGGTCGCCACGAAAAATTCCTTCCTTTACTTCCATCTACACATTCCCTGGAAGTTTAAGCAAAATCTGCCATCGGTTAAGAGGAGTTGCTTCACAAAATTTCTATATGGTATATAGTGAAAAAATCAACAAAGGGCCATATTTCTGTTAAATTTGGTCGCCGCGAAAATTCCTTCCTTTACTTCCATCTACACATTAAGGTTGTTCATCCCTGGAAGTTTAAGCAAAATCTGCCATCCGGTTGAAGAGGAGTTGCGTTCACAAAATTTCTATATGGTATATAGTGAAAAAATCAACAAAGGGCCATATTTCTGTTAAATTTGGTCGCCGCGAAAATTCCTTCCTTTACTTCCATCTACACATTAAGGTTGTTCATCCCTGGAAGTTTAAGCAAAATCTGCCATCCGGTTGAAGAGGAGTTGCGTTCACAAAATTTCTATATGGTATATAGTGAACAAATCAACAAAGGGCCATAATTCTGTTAAATTTGGTCGCCGCGAAAATTCCTTTCTTTACTACCATCTACACATTAAGGTTGTTCATCCCTGGAAGTTTAAGCAAAATCTGCCATCCGGTTTAAGAGGAGTTGCGTTCACAAGATTTCGGGACGTACGGACGGACTGATGGACTGACGGACGGACGGACGGACGGACAAGTGCAACGCTATATGCACCCCACTTTGTGGGGGCATAATAAAAATATCACTTTTCTTAACTTTCATATATGTACTATTTATCAGGATAATTAGGAATCTGTTATTATTTTGATATATTTTGAAATAAATGAGAGGTTGAAATTTGAAGGTCAAATTTTGTATATAACTATGAAAAGTCTCCCCCTCCCCCAACCACCACACATACACACATCTCAAGTAAACTTGTTTGTCAAATATTTACAGTAAACGTGCCACTTCCATTCTCTTTTCCTCACCATGCAAACGTACATCCCTCGGTACAGAGACCGACACAACTTCACCTTCTCCTTCATCAAGCTCAGGAATTTCATCTTGAAATTCCTCAGCTTCATGCAGGAGAATGATGTTGTGTAACACACAACAACTGGAAATAACAACAGGTATTTCCAACTCCAGCAGCATATCCAGGTACTTCAACCTCCGGAACTTGCATTTCAGCAGTCCAATGGCCCTCTCAACGTCAACACGTGTAGATGAGTGGCAGCTGTTGAACTTCTTCTCGACATCATCAAGGTGACCATTATCACGAAAGGGCACCAGGAGGTTCCTAGACATAGGGTATGCTGAATCCCCTAAAAGGTGAGTCACCAGGAAGTATCTCCACCTTGTCGGACACCGGACTGTTCCTGTATACTCTGGCATCATGGACAGATCCTGGCCAGCCTGCATATATGTCCAGGAACCTCCGGTTGCTGTCACATATGACCTGCAGGACTGTACTGGAGCAGCCTTTCCTGTTGATGTACGCTGACCGATGCTCTGTCTTTGGGGCTGGGATCAAAATGTGGGTCCCGTCGATGGCCCCAACAACTCCGGGCATGCCGCAACGCTGTTTAAAGCCGTCTGCTAAGACCCCCATCTCCTGTCTCGTTTCAGGAAATCGGATGTTCTCTTTCATAATTCCTGCCAATGTTCGACACACTGACATAACGGTCAGATGATGGGTACCTGAATGAAAAGCATAATCACATATCTGTCTGGGAGCATAAACACAACCAACCATTCATTCTTTTCTCAAGGAATGAATATCTGTAGAACTGACATATTTCTGTTATTTAAAGTAAAACAGTATTAGTTGCCTAAAATAAATATTCATTATCCAACCATCATTAGCAAAGTTACTGAAATGTTTTCATATTTAACAAGAAATAAAAGCAAAGCATTTTCAATTTGTTTTTTTGTATAGTTTGGCAAACCATACTTTCAAAATCAATATTAGTGTTAAAATTCAAATCAACTTTGCCAAGTAACATATAATAAGATTACAAATTAAAGTGATGGTTGTGTAAAATGTTAAAATAGGATTTATTAAGACAAATATATCAATAAAATATGGCATGTGAACAATAATCACTACCTATATATTTACAGTGCTGAATATAGAAATGTATATAATACAATAATACAGTTCTCTTAATACCTTTGCTTATGCCAAATCTGTCTGCTACACTCCTGTAACTCTCCTGATTTCCTAGGATCCTACAGACAGGCTCATCTCCTTTCTCATCAGAGGAGCAACAGCTGCACTAAGTTGCTAAAAAGAGAAGAACACAATCACTTAATTACAACCAATAGCAAAATTATGAAGAAAAGAAAATGATTCTTTATTCCTCTTTAAAATATTCAAATATCTGCTTTACAAGAATGTCTAGCTGAAATCAGTTCAACCAAATTATATCTGGTTTAAAACACACACACACACACACACTGTGTTGACTTACATGTGATTTGAAAGACCATACCTTTTGTCACCTTGTATTATATAGATAAATATATAGAGTAGTATTTTGGTGACAGGTAACAAAATGGAAATGTTGGTGTATCATGGGAAACCCTGTCTAATGTTCTATCTCAAGTGATTTCGTCAATAAGTCAATAAGTTATGGTGAGACTTCGCTTAGGTTGTTCATATCTTAAGTCAGTTACACATCAAAAAATGCTTTATCAATTTTATGCAATATTAAAGTCTGTTTGACAAAAGCAAAGAGCATATTATCTTATTGTTCAGATTTGCATACATGTTGAGTGTTGAAGGTGATGGTTAATATGGTATCCTATGTCCTTTTCATAGAAATGGGAATGGTGATACAATTACTAAATCTGAGCGGCCAAATTTGAGTTATCTATTCTATTTAACTTTAATTTTCAACCTGATTCAACGCTTTCTAACTACTTTAATTTACCTCAAATGTAGACCTCCTCATGCGAAAATGGGCCTTGAAGTCCATGGAGGAGTACAGGGGTACAATGCCTTCAACATAACCCTCTATTCTTGCAGATTCCTCTGTTTCTGTGGCTCTTCCAGATGCTGCAGCCACAAGACCTAGTAAAATAATAAAAAATAAAAAAAAACCATAGGACCATTGGGTCTGTAATCTATCGGAAGTTACAGTCCAAAAAACAAAACGTAAAGACCTCGGGCATAGAACGTGTGTGCTAATTCGATGACTGCGTATATATACTGAGCTATATTTACGCTTGAACAAAATAAAGATGGGGGGGTGGGGGTGGGAATGCCAATTTATGTCCGGTCTAGGTATCTCAAGTTTATCTCCACAAATAAAAGGTTTCTGATTTAATTTGGATCAAAAACAAAACGTCCGGCACTATATAATTATGGAAGTTCTTATGATATGACAATGTGCCATATTAATGATATTTTACTGCCACTTTTCATGGGTACACTCGATGCTTCTCAATGCCCGCCATGTTTATTTTTAAAATTGTCGGTCGCTCAAAGAAAATAAATCAATAACATATATCTACAACTGTATTAAAAGATTTGAATAGCCTATTTTTTTGTACTAATTACCTGCTGCAAACAGAGCATTCTGCCTGCTGAATAATTGTAAAAGTCGCTCATCATCATCCATATCATCGAGCAAAATTGCTGTAATAACACTGTTGTCCACCATCTTGAAAAAGTTTCTCGCGTGACCGGTGCGTTCAATGAGCACCTCCTCGGCTAGCTTAGGTCACCGGGCGAACGTTCGCGTAACTGAACGCAAGGCAGATTTATAACAACAGGTGTGAGCGATATGTTCACAACCACTTGTTCAAAAGATGCTCATTGATAGTCTGATAGGTCGTGTATAATTGGCTAAAATGCAATTTTCAATGTGCCAAAGGCAACAGGAATATCCTATAATGCCCATGCTCCATTTAGCGTCTCTTACGAACGCTGACATTTCTCTCCGAAACCGAAGTGAAGCAGAGAAAATGTCGGCTTTCGTTGATACATGTTAAGTTACGTATAGGTTGTATGCGATACCATGGGCACTGTTTTTACAGTATTTCAGATAGGTTAATAACAAGTTTAAGCGTACCAAATGTTCCTTCCAGGGCACTATGAAGTGAAATCTGTTTTTCAGCAAATGGTAGGTATAACCTTAGAGTTCGAAGAGGACAAACTGTATCGATTTCTTGGTTGTTTGGTAGTTGACCTACCCCAATATTTGAGCATACATTTTTCTGTCTGCAAATAAAATAATCTTTTAGCAGAGGAAGAGCAGAGGCGTGTTTTTGCAGCTTGTAATGAGTTTCAATGACCTGCAGTTTGTGAAGGAGTACTGGGCTAGCAAAGTTAAATGCTATCCAACCATAGTCAATTTTTGATTTCATGAGACCTTTGTAAACTGATTGGAGTGCCCTTTTACTGCCTTTTATACCTCACCTGAGCACAACGTGCGCAAGGTGAGCTTTTGTGATCGTCCGTCGTGCGTCGATAACAATTTGGCATGTTACCACTCCAGAGTGTTGAAGTTGGGTCATATTTTGTCAAAAATAGGTCATGAGGTCAAATCTTAGAAAAAAAACTTGATAACACTCAATAGAGGCCACATGTTTGGCCAAATCTTCATGAAACTTGGTCGGAATGTGTTCCCATAACATCTTGGACAAGTTAGAAGTTGGGTCAGCATATGTTGCTCATTTAAAATCAGCTGAGCGATTCAGGGCCATAATGGCCCTCTTGTTTAGCTCACCTGAGCACAACGTGCTCATTGTAAGGTTATGTGACCCCCTTTGGTCCGTGCGTGCGTCCGGCGTCAACAATTTCCTTTAAACGACATCTCCACCTAAACCACTCGGCCGAATTGGTTTTAAATTGCCAGTGATGTTCCTTACATGAAGGTCCACCAAAGTTGTTCAAATGATTCCGGTCTGTTGCATGTCTGGGTCACAGGAGCTAAAAACAGCTTTTTAAAGTAAGCTAAAAACAGCTTTTAAAGTATTTTTTTTAATCATCTTCTCCGAAACCGCAGGGCCTAGAGCTTAGATATTTGGTGTGTGGCATTGTATTCTGGACCTCTAAAAAGGTTGTTCAAGTCAAAATTGGCCCCGCCCCAGGGGTCACTTGATTTTATATAGACCTATATTTGAAAAACTAGAAAAATCTTCTAGTCAGAAACCACATTGTTTCTTTTTAGATCACCTGAGCACGTGCTCATGGTGAGCTATTGTGATCGCCTTTAGTCCGTCGTCCGTCCGGCGTCAACAATTTCCTTTAAAGAACATTTCCTAAACCACTGAATGGATTTTGACCAAACCTCACAAGAACCATCCTTATGATGCCTTCTATCAAAGTTCAAATTATTTCGATTGGTTTAAAAAGTAGGTCACAGGAGCTAAAAAATTCTGAAAAGGCCTAGAGCTTAGATATTTGATGTGTAGCATTGTCTCGTGGACCTCTATCAAGATTGTATAAATCATGGCCCTGGGATCAAAACTGGCCCCACCCCATGGGTCACTTGATTTTATATTGACTTGTTACAGCTATGACCTGCAAAGTTTGGATGGCAGATACAGTTTTGTGTGTTGAATTTAGATGGTCTTGCTGTACTTCTGCATAGATTGTGTATTCAGTATGACTCGTAATACAATGATTGGCGTTGAGGGCAATATTTCTCGGGTGAGTGTTTCATGGCCATTAAGACCCGTTTGTTTTTAGCTCAGGTGAGCTATTGTGATCACCCTGTGTCCGTCGTCGTATGGCGTCGAGAAGAGCAATCTGTATGTATTCCTTGTCAAGAACTGTATTTTAGTCGACTGTATTCATTAAATCTGATTAGAACTAATTATTTCAGTGTGACATCTAAACCTTTTTAATACTGTTTCTGTTGATACCTTGATCGCTTTTATTAAAGACGTTGGTATATTCAACATCAACTTGGTCGAAGAGTGCATGAGCATGAGCTATTCCGTATTCCGTATCTTGTAAAGGGTCACCGTTAGCATGTAATAGTTTACCCATAAAACTCTTTTTCGTATCGATAAATTGCATTACCTTTAATGCTCATAAAACTATTTTTTGTATCGATGAATTGCATTCCATTTTGTCCGCGCACTGAAAACTGAATCGGTGAAGAATCATTTATCTGGCTACCAGCTTGAATTTTATGATGGTTAACTTTTTCGACAGCAGTTTGTGTAGCGTTTAAGTCAAATAATGACAATTCACTAGGAAGCGCTTCAGTAAAGAAATCCGGATTAAATGCTGCCATCTCACAAGAATATAATAGTTTGACGATTTGCTTTTAACTTATTTTTTTTTGTCGACTTCCTTTTTTTTGACGCATTTTTACCTTTCCAGTCCGCTGACTGTTTCCTTTTTATTTGTTTTTGCTTTCTCGCCCTCCGTTTTATAGATGTTTTTTCTTTCACTCTCGCCATTTCGTTCTCAACCTGTTCCAACAGTTTGTTGACCTCGAGATATTAAGTTGATATGTCTATTCAACGCTGTTTTTTAAGCTATCTTTCCTTTTTTCGATTGGGATTATATGTAAATCTGGTATATCCACCGATTGCGATTCTCGTCTTTCATCGTTTTTTTTTCTCGTGATGTTATCCTCGAAATATTTAAGCCATTTTTAGCTCGACTATTTGAAGGAATAAGAGCTATTGTAGTCGCCCTGGCGTCGGCTTTGCAGCTTTTGGTTAAAGTTTTCATGCAAGTTACTATCAACCTTATATCTCACTAACCATTTATTGTATTGACTTGAAAGTTTATAAATATGTTCAGGGGCATCAGACAACCAAGGTAGATAACTCTTGACTGAATTTAATATGAATTTTGGCCCCTTTTTAACTTAGAAATTTTGGTCAAAGTTTTGCGTGCAAACTTCTATCTAGTTTGTATCTCAATAACTATTCATGGTATTGACTTGAAAGTTTATGAACATGTTCAGGGGCATCAGACAACCAAGGTGATTAACTCTTGACTAAATTAACTTAGAAATTTTAGTTAAAGTTTTGCATGCAATAGCTCTTGTTGGTGATTCGGAATATACAGATTCTTACAATCTATTTTTAATGGAAACAATCGGGAATACTACACTTATGTAAAATGCAGCACTAAGGTTATACACATTCACACTTTTTCAGTTTTTAATTGAAATTCGATATCGTTTGTATCACTTTTTACAACAGGTTGGTAAAAACACATACATGTAATTAAATATATTATTTTTATTCCTTTCAACAATCGCACGTCTGGGTAATTGCACTTTATCATTATCAACTACTTTCTCCACAAATGTCCGTGTATATTTATAGCTTTTCGACTGCAGCATCGTTTTCATTCAAAGTAATTTCAGTCAAAGCCACTTTCCATTTTCCGACAAATTATATCGTTCTGTTTAGTTTACATTTGAAATGATAAGGCCTATTATTAAGGAAATAGCGATTGTTCCCATCGTTGTTTACAATAATGTAAAATGACATTTTACGATTTTAATAAATCTTCTATCATGTCTTCGCGTACATACGAATTGAACTTATTTGGCCAACCATCAAATTTTACTAGATAATCTTCTATCATGTCTTCGCGTACATACGAATTGAACTTATTTGGCCAACCATCAAATTTTACTAAATATTCAGTTTTATTTTTCCACGTCGTCCAAACTGGAATATGAAGCCGCCGTGGCCGAGCGGTTACAGTTGTGAACTACACATCTCTCAGCCCCTCACCGCTGTGTGTCCGAATACCGGTAGGGACTTCGGATTTTTCATGTGAGGAAGCCTTCCAGCTTGCTTGCGGTAGGTCGGTGGTTTTACCAGAGTAACTCTGTGTAATCGGGGTCTTCCTCCACCTGTAATTAGCTGGACGTCGCTATATGATTGAAATACTATCGCAGCGACGGTAAACCCCATAACAACAACAACAAACTGGAATGCGGAGTGGCGTTGTAACTATCCACAAGTGGTTGTAAGTTGTTAAAGATACTGGTAAATCCTGTTTCTTCTGAAACATTTTATTTCTCATGGTGCGAATCACTCGCTCTGCAATAGATACTTTTATATCTTCAATTTGAGTAGTGAATTATTTAATGTTTTTCACTACACACGATCTGTGGTTTTCTTCCACTTCTGGTCAATACAGATTCGAAGGCACGTTGTACACTCCTCGCCGTTTTATTTTCCATAGGATCTGCGAATAGATAACGAGAAAATAAATCAGTTACTATCAATATAAACGTGATTAATATTAGAGTTCCATTTCATTAAATTTCCATCGGATGATAAGTCTATTCCCCATTGTATATCTACACCAGATGTAATAACGGGTATTCTCGCAAACTTTCGTTTAACGTCCCGTTGTAGAAAAAATTCCTCCCTATTATTCAACCAACGACGAATTTCGCGATTTCCTATTTTATATTTTGCGTCTTTTTTCACTATCTGGTACAATTTATCAGGACAAGAGAAAGAAGCGGGGTAAGAAGGGTCAAAATAGATGTTTTGTAGATATTTATTTACTGGCATCCTTCAACAAACGCCGAGCTAATGTATAATACCTCTTCAAATCCCACAATTCGCAAAATAAATGTTTTGATATAGACACGGATCTCGTTCCCTTCCGAATGGTAACCACTAATTCACCGAACGAGTTTTTATAGACCGACACGTGACAGCTATTTTCAAAACATAAAGTTACTTTCCTCTCATCTTTTTAGCTCGACTAATCGAAGAATATGAGAGCTATTGTAGTGGCCCTTGCGTCGGCGTTGCCGTTGCAGCTCTTGGTTAAAGTTTTGCATGCAAGTTACTATCAACCTTATATCTCAATAAAAGGTATAGAAAATGATCAAAAAGATAACAGGCAAAACAAATCAAATTCCTGTGTTACTCATTTAAATGACCCAAATAATGAAAATGTCTCTGATAAAAAAAGTATTTCTAATTTATTAGCGGAATGTTTTTCTAAAATCTCGTCTTCTAAGAATTACTCTAAGGAATTTCAGAAACACATAAAGGAATCGGAAAAGCAAAATTTAATTTTACTTTATCTAATGATGAAGCTTATAATAAACCGTTCTCTTTGAACTTCAGGACGCCTTAAAAAATCTCATGACACCGCTGCAGGCCCTGATGACATTTCCTATCAATTACTTCGAAATCTTCCACACTCTTCATTGGACACTCTGTTAAAATATTTAATAATATCTGGTCTTCAGGTATAGTTCCTCCTTCATGGAAGGAGGCATTTATTATCCCTGTTCCAAAACCTGGAAAGGATAATACTAACCCCCACTTATTATAGACCTATTGTAAATTCAAAATGGCAAGCTAGTTGGGATAACACTCAATTTAATAAATTACATTCTATAAACAATATTCTATTTAACCATCCTTAGGTTTTTGGTAACCATCTTCCCGCGCTTTTGTGTAGGGGAGAATGTGTTATTAATCATTGTCGCATAGAACATACTCGTTTGACTCACTCCTATCTTTTAAATCGAGAAGAACAACATGTATGTATCCCTTGCCTGGAACCATATACTATCAAACTTATTTTAGTTGACTGTATTGATTTAAATCTTAGAACTAATTATTTTAATGTGGCATCTATGTTAGACTTTTTTAATACTGTGTCCATTGACACCTTGATCGCTTTTATTAAAGACGTTGGCGCTTTTATTAAAGACGTTGGTATATATAACAAGATTTGATTTTACATATGATATATTAAACGTGTTTACTCTCCTGCTGTGCGGGATTTACTTGTGTATAGTTTTGTGACTTATCGTAATTTTAAACGTTTTTAGACACCGTATGACGTCTTTCGACTGTTGGGGTGTCTCTAATTCAATATTCTATTCTATTCTTGATGAAAAATTAAAGCTTTAAGTTAATATATTGATTAGGAGTATCATGCAAAACACCAGCTTGTATAGCTCAATTGATAGAGCATTGTTTTTCACTAATCAGATTGCTTAAACTGATGGACTGATCAATCTTCAGTTGTCACCCATTTCTGAGAAATCATGTGGTAAATAGTCAGCCAAATGTGGAGAATTTCTGGTTACATGATTATCAATACAGGAACACTGGTTAGGAGGGCTGATTGCCAATTTGGTTGTGAAACCAACTTTAAACACAGAACAACCATGAAATATTACACCGCCATTTCACAATGTTAAATTTCACACTGAATAAAGGGTTTCAAAGAAGTATGTATGTTTTTGTATTACAACACAATGTTTCATCAGGGCAGCAATAGTGAAGGGAAAAATCGCAAGACTTTCAATCTTGAGGCTGTGGGTTCGAGTCCTGCCAGTGCTGGGATTCTTGTGTAGTTCTTCACCTTCCACGTCTTTGGCACAAGTACTGATTAGTGCACAGGCAAATGGCATCAAGTTTGATTGATAAGTTTTGAGAACTAATTTCACAAATCAGTTTAAGAAAAAGAAGAAGTTAAAATTAAGAAAGAATAGCCAATTGTTTTCATTACAAGCTTTGCATCCCCTTTATACATGGCAATTATGTTGGTTTAGTCTATCTGCATAGCTTAGTTGGTAGATCATCTGTCAGCAAATCGCTTATATGCTGAGGCTTCATGAACAAGAAATGTGATGGTTTGAACTCAAACATTGCATTTCATGTTCATTCATCTTCCACCACTAAAAAATATCATGTTGGAATACAATCACTGGCTTGTAGATAGTTTCGTAACAGAACTAGTTTGGTTCCACAAACACCAGTTAGGGTGCTGACTACTTGTAAGTAAACAATAGGATTTGAAAACCGGTATAAAATCCAGACAATCAATCAGTTGGAATATCGCAATATATGATGTTTTTATGCTGCTTTTTTTTTTTTTTTTTTCAGAAAAAAGGTAAAGAAAAACCAGAAGCATACAATAGTAAGACTATTACAAGACCAAATCAGACTGCTGAAATAGCTTTTTAAAATTAATGTAGATTTGCGTGAAGAACTGAGGCGTGAGGATTGCAAAAAAGTTAACATCAAAATACCCGGAGCTGAAAGACTTAACATGGACCAAAAAAAAAAAAAAAAACACTGTCCATAATTGGATAAACCTGGAAAAGAAGAAGCTGAAAAGCATGAAACATGTGTTGATTCACCCAATGTGTTTGTGATCCCTGCTGATGTTATTTAGATGTGATTGTGATGGAAGTTTAATCCTCGTTTGGTCATTTGCAAGAAACTACTACGCCGTGCGATTGACTTTTCCAATAATTTTACATCGATAAAACTGCGGTCGCTTTTCCGCTTAATGTAGAAAACAAAAGGCATTGTGTATGCCAATGTATGCCAATCAGAACGTAGCTCCGCCCCTTGGCTTTACCTAGTTTTTGATTTTTGCTCAGTTCAGTTAACTTTCGTTGTGGAAGTGTCGGCGGAGACGGACTTAAAAAAAAAATCCCTTTAAAGGGTGTCAGCGGTGCGTTTTAGAAAGATTTCAAAATTAAATTCAAGGATTTTATATAATTCCTACATGAAGAAGTACCGCAAATAAAATGGCTAGATGTCGTTAAAAAGCCACACGTTCGTAGACCATGATGACAAGGACAATTATCACGATCCGTTTGACAGTAACTACGCCACACTGCTCAAGAGACAAATTATTCTTGCTAAAACACCCCGAGTTTAAGTGCCACCTATTTCGTTTGAAACTACATAGTTGTCTCTTATTTCCTCGCAAGATTACACGTGACATAAATATACCAGCAGTCAATATTCATAATTCCGCGAGTTAACACTGCAATGTGTCAACACCGGTCGGAATATCAC
>CM037777.1:59281641-59291641 GCA_021229015.1 Solen grandis
TACTTTTTATTTCCATATTTCCTTAATCCTATATGCAGTCGAATATCGAGTATCGGTAAACTATCAAATGTAGCATTTTCAAAAATTATTTCGATAAGATCGTGCCATGTTTGTACATCTACGGGTAGTGCATTATTAAACATAGCGGCCAAAATGCATGAAAGATAAAATATTTTTGATCTGAGCTAGATGCGAACCCACAACCTTCTACTTCGAACTCTAGCACGTAATCATTGAGCCTAGCAGGGTACTTCAAAGTAATACATGTCTTTTCTTCATTTTTTTTTTCTTTTATTGTAATGGCTAGCAATTAATTTCTGATTATTATGGCCATATTTTAGAACTTATGGGTAAGGAATTTCCGGGTTTTTTTTTTTTTTTTTTTTTGCTGAAGAGAGCGCATCGGAAGAGACAGTAGCTGGACACAAAGGAGTCCGGATGCGATACCCAAGCTCATTTTGCGAATAGACCCTATGGTTCTTTCATTTGCCGGATGGATAGCACTGATACACGGGAGACAAGTTCCTGGGTAGAACCAGTACTGAGTACTCCGAGTTCCCATTGCAACCCCATTTTGTTGAGTGCCAGGCAAGGTTGCATCTGATTAGAGAGAGAGAGAGAGAGAGAGAGAGAGAGAGAGCATAACTGCATGGACTTCATTAGTTTCCAATTTTATACGTATTTGGTTTGACGCAGTCACCGGAGGGATTCTGGGATTCGAACCCCAGACCTCCCGAACGCAAATCGGACATTTTACCACAGAGCTGAAAATCTTTTCTCATAGGCAGAACACAAAAAGTCGTTTTGGAGGGAGGATGCTCATCAGTAGTCCCAGTAACATCAGGAGTACCTCAGGGATCTGTACTTGGCCCACTTCTCTTTCTGTTATATATAAATGATCTTCCAGATACCATAACTTCTCAAGTTCGTTTATTTGCAGATGACACTGCCGTTTACCTAGCTATAAACAACAAGCAGGACTGTATTACACTTCAGAAAGACCTCGACAAGCTGGTGCAGTGGGAAAAGAAATGGGAAATGGAATTTAATCCCAGTAAATGCATTGTTTTAAATATTACTAAAAAGAAGAAAGCACTTTCCTTTGATTTCAGATTACATGGACAAGCTTTAGAAACAGTGGATAATGCCAAATACTTAGGAGTTACAATATCAAAAGATCTCTCTTGGAATAAACATATTGACAACATTACTTCTTCTGCTAATAAAACTCTTGGTTTCCTCCACAGAAACATCCAGACAAAGAATAAGGAAGTTGGAGAAGCAGCTTACAAAGCATTGGTTAGACCTCAAGTAGAATATGCCTCTACAGTCTGGAGTCCTCATACACAGACATATATAGATAAAATAGAAAAAGTACAACGCAGAGCAGTCCGATGGGTTAATAATAACTATTCTTATTACGACAGTGTCACCAGCATGCAGAAGGAACTTGACTGGCAAACCCTTCAGTACAGACGTGATGTCACCAGACTTCTTATGTTTTGCAAAATAGTAAATAACCTTGTTGCTGTCCCATTACCTGCATATCTTGAAAGACCAGCGAGGATATCCCGCCACTTACACTCTTTATCTTACAGGCAAATTCATACTCCAGCTAGCTACTTTAAATATTCCTTTTTTCCTTATACAGTGATACTTTGGAACAGCTTACCAGAAAATATAGTCTCACAAAATGATCTTTTAGCATTTAAACAAAAGCTCCTCTCGTTTCAGATAGTAGACCGTCCCTGAATCAACAAAAAGATGTTTTTACCAGATCTTAAACCTAACATATTCACCTTTTTTTTTCAGAAAATTTTCTCACCCTAACAAAAATTTTTATTTTTAACAGTTTTATCCTTGCACAGACGCGCACCTGCCAGTAATACCCGAAAGGGGAGTTTGTGCAGTATATATAGATAGATAGATAGCTATTGCACCGCTTTCCTACTCGCTGAGATTTATATGTATGTGTTGTACCATGCTTTAAAGTACATATGGTTGACTTCGAAAACCGACAATTGCCGAGTGAGGAAGGTCAGTGAGTATTTAGATGCCATACAGCCAAGTAATCTTGCAAATCAATGAAGTCCATGCAATATTTTATCAAAAATTAATATTACAAAAAGAAGAATTTTATTTTAAAATAAACGTCCATACATATTCATGTTTACTGGTAGTGACATGTGTCCAGACCTAGGGACGATGTTGTACGCACCTACAAATATGTCTCCAAGCTCTTGTGAAATCTCAGTATTACTGAGTACAGGCATAATCTCTCTCTCTCTCTCTAATCGATCCCTTCCTTACTCGCTGGGATTTACAGTGTTATCTCCATATTCTCTAACACAGCCTGTTTAAAGAACGTACGTGTCTTCTTGGCCGGCTAGTAGAACTTAGCGTTCATGAATTGTTCGAATCCTATTTGTGTGTGTGTGTGTGTGTATGTAGGGGGCGGGGGGGGGGGGGGGGGGGGGGTTCAGGCGCAAAGTATTGATCCACCCCAGGAACCGTCGAGAAGGATTAGTTTAAAAATGTGAGAATTTGTTACCAAATCGACAATATAAGAAATAAGTTTAAACAAATATGAAGTATAGTTTCTATCGTTTTATTCATTGGACAAATCAATTTTGGTGACACTTTATTTCTTACATTCCATATGGAACATGTCAGGAAATATACAGAATACAAACAACCGCTAAGCGAACCTGCGCCATAGAGTAAAGTAAACTTATACAACTATAATGGACGTCATACAGTCTTTAAATGACAGAGACAAGTGTTGAACACATAGAGTAAAACAACAAACACAATTATGTCTGTATAAATGTAATCATATGCCTGAGGTATTGTAACATAGGTCATATTGAAATTCAAAGTTTCGTGAACGCATTAATACACCACTTGTAAGATATCTAAACATGAAGGTCCCATAGAATAAATGTTCGGATCTAGTTTTTGCGGTTTCTTAAAATTGATTTAATTGTTCTGTAAATATAATTTGTCATACAAATCAATTCTTTGTAATGTATCTTTCACTGATATTCACACAGACAGAGAAACTGGTTTATTATGCAAATATTTTTCTTAGTTAGATCTTACTTTCGTCTCGGCGATGTTTGTAATTGTTTACTTTTTGGACGGTCCTGTTTGAGGAGGTTGGTTCTGAGGCGATTGGGTCTGTGGTTGTTCGGTCTGAGGTGGCCGGGTCTGTGGTTGTTCGGTCTGGGGCGGCTGGGTCTGTGGTTGTTCGGTCTGGGGCGGCTGGGTCTGTGGTTGTTCGGTCTGGGGTGGCCGGGTCTGTGGTTGTTCGGTCTGGGGCGGCTGGGTCTGTGGTTGTTCGGTCTGGGGTGGCCGGGTCTGCGTGGATTGGTTTCCTGTCGATCGAGAGGCTCTCGTCGGTCTTTCGCTTGTTGCTGGACGTGTTGTGGGTTTAGTGGGAGCATCTGACGGTTTATCACTTGGTTTGGCCATGTTTTCATCTTTTCTGCCACCATATTTTTTGTCTTTCTGCTCCCAACGATTCTTGTTCTTCTTCTTCTTCTTCTTTTCATTTGATCTACCCCTCGTACCGGAACTATCACTGTTCCCAATTACGCTTTTTTCATCATCCGCACGACCATTTTTCACTTCCCCATCTGTAGCTACCGCTCCAGTACCAGTGTCGACCTCATCGTCCTTTTTTTCCTTCTTATCACTATTTCTGCCTCCAGGATCTGCCTCGGCCACATACAGGGCCACACAGAGGACCGCGACCAGGAGAAGAATCCTCATCTTAAATCTGGAGGTAATATATTACTGCTTAGTCCATTTACAGTAATTAATAATTTATTATCAAATAAATGAATAAGATTAAGAATACATATAAAACAAATTATAGATAACAAATAGCACGAAGAAATTAATGGATAAATAAAAAAAAAAAAAAAAAAAATGTTTATAATAAAAATTAAATTTTTATAAAAACCTAAATAAACGAATTGTTTATGACGGAATAGATAGATAGATAGATAGATAGATTCACGAAACTGTTCATGGTTAAAACATAGTGTAGGTGCTTGTATCCTTAAAGTTCATTAAGTTTAATGGAATTTTAGTGTTAAACAAGAAATATCTTTAAAAAGGACATTCGGCGTAGCTAAATAATTGTCAGTTGTACCATGTAAAACAGATTAAAACTATTATAAAGTTGGAAACGTTAGCAAAAATGTTTATAAATACCAAAATTATGGGAGGCATTTGGAAGACTATATAACAAAACGGATTTAATTTACAAGCTAAAAGAAAAAAGAAGAAGATCATATACCAACTTCCATTTAAAATTATGCACTTGCTGAATTTTTTTTTATGGAAATGTGTGTTCTAAAATATACATGTATAAGCCTGCTTCTTATTTAGTTGTTATTAAAGTAGGTCGAACTCAAATTTTTACAGCTACGCCGAAAAAGGAATTTGATATAAAATATTTAATTTCTTACAGGTAATGATATCAAGTAAATTCATCAATTTAAATCTTATTTTCACTCTCTCAGTCTTGTGAAGAGCTCATTTAATTATTGCCATTTCTTCAAATTACCTTAAATATTTAGTAGTCATTATATTATGGTTTTGCCATGAATGCATGTGTTTTAATCTTACAAAATGAATTACCTAACGAAACCAAACATGTATACATGCACAGTTTCATATCTAGTGATTGAAATAAGATTGTTAGGGGTGTTAAGTTAAATGGATTCAGTCAATAATTGTTCAGTAAGCATCCCATCAACAACTAATGATACAGTCTAAAATTAAAAAAATGATAGCTCCAAGTAAGAAATACAGCATGGTAAAAGTTAACAAGAGGGCCATGATGGCCCTGGATCGCTCACCTGGTATCATTAGGCTATGTAAAATCAAGTGGCAGAGCCAATTTTGACCCCAGGGTCATGATTTGAACAACTTGGTAGAGGTCTATTAGCCCATGTTACATACAAAATTTATAAACTCCAGACCTTGTGGTTTTTGAGAAGAAGATTTTTCTAGTTTTTTTTTTCAGTATAAGTCTATGTAAAATCAAGTGATCCCTGGAGCGGGGCTAATTTTGACCCCAGGGTCATGATTTGAACAAACTTGGTAAGAATCGACTAGACAAGGCTACACACCAAATATCTAAACTCTATGCTTTGTGGTGTCTGAGAAGAAGATTTTTCAAGTTTTTTTCCTATTAGCCTATGTTAAATCAAGTGACCCCTAGGGCGGGGCCAATTTTGACCCCAGGGTCATAATTTGAACAATCTTGGTAGAGATCCACTAGACAATGCTACACACCAAATATCTTAAATCTATGCCTTGTGGTTTCTGAGAAGAAGATTTTTCAAGTTTTTTACCTATATCAGCCTTTGTTAAATCAAGTGACCCCTGGGGCGGGGCCAATTTTGACCCCAGGGTCATAATTTGAACAATCTTGGTAGAGAGTCATAAGACCATGCTACATACCAAATATCTAAACTTCAGGCCTTGCGGTTTCTGAGAAGAAGATTTTTCAAGTTGTTTTTTTTTATATTAGCCTATGTAAAATCAGGTGACCCCTTGGAGGTACTATAGTTGTGAGTGCCTACGTCACACACAACTATACATTTCGACAGTATCTTTTAGAATTAACATTTTACAATACGATGAACATAATAAAAATGGTAATACAGTGAATATTACCATTTTTGATAAATGATATTTCCCTTTAATCACCCGATAAGCATGAAATAAAATGTGTTAATGTTATGATTTTCTTTTATCATATCTGGTCACAACTTCAAACTATCTTTAATCAATATTAAAACACAAAATACGCGTCAAACGTTTATAATTATTATTGTTACTTTAATTGTATGCCTATTAATATAAAGAAAATCGCAATATTTAACCACGTAGAGTTAAGAATTTGATTAAACATTTTAAGTTTTTCTTGTCCCATAGAAATAAATTAAATCAATACTGTATATAATAGATATGCATAAATTCATCATTTCTCGTCATCAAAATATTAATATTGTTTTGCTGGGCAGTACAAAAAAGACGGATCTTGTAATAATAATTTTTATTTACATATGGTCAACCCGTGTTTATAAAAAGAAACGGCTATTTTTAGCATACCTTCATAATTTGACCTTTTGTATCTTTTTCTCAACCTCTCCCCCTTCTTCTTTTCTGATTTCAAAATTCGGGCCTTATATACTGTTAGGTAACGTTTGTTTACATGACTTCATAAAATGCAGGTGGACTTTCCTGGAAAGCGTTTCTAAGAATGAAATGATCATACAAGATGGCGGTAAAACCATGATCGCTTTTACGAAGTTAATTTAGGAACGAAATATACAAATGTATTTAAAACATATGAACAATAAATCATTGTTCATATTGCTTACGGTACTTTATTTTTTATATTGTTAACTATTTACTTTTGATATGATAACCTACGAATAGGTGAAAAAGATGAACTGTATGACGCCATGTAAACAAAGTGGGTGGGATGTGAACCGGCATATCAGTATTAATAAACTGAATAAAAATAGAAAAAGTACACATTTAAGCACAACCCTTTTTTTTTTTTTTACCCACAAAGTAATAAATAAATAGATAAGTAAACAAATGTAAAAATAAATAATAATAGTAATTTACGACCAGTAGTTTGATAACTTTTTAGTCTCAATTCTAAAATAGGTGCAGGTTGAGAAATTACAAATAAAAATAAAGAGAAATGAATGAATGAATAAAAATAAAATTTGAGTAAAAATAAAATGGTTTTATACATGTATTTGCTTCTTTTTTTTTTTAACTGATTGTATTTGCTTTTTTCTGTTTAATTATTATGCAGATAATTTAAAAAAACAACTTCATGTGAGCTTCTCAATTAAACATGGTACTTTTCTGTCAATGTCTTCAATATTGACTAGATTATACTCAGGCGAGGATCAAGGATTGCGGGGAGGGGGGGGGGGGGGGCGTAAATCCAGCAACTACAACTACGAGGGGTGCTCGAAAAGTATCCGAAATAGTGCCATACCTTATTTATTAGTATGGTGGTTATCAGAATAAAACTTTCAAAAGTGATACTTATATATATTTTGAACTTAATCCAAAAGAGAAAAGGAAAACAAATTGCACCCATGCTCATTCCAGTCACTATGGCAACGTCAGGTTACGTTGAGCGGGGCAAAATTTGCAAATCTTCACGTTAACCTGTCTTTAAAGATCACATATAGACTAATTCCCAACGTCAAAAAAATGCACAAATATACGAACCGCTTCCAAGGCCTTTTCTCAAGTCCTATATATTATGTCATGAACAGAAATCTGACATCTTTTCCGTTAATATCGGAAGACGAGAACATTTGCTTTGCAAAAAACGTAAATATGGCTCTAGAAAAAGCACTGTCCAGTTCGGTTTTGTATATTAAATTATAAAACGAAATCAGAGACGCTCTACATGATCAAGGACACTAACGGCAAAGGTTAAACTAGGAAAAGATCACCCTGCGCATCATGTTGCCAACAGCCCAAGATCTGGACGTCCGTGCATGACGTCAGGAAAAGGAGACACAATGCATTAAGGAGTTGTCCGTAAAATTCTACTGGAGCGTCTCAGGTCATACTTTTACTAGTGGATCTGTAGGTTGGAGATTGGTGTATCGTGCAAAGGAAACTATTTCAAAAAGATAACGAGTAAGTTGTCCCGCTCAACTTTACCCGACGTTGCCATAGTGACTGTGGAATATGCATCAGTGCAATCTGTATTTTTTTTTGCTCTCGTATTAAGTTCAAAATATATAAAAGTATCACTTTACGAGATATCTTTTTAATAATCATAATAATAAACAAGTTATGGCAGTTTTTTTCTCGTTTTTTACCCTCGTACTAACATTGTATTAATAATACATACCATTGAAAGCATGTTTAATACGATATATATACACACCTATATTGATATAACGAAGAAACCAGTTTACGGTATAATAGTTTTTCGTTGTTGTCGCATGGCTATATTATTTTTTTTTACAATGTATAAGTAGAAATTACTAGACGTATATTGTTATATAGATCCACAAAAAACAATCATCAAATACTCGCTGCCTAAAACGAAATCGGGGCGTTTATTAAAACCGACGACACCAATGATATGTTAAAACTCATTTATCCGGTTTATATTAGACACGCACGGTAATCAGATACAAATGTAATTCACTAGTGCTAAATCTGCAAACGAAAATACAAACTTAAGGCAATATTTAAAAGCAAAAGCAAAACAAGTCGTTTCTTTTCTTTCGAACTTGTCGAAAAAATAAATATCTCGGATGGATCCAGCCTTTTCCACTTCGATGGGCCGGACATTTTCGATGTATTGACTGCTACTGCTTATCTAATTAGCGGAAAGGTGACAAACAAGCGTTAATGAAACTTATACAAGAAAACTGAAGTTATCAGCGAACTGCAAATGATATTTCAATTATGATCAAATTGACTGACTCTAATTGTTACATATAAATTTTAAGGTTTTTATGTGGATAAACGCACAAAAAACACCTTTGTCGATTTTAAGGGGGGGGGGGGGGGGGGGGGGCTACGCCGCTTCCGCCCCCTCTAGATCACCCTTGATACTCATATCTTAACGAGTATAGCCAACGATTTTTTTTATACAAACCTATTCCATTTTTTTATTCATAAAAAGTAGGAAGAAAAGTATTAAATCATTCTTCATTAAAGAGAGAGAGAGAGAGAGAGAGAGAGAGAGAGAGAGAGAGAGAGAATTGACTTACTTGTGCGTGCTTTCGTCTTGGACTAAGGTGCAGATTTTCTTCTGTCTGGTTCCAGACCACAAATTTCTAACTGATGCATATTCCGAGGTCCGGGTATTTATACAAACCAGTCCCGTCAGATCGTGAGTCGGTCTACAAAGCTAATTGCCGGGGTACCCAAAACTCGTGATGTTAATTTTGGATATACAATACAGCAATGTCCGTAGACACCAATCATGAAGTGCTAAGTATATCAACCGTACAATGGGTTTTTGAATTTAGAATCACGATCTACCAATAATAGGTAGGCACATATCGTCATGCTCTGGTAGAACGCCCATTTTCTGACCCGTCTCCCAGGGTACAGACACCCGGTGTTGCTTAACCCTCTTATTGCGGAAAGATCTGACACGGGGAACCAGTCGTCTTGACTGGCCAAAGTACGAGAATCACATGAGAAGAAATCTGAATTTGTGTGTCAAGACAAATCGTGACAGTATTTGTAATTTAATACATTTGATAAACATTGAAGTAATATTTTTTTACCTTAGGCCAATGCTCTGTCAGCGTGTTATATCAAATTACAGTCACATTGTCGTGCAGCTTTTTATAGATTGGCATATCACGCACTATATTTTATATAGTTACGTTAAGATATTGCTCTCAGATTAGCCAAAATATTTATATCATTTATTTTGTTAGGTAACTCCTCATGTTATCGTTATGTATTTTTAAACAGAACAGTATTTATCTTTGACATACACAAGCTGAAATAGTGTATATAATAGTTTTACAAAACAAAGTACGGGAATGAAATAGCCTGAACGCAAGTCACGTGTATATGTACATAGAAAAAAAATCTACAAGAAACAATACTATAAGTGATTGCAAATGATAGATTTTAAGTACATGTATATACAGATACAAAGTAATAAGGATGACCTATGATAACGATTTCTAATAAGAAGCCAAATGTTCGAGATTTCTCTTCATCCATCATTCATACAATTTAATATCAACTTTAAAAAAATCTTTATGATTGCATCTTTTGTTTCATAACATTTATACATGTCCATTATTGTCTCTAAACGGTATATCATATTTCTGTTCGGTTTGGAACTATTTTAACTGCGTAGGAAAAACATATACGAGTAGGCAACGTCGAGTGGACTTTTTTTAATTGTGAAAAAAAGGAAATTAGTCCCGTGATAAAATGTGTCTGACACTCA
>CM037777.1:59296641-59313714 GCA_021229015.1 Solen grandis
AGGGAAAGGGTTAATTCTTGTTCATACATGTATGCATTTTCACACGTTCAATAATTTTGGTTTCAGTGACTACACAATTTCATTCACTTTCAAACTCTTTATGTATTTGTGTTTAGTACTATGCTGCTCGTGATCATTTATTTAACGGAGTAAATTATGTTTGAATTAAGGTTAATGAATGTAATAAGTACACAGTGTGTATCTGCATTCCAGTGTTATCGTAAATTATTTCTGTTGAGTTTAACATTTCAGTAATCTGGTGACTATGTCTACTTGAGGCTACACTGCAGTATCACGCAGCAGACACGTGGCATGATACCATACCCAGTCACATTATCCTGACACCGGGCCAGCCGGTCCTGCAGCTACCCTTATATGGTGTCACACCACTATCAAAGTACTTCCGGGTCGTAGGGTGCTGAAGTAGTACCTAATGAAAAATGAAAGGGTGGACATCAAAGTCATATTTTCCCCAGAAAACACTGAATAACTGCAACACATTTAGCCTGTGTGGTGAGATACATGTATTTTTGACCATTAACTTGCATTTAATAGTTGTATTAAGGGATTACTTTCCTACAGGATGTTGGGAGAGCTGCAGAGGTAATGCGGCTCAGAGGTCATGTTTGTTTTGGAAATTTTGACAGGTAGCCGGGAAATGTGAAATTTGTGAAACGCCAATTCCTTAATGATATATTTTTTTGTGCCTAAATCTGTTGATTTATGAATGGTCTACATGAAACTAGACCAGAAATATTCCAACGAACATTTGGAAAGTAGGAACAGGCCTCGAAAGTCGGCCAAGTTACTATAGATTATATAGGGACAAAAAGTAGTGGTGTGACACCTATATGAATAGAAAATGAAAGTAGAAGAAATTGAATTACGGAGCCATTTTTCAATGGATTGACATCAAATTTGGACAACATGTACATTGAATACATGGAAATTGGATAATATGTTTAAAAAAATAGGTATGTTTATTTTTTTTAAATTATTAATATTTTAATATTTTTATATATGAAATTGGGCTAATTTTAGATTTCTGCATCTTAACTTGGAGGAAAATTACACGAATAACAACAGAAAGCGTTGTTTTGAGCTGGGGGTGTGTTCCGGTCACATAAACGGGAGTGGTGGGCGTGAGCCTGAGTGCCTTGTGCACCTCGGCTGGGAGTGATTTTAGAGGGTTATTGTTTAAAAATGAAGTAGGGGTTATGTTTTTATGTTGGTTACTTGGTGTTGATACTCACGTATAAATATCTTCTTTAATTATCTTTAATTTTGATTTTGAACCCTGTCTCTCTCCCCCCCCCCTGAATTTTCCAAACAGATATTGATACATGAGTTTATATTTTTCTTTTATATAGCACTGTTTCGGTCAGCATCAGACCTCATCAGTGGTGCTGCTATGCACCAGACAGAGCTTTTTTTTTTTTTCTTTATGTTTTTTTGTTGTTGTTTTTTCTGCTGTGCTCTGTTCTGTAGGGCAGGCTGCTGCTACTGGTTTGTTGCAGAAGTTAAGGCGTAGGAGTGCAGATTGCTGTCAAGCAGTCCCTTTACATAATCAGGCTCCTTCTGGTGGTGGGTTTCTTGAGTCCGCCGGTGTTCGAACTCCATCTGGGCCCTTTGAGCTCTTCGCTTTGCCTTATACCTTCTTGTTGTCTTGTACGACTTATGGTAGCTTGCCTTCCTTGATATGTGAAGAAGGCGCTTTCTTGAAGCTGCAGATAGACAAGTCCTTGTGAGGCGGCCCACCTTCATCCTCACTGCTGAGTAAACTGAGTTGTTCGCTCTCAGGGTTTGAAGAGCTAGCCGAGCCTCAAATGACCTGGGGTAGTTCTGGGACTTCGGCATGGTGGCTAAAGTTGCTCGGTTGAAGGCCTCACACTTCTGTGTTGATGTTCTAGATGACACCTTGTAGACCGCCTCTTCACTCAATCTCATTTTTAGTATCACAGCAAGCAGTGACTTGTCATTTTCGTTCATCTTCAGGTGCGTGATGTCATTTGGGCCCAGGATCATGGACTTGTACCACCAGGAGTTGTGACCTTCACCGGAGCAGACCAGGGCTGATTGATGACAGAAGCTGCAGTTCCCGGCATAGCATTCAATGGTGGCCCGCTGGATGTCGGTAAGCGTGATATAAATTTCGTAATATCTCCTCCTCCCAATCTTGCCATCTCTTCTATAACAGCATTGCATCTGGCCTTGACGTCACGTGACAGAGCTGCCTGTGCCTTCTTTCGCCCAAGTTTAGTGGTCTGAGGGAACATTCCTTTGCTAAATTCTGCAGATCTCATTTTTCTCTCTTGCGTCACCGCCAGATGATTTGGATCTGCCTGCCTTGAAACTTCCCAGGCTGCGTCTAGCTTCTGGTAGAAGTCCTGCATCCCAAGGTAAGATTTGGTGTCGCCGTCAGTCGTCAGGGTTCGGACAAAGTACCCTTCCATGGACAGGTCTTCAGCAAGCTCATAGGCCATTCTCCTTTCTGAGTGGGGGGTGAAGTAGGCTAGGTTGGCTGTGCATCCGGCATGTCCACCAGGGCAGGTGACGGTCAAACCTTTATTCCTTAGCACAGCACCAGTCCAGCAGAGCTTGTTTTCCACAGCCAGGCCCACGATGTACTTCTTGTCAGTGTGGTTCTCTACAGCTACTGTGTAGGCTTGGGAAGCGCTCTGCCCAGGTTTGTATGATGACGTCATCCGAGAACTGTTGTACCGGGCGTCAATGGAGAGGTCGAGCTGTTTTGGGTCTCTGGCACTGGCTGCAAGTGCATGGCGTTCCACAAGGCGCCGCTTCTCGGACATGTCTTCTTTATTTAATTTGACGACCTCACTGCTGACAGTTGATGTTAGCCGTTGAAGATGACTTGTAGCTGGGAACGGTAAGTCCATCTGGGTAAACAGCTGCTCAGCCCGAGAGATGCCCATAGGAGTGTCCATTATGGCTGACGCCAAGGAAGTGTTGATGACGGCCTTCTTTGTCCCTGCTATCTCGTCATAGGTTTTCATTCTCTTTGAAATGTAAGTGCAAGATTTGCACTTGAAAATGAACTTGCTTCCCAGCCCATACTTCTGCTCCTGGTACAGGTCCACTTCTAGTTGTCTGCAGCCTGTGTCTTCATGGTTGCTGTAAACTGCATTCATCATGGAGAGGAGCCGTGGAAGGTGTATGACGCGGTTTCCTGAAATGAAGTTATCTTCCATTTGCAGATTACGTCGTAGCCTGTATGGATGGTGGTCTTCTTCATCGTCTGGGTGGTGGCCTGTAGATGCTGTGCTGTAGGCGTCTCCTTCAGATCCTGCCTCAGAAGGTAATTTCTTCTTAAATGGGCTCAGTTGGTTGTTCTTCTGGAAGAAAATCCCAGCAGCTTTGCGTTTCCTCTCGCCTAGGACCATAGTTGTAGAAATTGGCAGTCAGTCTTCTCTGGTGCATTCAGATATGATTTGGGTTAACTCAGTACCACCCCCTGTATAAGGTCAAGGTCCAGACAGTAGCCACACCTACTGATTTAATGCTGCCCAACCAGTAGCTGACCCCTGGGGGGCTCCTTGAGGGGTAGGGGAGACATCCTCCCCAGCCCCGGCTAGACGTGCCTGTAGACCTATACACAGGTCCTTTGATGTTGCTTAAGTACAACTACCTAGGTAACCCCTGTATATGTCCTGATGCAGTTACATGTCTGGGATTGATTTTGGCCCACTTTCAAATAAAAAAAAATTAGAAAAAAAAAAAAGAGAAATAATTAAATAGTATTTTTTTCTTATTTTAGCCCTAAAAAAATCCATTTTTCTCTGCTTTTCTAATTTTTGGGGTATTTCCCTTCAATCAGGTGACCAATAATGGGGTTTAAATGATAAAATATGATGTTTGAAACAGAGTGCACTTTATTTCATCAAAATCCATTGGTTATTAATTAAAATATGACTGATTTTGAAAGTATACCCCTGCATGATTAGAATGCATTTAAAATGACCAAATACAGTGCACAATCTGCCACTCTCTAAAACAGTTTAATGTGACCTTAGACTTGACTGAGAAATCTGATCAGGGTTTTATTTTGTTGCAAATATAATAAATAAGTTATTTTGGGCATAATTTTCATGTATATTTCAAATTTGGGTTTTATATAGGTGTCACACCACTATCAAAGTACTTCCGGGTCGTAGGGTGCTGAAGTAGTACCTAATGAAAAATGAAAGGGTGGACATCAAAGTCATATTTTCCCCAGAAAACACTGAATAACTGCAACACATTTAGCCTGTGTGGTGAGATACATGTATTTTTGACCATTAACTTGCATTTAATAGTTGTATTAAGGGATTACTTTCCTACAGGATGTTGGGAGAGCTGCAGAGGTAATGCGGCTCAGAGGTCATGTTTGTTTTGGAAATTTTGACAGGTAGCCGGGAAATGTGAAATTTGTGAAACGCCAATTCCTTAATGATATATTTTTTTGTGCCTAAATCTGTTGATTTATGAATGGTCTACATGAAACTAGACCAGAAATATTCCAACGAACATTTGGAAAGTAGGAACAGGCCTCGAAAGTCGGCCAAGTTACTATAGATTATATAGGGACAAAAAGTAGTGGTGTGACACCTATATGCTGAGCGCAAAGCAAGGGAGCTAAACCAGTACTATTTACCACGACTTTGGTATGCCGGGGAGCGAACGCTTTAACCATTCGGCCGCTGGGGACCGGTGTGTAAAATATTAGAATACCAATAATAAAACCGTCTCAATAAAATATATGTATTGTGTATCTACCTTTCCTTTATTTTTTAATTGATTCTTAAGAAGACCAGAATGTTGATGCATAGAAAACCACCGGAGAGCCGACAGGTGGAAATATATGAGGGATTATGTCTGTTTGTCATGTGGCAGGTAAATACAGGTAGTGTTGTTACACCGCGGTATCATGCCGTTGGTATGTGGCATGACGCCCACACCCAGTCACATTATCTGGACACCGGGCCAACCGGTCCGTGTAACCTACATTCACACCGGGTGTCAACCAGGGTGTTTTTCGATTTTGGAAAGTTGCAGCTGGGGAACCCGAACCCGCGACCTACCATGCTTTAGCCACTTGGCAACCAGGGACAGTACATGTATAGGTATCCTTTTACATATCATTGTACCTTAGGCCAAAAAATGGTCGTGTTCTGGTGGTGGCACGACCGACCGTTAATCTACTTAGCTTAATTAACCCTTACCATGCTAAATTTCTTATTTGGACTTGCCCTTTCTATATTTGGACTGAACTATTCGTTGTTTATGGGGGTGCTTGTTTAAAAATTGATTGACCTAACAGGGAACCATGCAAACCATGACCGAACTGCACGGCTGTGCATGACGATCTTGGTCTGCACTGGTCGCATTTTTTAGCAGGACTGTTCCATGTTTTACAAATATACGACCAATTTAGTGTGCGCGAGCTACATCTTTTATAAGTTGACTGCATCGCACGTTTATTTTTTTACAATATGCATGTTTTTGTATATATAATCTTTAAATTTGATTACGAAGAATATAATTTCATATTTCGTATGTAACATTTTATAAATATGATATGTTATCAGATTTTCATAACATTTTGTACTTTTGTTTGTAACAAAATATCGCAGTCTCGACGCTCGTTTACATTTAGCTTCTAACACACGATTTCGTACTTCCGCGCAAAATAGTGCACATTTTGTTAAGTCTGATTTTCAATTTACCATTTTCACTCGACCGGCATTGTTCTATAATGTACCTTACACATCGAATCAGTATTTGCTTTTTATGTGATGAATTCATCAGTATCTATCAAATACGAAAACAGTGGATGGTTCTGTCAATCGAACGTTCGCTGACGGTTGCGTGTTGGTACCCACCTTCCATTCATTACATAGCGATAAAACAGGAGTCAAACAGCTCACATTAGCTCCCGTGATGTTGACTGAACGGGGTGCATCAAAAACATGTCACGTGACATTACACGTGATTATAAACGCAGAGAATACATCAGTGCTGCAATGCTTTGATTTTTTTCACTAAAAAATAATTACGAAAAACAGGATGCGTTGCCGTGTGAGTGTGTGTTTTTGTTAAACGTCCCAACGACAGCATTTCAGTCATTTGGAGACGGTGTCTACTTAAGACAGATATAGTGCTGCCACACTACAGTATCACGCCGTAGACATGTGGCATGATACCACACCCAGTCACATTATCCTGACACTGGGCCAACCAGTCCTGGAACTACCCTTATATACTAACCGCCAAGCAAGGGAGCTATACCAGTACCACTTTTTTATGACTTTGGTATGTCTCGGCCGTGGATCGAACCCAAGACCTCATGCTCCAGAGGTGGACGCTCTAACAATTCGGCCACCGGGAACAGTCACGTTTCGTGTTTTGAAAAACAAAAAAAGGTGTCTGAATGCATAAACATGACAATAGAGATGCTTTAAATATTAAAATATAATTCAAGTATACAGGAAATACTATTAGAACACAATAATGTGTCTTCAAAAACGCCAACTTTCTAGTATCATTTCTTTGCCTGGTCATCAATTTGTTAGCTTTTTATATATTAATATACCGGTACACACACACACACACACACACACACACACAAACACAAAAGTGACTAACAAGTATAAACATACAAGATGAACTGTAAATCTGTTTAACAAAATATTTATTTTGAGTTCTGTATCACATTTATTAACATACAACCTTTTTCATAAACAAATCTGCAATAACTTTGTTATCGGCTGCAGCAGGTTTAACACCTGACAGATGTCGTTATTACAAATTATATTGCAAATATGTAGATCTACAATGGTTTAATAAATTATTCATTTTAGGTCAATGTAGATATATATGGCAAGCAATACACTGTAAAAATATGTAATAACATAAGTACATTTTTTTTTTTATAAAAGTACAAATAGATGCAATTTCGGTACACATCGCATTACTCAATTCAGCATCACAGTACATGTCTATATATCATTAACCGTAATAACGCTATGAATCAGATCTATAACAAACAAAATTAATTAATGCTATAAACGAACAAACTATTTTACTAGTTTGCCACAGTGGCGAATTATTTGTTTAAAAAAGTAAAATTGTCCCTAAAGACATTATATAACACGGACGGCTTACGATTCAATGCACTCAATTTTCACAGTTCTTTTAAAAAATGACTGCACTATGAAGCACTAGGACAATCCAATTGTTTACAAGCAATCGCATACTTCTCATTTTACATTCATAATCCTATTGGATATTAGAGGTAAATAAAGACCCATATAAAACAATAAATGAAAGACAAGCTCCAGTCTCCGTTTAACATAGGTATCACAATTAAATATCCGTGACTGTCGAAATTACTTCAAATTCTTTTCATGGAAAACAAGTTAATTTCCTACGCCAATAGCTATGAGGTGAGTGACTTCACCTCTTCCTGATGACGTACACCGGGTCCCCAACCTTGACCTCGCCTTCAACTTCCACCGAGGTGTGGATCCCCATACACGGCTTTGGACCATAGGGGTCCATGCAGCGGAATCTGAAAATATTTACAATGGTCAAATAACTATATCGTATCACGGAAATTTGTAAATGAGTGTAATACTGAATGATGATAATGTGTTTTGAAGAATACGTAAAGAATACCCGGAAACTAATTATTGCGGTTTTTTCGTCATCCCAGGGTTGAAATTGTATTTTATGTATATCAATACTACCTAGAAAAAAATCCAATCTTTGAAACCTTACATTATTGCGGCAAATAAGAATTAAAAAGTAACAAAGCGCCGTGGTCAAGTGCAAACATACCAGACTTTGGATTCGAAGGTTGTAGGTTCAAACCCCGTTCAGGACAAAAAATGTTTCATGACCTTCCAGGGCGCAAAATACTGGTTCAACCTAGTAATTGTCGAGAGGGATTAGTAGAAGTTGTATTAACTTGTTCCCAAACTGTTTTCTCGTCGTAAAAAATAAATTTTAAGCTAAAATTTAAATTGACTTATAGATCGTGTACGACTCTGAAAATGATATTAAGAGGATGGCCCTACGTCCTAAGTTCCTTGAGAGGTTGCTCATCTTTGTATTTCTCTGCCGTATCTGGATCAATCGTGGTGACTATACACCTGAAATAGTACCGTTAGTGTTGTCATAGTAACTCATAAAACAACCAAACCGGTAAGACAGTTGTTGTAGGGAGAATGTTTCTCCATGTGTGTTATGCTGTGTTTGTTGAACTTATTTACTCTAATCTGGGCATATGCCATTTACAGCCTGAGAGAAGAACTTTGACAGTTTAACTCTTCATAATAAAACAAAAAGTGTGTCCAGTGGACACAGATGGTCCTCACTAATTCAGGGGCCACAACTCTGCAATGACTTGATGCAGGTGCACACATTCCAGTGATGGTGAACATTCCTGTAGTGTCGCTTCAAATGTATGCACAACACAATATTTTGCGACGAACCAAAGTTCAGACAAGGGTTAATCTATATGCCCTATCCTCTATTAAAAATGGCGGCATAAAATCTGAAATAATAGATGCTTTGTGAACGTCAGTTTATGCAGTGAATTAAACAATCAAGCAATGTACTAGCAAGAATTAATATTATTATATGTGCAGAAAAAATATTTATCAAAAGTATATAAGAAGGGCACATGCTCCAGTGGTAGCGTACATGACTGCAGAATTTTATCACACGACTTAATAATATAAAGAGTAATATACTGCGTTTTGATATAAAGTTTATCAGATGAGGTTGCTTGATGGGCTTAACGTCCCACCGACAGTTTTTCAGTCATTTAGAGACTATGTCTCCTTGAGACTGATAAAGTGCTGCCACACTGTGGCTGTGGTATCATGTCACATGTCTACGGCATGATACACAGCCACAGTCCTGGAACTTTCCTTATATGCTGAGTGCAAAGCAAGGGAGCTATACCAGTACTATTTTTACGACTTTGGTATGTCGCGACCGGTTAGCGAATGCACGACCTTCCGATTCCAGTTTTTATTTCCGTCTCTTTATAGTACACATAGGACATATATAGACGTAAGGTTAGAGAGGACACAGGTTCAATCCCTGGACGGGATACACATCGGTATTCTGAAAAAGGTACATGAATATACATGAATATACTTGTAGCAAACTGCTTAGCGCTCAGTATGAATAAATGGTAGTTCCAGGAATCGCTAAGCCGGCGTTAAGGTAATTCATCCATCATTAAATTGTTATCATGGTCCATGAAGTGATCGTGGGAATTTTATAGTAAATGCAAGTTTTTATAGACTTAGAGCAAAAAAGCCTGCAGCTCCTAGTCCATGGATGCTTGCATCTGCACTGAAGTCTTTTAAAGCATTTGAAGGACAACGATTATAATTTAACGATGGATGGATTACTTTAAGATAATGTGAATGAGCATGGTATGATGCCACATGTCTGTGGTGTAATGCTACAGGGTGGCAGTATCACGTCTTTAAACGGCTGACTTGCGACACACATCAATAGGGATGAAGAAACAAACCTTGTACATTTGTCAACATAACGCACGTGTGCTTTCTCTCCAAAATAAACCTCTTGCCAGTTGTCCTACAAAGATATATTGCATTATATAGTCCTCATTTAGTGACACTGATCGAAAAACATTATTGAATCAGTATTTAATAGCACCAGTGACATGTCATTTTAATAGGAAGATTTCTGGGCTAAAAGTGGTTGATAAACTAAGAAATATGCTAAGCACTTTAAGAAAATTTGTTTGCTTTTGTTGAACATGCAGTTTTATTTCATCGAGTGAACTTCGAAAATTGTATTCCACGAGTGGCGTGGCCACGAATGATACTAAAATTTTCGAAACGAACGAGATAAAATATTGCATCTTTCATAAAACAAGAGGGTCATGATGGCCCTATATCGCTCACCTGAGTAACACTGCTCTAAAGGAGCAATCTTGGTAGAGGTTTACCCATAAAACATCTGTGCCAAAAACATTTTGAAATATGGCCAGAAGTTTTGGAACAGAAGTCTTTTTAAATTTTCACTATATACATTTAAGGCAAATTTAGCCCCAAAGGAATATCTGTACTAAAACATTTGAAATCTACCAGTAGTATTGAAAGAGATAGTTTTTAAAGTTTTCATTTTTTTTTCTTTCCATTGCCATTGCAACCAGAGTTGTACATGGATCAAGTTTATTCTAGCAACTTTTGTGAAGGTTCACAGAAGGATCATCCCTGCCAAGTTCAATCAAATTCTGTCAAGCAGTTTCAGAAGAGATGCTGTTTAAAGCAAATTGTTGATGACACACGACGGACGCAGAATGATCCTAATAGCTTACCTTGAGCACAATGTGCTCAGGTGAGCTAAAACAACAACAACAACAACAACAACAAAAAAAAACAACAACAAGAGGGCCATAATGGCCCTGGATTGCTCACCTGGTATCATTGTAAATGTAAAATCAAGTGACCACTGGGGCAGGGCCAATTTCGACCCCAGGGCCATGATTTGAACAAACTTGGTAGAGGTTTACTAGCCTATGTTACATATCAAATATATAAACTCCAGGCCTTGTGGTTTCTGAGAAGAAGATTTTTCAAGTTTTTTCCTATATTAGCCTTTAGTGACCCCTTGGGTGGGGCCAGGGTCATGATTTGAAATCATCCAACCAACCAATCAAATAATCAATCTCTCAGAGACACATATGTTTAGGATATGGTTTTATTATCAAACCATCATCAGATATCACATCTGATTTAATACTCCAAAGAGCTATAAGCTTTTTTTATCTTCAAAATTTAAAAGAATTGACACTATCACAGAGAGATAAACATAAAGATAGGGAATGGGGGAGTGTGCTGGATTGAACCTTTGACCCTTTACTTTATGAACATTCATGTACAAATTCATTATATAATGAATATTAATGAACAGAACTTTAAATGGTATATTATATGAATTTTTCTTTACCACTCGGACTGTGTAGGAATAAAAGAGCTACAGTATTGTATGAGCAAACACAGGAGACACTAATCAGACAGCTCCTATAGGATCTGGGTCAGCTATGTTTGCCAATATGTCAAAATGAGTCTACATGAAGTAAAGGGTTAAACAAGAATGAAAAAATTCCTTGAATGTTAAGGTTCTGGGACATGGTATCAAAATTCGCAAAAACCATATTATATACCGAAAGTATAATATGAATGACAATCTAGGGCAATATTTTACCATTTATATCGGAAGTCATGTTTTTTTGTGTTTTTTTTTTTAATTTGAACTATTAAGTCCAGCTTGATACTGAAAAAAGAACGAACCAAAAGTGCAAAAAAATCATTTTTATTATGAAATGTTTAAATAATTTACCAAAACTTGGCAAAACAATTCTGTATGTTATACAGAAAAAGGATTAAGAAAGAGAAACACATTTGTTATATCCTTAAATGTTTGCCAAAAATATTTTTTACTTACTTTTAGTAAATGCGTACTGCCTGAAATATATTGTAAATATAAGCAAAATAAGCACTTTTACTTTACTAAATCTGATATGAGTGATAGAGAAATGTTAAAAGAGAGAACGTTGACTCTACTGTGATTCGAACCCACAACCCTCAGTTGCAGCAAGTTAGCCTAACTTATGGATACTCTCCAACTGGAGGTAATGCAAGAGAGGCCCAGAGACTTTAAACATGAGTTTCTTGTATGGTCTAGTGACAGGTTGATAGGAATGAGGATTAAAATAAATTTCTATTTCTTAATTTAATTTTATTTCGTTCCAATCTATACGATATTGGTACTTGTAAAAAGATCTCGTCGCGACGATTAAAAATGTATTCTTTTTATTTTTATTGGACTGTCTTTATTTGTTCTTGAGATTTAACGATTTTAAGTCGAATTATTGAACAAATGATGTAAGGTTAATTTATTCTTTCACTGCAACTTTATACTGTCATAACTCCATCATTTCTAGGCCGAATTTAGTTGAGTTTCAACTCGTGGCAAATGTTTTTGAAAGCTCAAAGCTGTTGAGGCTATGCAAGTGTAATCTCGAGAAGATGCACATATTAAACTTACTAATTCTTAAACTCAAATTTTGAAACAGCGGAACTATTTTATCTTTCGTGTATGGACTCTTTTGGACGGATTTTTTGAGATCTATGGAGTAGCGGGTCAATTAAGTGGTCTGAAAGGATGAGGTTGACTACTAGCGGGGTATAAAAAGAAAAGAGATTCATTACCTCATCAAATGCTGACGTCCCTTCGATCATGATATTTGGCCGGAAGTTGATACACGTAACAGGGTCGTCTAGACGCTTATTTAGACTCTGCATGGAGGACTCGCACATGATCATGCACTGTACAAAGTCTTGAAATGCCACCTGGAAAAGATCACAGTTCATCTGATTAATTTGAAATCGTACTGAGTTGTTTTCTAACCGATAGATCTGTGACCTAGGTTCAGCTAAGCATAACCGAATACTAAAGAGGAATCTTGGGTACAATGAGGAATAAGGGTAAGAAAATAAATTAGATTTGAATAAACTGTAATAAATTATCAATGCTGCGTTTAAACGTTTTCTTGTATATACATGCCAAATATTATAATGTTAAATACAGCAAAACCTATAGAATGGTTGATCATCTGTTTTGTTGGTTCAACGTCCCACCGACAGTCATTTGGAGATTATGTCTCCTTTGGACAGATATAGTGCTTCCACAATGAAATATCACGCTGTAGACATGTGGCATGAAACCACACCAAGTCACATTATTCTGACACCGGGCCAACCAGTCCTAGAAGTAAGTATAAGTGTTTATATGCTGAGGTCCAAGCAGGGAGCTATACCAGTTCCCGTTTAACGAGTCACGACTATGGAATGTCGCCTTCAGGGATCAAACCCACGACCTTCCGCTCCGACAAGGACCTCCTAACTCCCGCACCCCGGTCACCGGGAACGATCCTTCAAAATTTAGATTTCTAGTTAAAGCCTTTTCAGTTCATACATTCTATAAAGCCGGTTTACTAAGCTGCAAAGTACTTTAAGCCAAAAGTCGCTAATGCGGAATGTCTCGGGTTGGCATCAGACGCACCATCTTAAACTCCGCTGGGTCAAACTTGATTAGTACATAATGTTGCTAGGTAGATTAGTAATGGCACTCACAGAAATGATACAAATGTTTATATATTGTATAAATAAGCCATAAAAATAATGTACAGGTTATTACCCTTTAGACATAAAAGGCAAGTATGAATAATATAAAAAACACCGATTCGGCCTTATTCAAGTATGACACAAGGAATAAAACATTGTAAGCCTTGATAATACTCAATAACTTTGTACACTATCTGGATTACTGTAATTAATAACTGAATTCTTAAGATACACAGGTATGTGAAAAGAGAACACTTGACAATTTGGTCCAAATAAAAAGTTCTAAATGAGATGGAGCTGTTTCCTACCTCGTCATGTGGCTGAATCTCGGTGGGCCATCCTTTTTGTACAGTGTTAGAAAGGCGTTTCCCGAGGGAAGGGGCGGAGTAATTCAGCCTTAGCCCATCCTCCTTCAGAACTTGACACACCCACTTGGCCGCTTCCTCTCCACAGTCCAAAGAGGGTAGGGGTGTTTTCTTCACCCTTTAAATAATAATTACTGTTCCGTTCAATTGAAATGAAATAACTATTGTAAGCATCTGTTATATCAAAAACCTAAAACCAAGAGATACACTACTTAAATAAGCCTATGAAGGAAATATCGTATACTGTCGCCGCAAAAGCGAAAAGCGACAACAAAATGTATAGGAATTCGTATCTATAACGTGCATGCATGTTTGATGATTTATTTTTTTTGCACTTGGTGATAATTATTAGGTGTTATCTAGTGAAGTGACAAGTGACTATAATATTGCACAAATTTATGAGAAAAGAATAATATATATGACAAAAACTCCATGATATTTCATTTTATTAAAAGAATAATCAGTATAAAATGTTAAAGAATTGTAGTATCTGGCAACACTGCTCTCGTTCTAACGCTCCTCGCCGAGACTTCTCCCCGCATCTCTTGGTTTAAGGTATTTGACTATATGTACGTATATGGTATACCAACCGATTAAAATCAGATCATAGTTCTGCTAGTAGTGCTATATGCTGCTTATGTAAAATATTGACCTCTCCCGCCTCTAAAAATAAAGAAAACAAGAAATGTTTGTGAAACATATATGCCCTCCCTAATATGCCATAATATGTACATGTATATAGCTATATTACATGCAAGGAGTTTGCCTTCATAATGTTGGCTTGTCACAAAAATTCTCAAACTTCAAAAATTTGAGTGAAAATATAATGTGCTAAAATGTGGAACTAAACATTTACTGAAATAAAACCAGACACAATGAGATTTTGAGTTATTAGTCAGACAGTGCTTAAATCGTACAAAATATTTATAAGAATCCAACTTATTAATTTGAAAACAGGGTTTTCTACATTTATAAGCAACAACTACATGAGGTTAGGACCTTAAGAGTAAAAATAAAATAGAAGTTTTCACTTGGGCAAGACATTTATATAATGAAAATATATCAACATGTGACATTGTGAACTTGACTTTTGAATGTTGACACCCAAATCTCGGACTCGGACAAGGGGGAGAAGTTTGAGACTTAAAAAATTAATTTCACTCGGACAAGGTCTGGTATTATACATACAGAACATGTGACGTTGTGACCTTGACCTTTGAGGTAATGACACCAAAATCGATAGGGGTCATCTACTAACTTAAGTTATCACTCGGACAAGGTCTGGTATTATACATACACAACATGTGACCTTGACCTTTGAGGTAATGACACCAAAATCAATAGGGGTCATCTACTAATCATGAGCAACAACCACATGAAGTTTGAGACTTAAAGGTCAAATAGAACTTAAGTTATCACTCGGACAAGGTCTGGTATTATACATACACAACATGTGACCTTGTGACCTTGACCTTTGAGGTAATGACACCAAAAATCAATAGGGGTCATCTACTAATCATGAGCAACAACCACAAGAAGTTTGAGACTTAAAGGCCAAATAGAACTTCAGTTATCACTCAGACAAGGTCTGGTATTATACATACACAACATGTGACCTTGACCTTTGAGGTAATGACACCAAAATCAATAGGGGTCATCTACTAATCATGAACAACAACCACATGAAGTTTGAGACTTAAAGGTCAAATAGAACTTAAGTTATCACTCGGACAAGGTCTGGTATTATACATACACAACATGTGACCTTGACCTTTGAGGTAATGGCACCAACATCAATAGGGGTCATCTACTAATCATGAGCAACAACCACATGAAGTTTGAGACTTAAAGGTCAAATAGAACTTAAGTTATCACTCGGACAAGGTCTGGTATTATACATACACAACATGTAACCTTGTGACCTTGACCTTTGAGGTTATGACACCAAAATCAATAGGGGTCATCTACTAATCATGAGCAATAACTACATGAGGTTTGAGACTTAAAGGTCAAATAGAACTTAAGTTATCACTCGGACAAGGTCTGGTATTATACATTCACAACATGTGAACTTGACCTTTGAGGTAATGACACCAAAATAAATAGGGGTCATCTACTAATCATGAGCAACAACCACATGAAGTTTGAGACTTAAAGGTCAAATAGAACTTAAGTTATCACTCGGACAAAGTCTGGTATTATACATACACAACATGTGACCTTGTGACCTTGACCTTTGAGGTAATGACACCAAAATCAATAGGGATCATCTACTAATCATGAGCAACAACCACAAGAAGTTTTAGACATAAAGGTCAAATAGAACTTAAGTTATCACTCGGACAAGGTCTGGTATTATACATACACAACATGTGACCTTGTGACCTTGACCTTTGAAGTAATGACACCAAAATTGATAGGGGTCATCTACTAATCATGAGCAACAACCACATGAAGTTTGAGACTTCAAGGTCAAATAGAACTTAAGTTATCACTCGGACAAGGTCTGGTATTATACATACACAACATGTGACCTTGTGACCTTGACCTTTGAGGTAATGACACCAAAAATCAATAGGGGTCATCTACTAATCATGAGCAACAACCACAAGAAGTTTGAGACTTAAAGGTAAATAAACTTAATTACACTGGGGAAAGGGTCTGGTCTACCGACAGCCCGACGGACCGACATACAAAGCAATATACCTTCTCTTCTTCGAAGGGGGGATAATAAAACTATATACAGTTTGGTTATTATCTAAAAAAACACGGCGCTTTGTGTAATGGCACGGGCCCGGGACAAAAAAATTTGAATGTTTTTTCGCACCTTTGACGCCTTTTCTGAAGACGCTGATGACTTTTATAATACAGGGGCGGCGCACGCCCAGTCATAGACTTTTAGAAAACCTTATACTGGGCTGTTATTTGTAAGGGTGTTAGGACAAAAACCGATTTAAATTTTTGTAATTTCATTTGTGAAATTTTTTAAAATATTTGAAAATTAAAGCAAAAGTCTACGTTAATTTAATCATCCCTTTGTACGTAAATAACTAAATATCATGAACCCCAAAATAAAACCCTCACCAAAATTCTATTCATTTTTTAAAAGGTTAACAAAAGGCTTTTTCCCCAATGCAAACCCGGGCCGTCCCAGGGCACCCAAGTTGAAGTGAGAGAGTTTTTTTCCATTTTAAAATGTATTAAACCACAAGGAAGAGAAAAGTGGGACCCATTTTGTTACTTTGTTTTAGTCCCCTTACAATCACGAGAAAGTTCTTTTTTATTAAATGGGATAAAATGAGAAAAAACCGTGAATCTTTCCCAAAAAAAATAAAAAAAAAAATGTTAGTAAAACTATATGCCCCCCCTCATTGCCACAATATTATATGCTATATTACATGCAAGGATTTGCCCCATAATGTTCTTGTCAAAAAAAATTCTCAAACTTCAAAAAATTGAGTAAAATAAATGTCTAAAATTTGGAACTAAACGTTTTCTGAAATAAAACCCGACACAATGAGATTTTGAGTTTT
>CM037777.1:59313814-59363814 GCA_021229015.1 Solen grandis
ACCCCCAAAATAAAAATTGTGTGCGTACACCTGGACACAATTCCATATCAGCATTTGTCCGAAAGGTTTCTGCAGAAGATATGCATATTTAAGATAAAGAATATCAAGAGAAATCATAGGAAGCAAAGCCAAGTAGACTAGTACCATGTTTTAGTCACTGTAAAAATTCCTGTCTGTGTCTCAAATATTCACTGCATAAAGCGCTGCTAAAAATTGATAATTAGTCACAATCACAGCATGTCATTGCTTCTAAAGGTAAACAATCATAGCGCAAGGTAAATCAACAAGCTTTTTTTACGTCATTAACAGTATCGTCGTCAGTGAAAGCTACTGAAGAAAAAAATTCCGGGTCAGTAATCTGATAGCTCTGAAGCTAGTCAAAAAAAACCCCAAAACAAACCAGGTATTTGAAGTCCTTTCAATCTGCATGGCTAAAACAGTTTACTTGGCTAGAATTCAGTGACAGTCTGATGAACTGCAGTCCATGCATGAAAACTGACAAAGACAACTCATTTACAAGCAGATGCGTAAATTTCCTTTGTGGCTCATTATATTAAGTTTATACATGAACCAAGATCAGACAACACTTTAATATATATGTATAACATCAAGTGTTGTATGATGCATAAGGTATATACTGTCAGCAAATAAGAACAGATTGTGAACATTCTTTGACTTGGCCTAAGAACTATCTGACTTGGGTCTACACTGTTTGCAAAAATAGCATATTTGAAATAATAGGTCAAGTATCTCTCACTTTTAAAAGATTTCTTAGGCATCAATCATAAGGACCCCCAATTATGATTTGGACCCCCTAAAAAGAAATTACGGGGTACAAAACACCCCCAATTGCAACAAAGAAGGGAAAACCGTGACAAATACACAGAGACAGATGTGGGATCCAGGTGCGCTACCCTAGCTCATTTCGAATAGACCCCCCTGGTTCCAAATTTTATGTAGTACATTATAATATATTCAACTTTTACAGAACATTATGTATGACTGGCAAGGGCATTAGAGTGATAACTCTCCCCATCTAACTGATAACTCCCTTCTCTAAAATATCAGCGAGCAACACAAGTGGTTTCCGAGATCTCAAGGACACCTAAAACTGGGAAAGGACAATAGAATTGATATGACAGGAATTCCATCGAGACAAATACTTTTCTGATTAAAAAGTAAATTGAACAATCATATTTGCTGCACATCTGGTGTAATGATTTTCATAAAAATTAAACTCACTTTTATAAATCACAACTTTTCAACCAATGGTTATGCGGATATTGGGAACAGGTTTCACAGGTGATGGACCTACTCGATGACAGAATATCATCCATGAGAACCAATATGATTTCATTTTCAGGGCTCAATGGACAAACAGCTTGTTTGTTTGGTGGGTTTAACGTCCCACCAGCAGTGTTTCAGTCATTTGGAGACAATGTCTACTTGAGACAAATATAGTGTTGCTACACTGCCAGTATCACGCTGTAGACATGTGGCATGATACCACACCCAGTCACATTATCCTAAAACCAGCCAACCAGTCCTACAATCACCCTTATATGCTGAGTGCTAAGCATGGGAGCTATAACAGTACCATTTTTCACGACTCTGGTATGTTGCGGCCAGGGATCAAACCCATGACCTCCTGCTCCCGAGGCAGACGCTCACAGCTGGTTATGACAACAGACAATATAGTTAGACACTTTGACGAGTATAAAGTGGATACAGCCATCTTAGTTCTTACACTCAGAGTCTATTCTAGGATTAAAAATTTATGGGGGAATTTAACCCCCAACCCTCTAAAAACAGGAGGGATATTTTTAAGTCAGGGGGGATTACACTGAAACACATTCATGTATTTTAGATGAAAAACAATTACTGAATTACAGAGCTTACCATGTTAATGTGCCAAAAATATTTCTGTTTATATTCTTGTAACTTATACCACCCAGTGCCTGATGCTCATATAAAATAATACCATGATGAATCAATATGGCAGAATCAACGTAGTGGACAGATAGCCCTCAAAAAGGACATTGGGACATGTGCTTTTTATGAAGAAAATGCAAGAATCCTGCATCCTAGAATAGACACTGTACACTTCTCCAAAGCATTTGACAAGGTATCACACACCTGTCTTTCAGAGCAACTAAGATGCTATGGAATCATTGGTAATATACGGAAGTGGACTGACTCATTCCTAGCTGATTGCTTCCAACAAGTAGCAGTAGAAAATGCTTTAGCAGATCTCATGCTGGTAACATTAGGTGTCCTCCAGGGTTCAGTACTTGGCCAAGCATTAATCTTAATTCACATCAAAAACATTGTTAGTATATAATAGTATCACTGATTATATAATTTGACTGGTTGCAGACAATTGTGTCACTAACAGAGTATAACAGGCCAATCAAAAATGAAAAAAAAACCTTGCTTGAAGGACCTTATTCTAATCTCCAGTATTGATAATAGCAACAGGAGTTAGTCACACAATAAAGTTTATCGATTTTCAATGCTGCCTTACAGTTTAACAGAGTCAACTGTTTTAGCACCCTGCTTGGAGGTGTTCGGATCAGCACTCCAACAGATGCCTGTGGCAACAGTATTTTAGAATCTAACTGATGTATGTAATTTATACACTTAAAAGTGTAATATACATGTTGGCTTTTAAAAACATTAGACTTTTATGTTTTCAAGCTGCACACATGCACAGTATTAGTCAGTATTCATTCTTGTACAAGTAATTGTCTACTTGTGGAGACAGACAAGTGGCCACCGTGACTGAAGTTGAAGTATGATCCAAATGATACAACAGGGACTCCACATTTACAGAAGGACTCCTGAATTTCAAGGCAGGTATTCTGTTGGGTTACCACACTTAAGAGTTTTAGAGTCAATTACTGTATATTACATACCATGGCAGATTTATCATACCTATCTTATTTAGTTGAGTGCTCTATACTGGGCACATTAAAGAGCCAGGGGGTCTATTCAGAACGAGTTAGGTAGCACACCCAGATCCCTTGTATACCTATCTGTCTGTGTGTGTAGTCCACCTGTCTAGAGGAGCTAAGGGAGGGTAACCCTGACAGAAAATATCCTTGAGAACAAAATTCAAAGGTGCTGGGCTTTGAAAGCGTTCTCTGTCTAAAACCGCAGCACTACGCACAATAAGTAGAGAGAGAATGCAAACAACACTTAGTTGAGTAAAGAGACTCTGCTATTTCTACTTCTATAATGTTACTGCCCAGGGCTTTGATATCGCTGGCAAGTATTGCAACATCCCAAAACAAAACACAACGGCATAGGATAAACATCTTAAAACCAATAGCACTATGAGGCTGACATTGTGCCTTTTGATCCTTAAACAGTTTTAACAGACCATAAATCACATAATGCCTTAAAATGTGCTAAAAATTTGGTAATTAAATAAATTATTTCCAGAAGAACTAGGAAACAGGCTTTTCATGAAAAAGGTGTTAAAGTTCATTAAAAACATTACCTGTCAGTTACCGGTGTTGACCTTGGTAATGAAATCTGTTTGCCGTAATTCATATCGCACGCTTTCAACCGTCCGGACACATCTTGATCTTTTTCGAGCTTTAGATGCAATAAATAAAATGTTTTTTCTGGGAGCTATTACGATTAGGTTGCGGCCATATTGGCTATTGAATATTGGATCCCCGCTTGTTTGTAGCCTTTATGTTGTGCCGGGAACCAGCAAGATATCCAATCGAAACGGTTCTTCACGGGTCATAAAATAGGGCGGGGATTTTTAAAGTTGCGGATTTGTTTTCAAAGCGGCGTTTAATTTAGATCTTTATCTACTTTAGCCTTTAACAACAAGCTAGACTGTTCTACTCTTCAAAATGATTTAGATAAGTTAGTTAATTGGGAAAACAAATGGGAAATGGAGTTTCACCCCAGTAAATCAATGTGTTGTCTTAAATATTACTAAGAAGCATGGAATTTCTTGTAATTACAGATTACATGAAACTGTGGACAGTGCAAAATTTGGAGTCACCATACACAAACAAATATTGATAAAATAGAAAAAGTTCAATGAGAGCAGTCCGCAGGGTAAATAACAACTACTCAAATTATGACAGTGTCACTTGTATGCAAAGGGAGCTTGGCTGGCAGACATACAACGAGACCTATCCAGACTGATCATGTTTTATAAAATTGTTTACAATTTTGTTGCTGTTCCTTTGCCTTCATATCTTGAGAGACCTGTGAGGATGTCTCGTCATATGCATCCCGTGTCTTTTATACAGATCCACACAACCGCTTGTTATATTTTAAATACTCTTTTCTCCATACACCGCACGTGGTAATTTGGAACAGCCTGCAGCAACTACAGTCTTACAAAAAGATCTTGATGGGTTTAAAAGAAGTCTTGACCTCTCTCTGATCTCACACTACCTCTAAACCAACAAAAAGATGTTTTTACCTGCTTTTAACCTATAAATATTTTCACCTTAACAATAATTATTTAACACTGTCATATTTTAAAATTTACTCTTTCTCACTGTTTTATTGACTGTATGTGAAGTCTCCTTTAATTGCTTTTCTTCTTTTATCCTTGCACTGACGCGCACCTGCCAGTAATACCCGAAAGGGGAGTTAGGGCAGTATGGATGGATGGATGGATAGATAGATAGATAGATAGATAGATAGACCTTTACACAAGCCATAAATTATCTGTTCCTAATCCTTTTAAATGTCATAACTCCTCGAGGGGACGTAGATGTCAAAAGTTGTGAAAAAATGATGTAAAGTTCTGTGATAAAAGAATTGAAAATAAGTAGCTGACCAGTTAATTACGACGAGACATGCTGAATGCTAGATATGGCTGCACTGATCGACTGCTCTGGGGTTGGGAGATGGGCAACATTTGGTTGTAACTGGTACCAATGGTGTGTGCAGTCGTAGAAAAAAAAGAGAGTTTATAATAATCTAAGGTTGCCGTGAATAACTTGTAACTCAAAGAATGGCCTAGACGTGACGTTTTGGGAAAGATCGAAGGGGTCGGTGTATTCTTGTAAAGGGGTGGAAACGAGACCAGCAGGATGGATCTTACAGAAGAGGAGTAACCTAAATCAAATACCTATAAACAGAGATGGGAAACTCCTGTAAAAGCCAGTGGAAAATATTGTTAGAACACACAGCAGATCATTAAATATTGATTACAAAAAAATATGAAAAAATCATAAGAACCAAAATTTTTTTTTTAAAAATTATTTTAAATTTTTAAACCAAAATAGGTACTTTTCTATTTTACATATGAAACAATTTTATTTCTTGACTTATTTAGCACATTATATAAGGTATCATTTTTGGTAATGTTATGTTCTGTAATAAGAAATAATTTACTTTCATATATCTTCAATAGAATCAGGACCTTTATAATATAAATTATCTCCTGATAAAGTAGGAAGTATTTGAAAACGTGATTTTGCGAGAATTGAACACTTTGTCATGCCCAGGCGCTTTTGTCAGATTTTGACTGGTTGCCAATCTTTAATAATATAAAGGTCCTGCTTGGATCAAGTTCGATTATGGTGGCTTCAAACTTCACGCTCTGATCTCTAAATCTCCGCTGACTCGAACCATAGACACAAGACGTAAAAAAAAGGCTGCTAAAGCAACAAAATATCACGGCGTATAGAGAAAGGTGTTGTGTAGGTTGAGTAGAACTGTTAATGTGGTACAAATTGATTTTAAATGCTTTACTGATAAGCGTAATGTAACTGAAAATAACTATAATACATATATGTCCAAAATTTGAAATCGTTTTTTGTTTTGTGTGTGTTTTTGTTTTTGTTTTTTTGCTACAGACGTACAGACCAAAGGTCCGTCGGGCACTGCTTGTATATGGTACTGCATGTATATATAAATTTTGGTCCCATCGCACTATTGAATCATTTAACACATAGGCCAACTTTAAATTACAGGACTTTTCTGCGAGTAAAAAATACAAAATACACGACTTTGTTTAGGTAGTTCTGATTTCACTGTATTTTTACACGGTTCATTACAGACATAAAAACTGCATCTAATCAAAAAATGTGTTGGTTCGAAACAAAAAATGGGCGAAAAGACTTGATTTGAATATTGGTTCCGCTGTTGAGCTTTCCACTTCTGTGACAATACGGGAAGCATTTAGTCACGTGTTCCTCCATTGCAAACATTTTAAACCATATTTAAAAGCATACGCGCCCATTATTTTTTTACTATATAGACAATGAAGGAAAATAAAAACTAGCCATGATGATTTTCCTTAACTTTGCATGATTATAGAGAATTACACTAGAAATAAATTTATGGAAAAATGTGGACACCATTTTACTTTATGAGTTTTTGCCACTGAAAGTGAGTTTTTTTGTTATTTTCTATCATTTTCAAGGGCAGATAACTCAATATTGTGGGCTAGCAACACCTCATTTAATTTCAACTCGATGTTTGATACTATATTCTCTGTCACTGTGTAAAAGTTTAAGAAATTTTAGCATCATATTTTATACTATAGTCGCATACGCGAATATATAGAAATATTCTTTCTTCTTTCTCCATGAAAAACGCAACATGTTAATATGCTGAAACATAGTGATAAATCTATTGGATAGAATTGTTTTTAACTTTTCATAATGACTGAACAATGAAACAACAAACAATAATGTGCAATAAAATAAGGTATCGATAGACTTGATTTTGAGTTATCTACCCTTGAAAATGACAGAAAAGAGCAAAAATCTAACTTTCAGGGGCAGATAATTCAATAAGTAGAATGGTGAACCCCAGTTTTCCCCCATAAATTTGTTTCTAGTACCGCGATATAAAAGTTAGACCACAGTCATATCATTATATCAGTCAAGGCTTAGATCCACTGCCTTCAATTTTCAAAATATATTATCTTATCTTAGCTAAATATACTTGAACTATGTAATAATTTCTTACCACCAAACCCATTTTTTTTCACACTGGTCTGATCATTTATTTCTAAATCCGCTAAACCTACATAACTTAGAATTTATTACATAGTTCAAGTATTTTTAGTTGAAATAATCATAGTTTGTTTGCCGAATGCTATTATTTGTTTATAAACAATAATCAATAGCAACACTTAATTCGTATTTGATTTAGAGGATATCATATTTTTTTTATTAAAAAATAAAACCGGACAGTAAATTTTGCATACCTCTATGTGTCCTTTAAAGCATACATCACAACAGTTAATTTTTCTATTTTATATAGTGCCCATTTGGGTACGACTCCCTTAAAATTGTTAAGATAGTCTATTTTGAAAATTGAAGGCAATGGATCTAAGCCCCGAGTGATATAATAACATTAATGTGGTATAATTTTTTAACAGGGATGCTTGCAAGCTGTTCTATGATAGCACGCATTTTGAATCTGACAACAATTCGGGACTATATTAAAAAAATTATATTTATAGACCCCCCGCTTTTTTTTGGTACACAGACAAAAAATCCAAAGTTTGTTTTCTCTCTTATGACTAAATGGTGACAATTTTCATGATTATATCAGTACGATTTCGTTATGGAAGTTCGAAACTGAATAAAAAATGCATTGAAAATCGATGCGTGGATATGCCGTGTTTAATAAACTGTAACGAAAAAAGAAAGTAAGCAGGAGGAAAAATCGCAATTTCGTACCATGATTGGCTGGAATTCCAGCAATAGCCAACAATACATGGTAAAAATCATGACCATGCGGCAGTTAACGAAATAGCGAAGTAGATAAAGTAGTCAGTCTGGTCGCCATGGCAAAAGTTGTGGGTTCGAGTCCCAGCCGATTTAAAAAAAACAAACAAACAAAAAACAAACAAAAAACTTTTTTTATTACTTTTGCAATATAAAACATACTAAAAATTAAATTCACTCTTATTCAATATTTCGGTAAAAGTTTGCCTTTCTCAAGAAAAAAAAAACATGAATTTTTGCAAGTTCTACATTATAGACGTTTGAAAAGTCGCCATATTGTTATTGCTATCAATATAACAATATGGCGACTATTCAAGCGTCTTTAATGTAGAACTTGCTGAAAATTCATGAATTTAAAAAATTGATAGGTGAATTAATAGTTATGTATATTTCCCTCTGAAATACACATTTATCTAAAACATTACATTTTTTTTGTCACATGAATAATATATATATATTAGTGGGTAAAAATTAACTCCATTCAGTGAGCAGCAAAAATGCAGAAAAGAAAATATCAATCTTTTTTCTTTGTGAACGTAACATAGCTTTGTGGGTATTTATTTCTAAGAACGAAATAAAAAAGACTGTCTTTTATTGTTTTTTATTGTGCAAAACTATTTATTCCATCACCACCGTTGTTGTTGTTTCCATGGTCTAATTTAAAACTTATTTTTCGTAGATATAGAATATATCCTACCTCAAAGTGTTATAATTTCAAATTGATATTTTTTTGTGTGAGATATACTCCATATCTACTTAAAACAAACAATTTCTATATCTCAAACTGGCACAGTAAAAACTGGGCCTTTACGGTCGTGCCCGGTTCATCCCGAAAAGAGTGCTCATAAAGGGGTGCGACATTTAGCGTTGATGTTGCGAAATAAAGCGGCAGTACTTTTTTTATGCGACATTTGTAACGAAACGTCAGGTTTTTTAGCGTTTGTTGCGACATTTAGCGTCAGCCTTGCAATATACTCGTATAACGTCAAGTGCGACATTTAGCGTTGGTACGTCATTTAACGTTGCTACACCTGCCACACCGGTAATTGCATGGTTCGAGTAACTTAGCTGCAGTGGTTATAGTAGCGTAGCGTGACGTATCCCTTGCGACGAGTATGACTTTATTTTTGCCCGTAACATTACTCAAAAACCCTTGGATATTTTAAACTTAAACCTCTTCAAAGATGGACCTCATTTAGGGTATGTGCTGTTCACAAGAACCATTTCACTTTTTTTCAGTTGCTGCCCTTTATTGATTTTCATTGTTAATAATTATCCTTAACGCTTGGAGTTCTTTAACATAATCCTGTTAAAGATAGATGTCGTTACGGAGTTATTGTCCTTTACTATTTTTCATCGCTTATTTCCAGATAATGACGTAAAATCCATTCGAATTATCGTACTAAAGTAATTTTCGAGATCACAAATATATCTAACTAACTGATGAAATACTGTGTTCTATCAGTGAGATAAAATATATCCCACAGTGTGACTGGGGCTATTGTTTTACTTATAAAGGAAATGTAGCAGCAGAAAATATCCTCTATTTATGCATTCTATAGAAAGAAACAGGTAAAAGGCATTAAAAAGCATATATGGAAGTCGCAATTACGAAATACATATTGTAGTAAAATGTATATTTGTATATGTGGTAACAAATACATTTTAGTGTATTTCCGCACAACAAGCGATTCTGCGGGTCAAATGTTTTCCTAGTAATACATTTTTCCATTCTTAAGGTAGATGAGTGTGATAAAGCAGACCAATCATCAACAAACACTGACACAGTGTTACTAGAGCCAGAGATTGTTGACTAGCTAGAAAAGGCTAGCTATGAATTTTAATTCACAAGGCATACGCTATCGCTTACCTCGGTAATATCACAGGAGCTTGAAGTTCTATCAATAAGTTAGTAATATACAGTAAACGAAAAGTCCCATACATAAGAAAAAAAACAACAAACAAACAAAAAAAAAAAACACCCACACAAGGAATGCGACGCCTTTTCGACACCCAACCCACGTTTGGGTGAATCATGAAATACACGCTTTTGGCTGAATTATACGAACAGAATGATGTATGATAACAATCTAGCGAGCCTACTCGATAGAGAATACCGATGGTATTTTAAATAACACCATTCTACAGGCATAATTCAAAAATATTTGCTCACTTTCCTGAGTTGACATTTTGTCGTCGTAGCCATTCGCTGACGTCACACAATTACAGCTCAATGAAAGTAAGAAGCAAGAAAGACTAACGTCCCTTGATGGGATTTCCATTTTATTTAAAATATTTAATTATTATAATAGCAATACATGAAATGCTTCAAATCAGCATATCTGTATATTTTTTAAGAACCTAATGCAATAGAACAAACAATTTTATCACCAAATAAAACATTTTATCACAAAGTAAAATATTTCAATATTTAGTCCCGAAGCTGCAGTAGTGTGACGTTAGCGAATGGTTACGACGACAAACTGTCTGCACAGAAAGATGAGCAAAAATCGTCGAGTTATTCCTGTAGAATGGCGTGATTTAAAATAACACCGGTTGTTTTGGGTGCATTTTAGTATTCTCTATCGAGTAGGCTCGCTAGATTGTTATCATACATCATTCTGTTCGTATAATTCAGCCAAAAGCGTGTATTTCATGCTCATGTTTCGCTTTTCTTACACCTTACATGAACGTCAGAAAATTGACGAAGATATACGGAATATACAAATCAGGTATTTTTGTGAACAACTAAATGATTTTCTGTAAAAGATTTTATTTGTTTCTATGTATTATAGTAATGATGTCGCCATCGAGTTTGTACAAATTTACTTTCTTAATAAAAAATGTAGCAAACACTTTGCTTTTCTGTCCGAAGATTATACACTTCTTTTGGAAGAAAAAAAAATGGCCTTTAATTGGATTGGTTGATGGGTGCCATTTATGTTAGAATATAGAATATATTGTATAAATAAAATACGTATTTTTAAAAAAATATCTTGTATAAATAAAATACGTATTTTTAAAAAATATCTATAAATTACTCTCTTTTTGGCTACTATTGTGTTTATTAATCCAATAAGCCCCTGTTTCCGTTTACACAAAATACCTCTCTCCATTCTCTCTCTCTCTCTCTCTCTCTCTCTATTTATCTGTTTTAACTATCTCTAGATAGTGTTAGAAGGATTTAATAAATCATGAAAGTTTTTAATTAATATATCCAAGTTTCCACTATGATGTATATATAAATTAGGTCGGTAATTTTTTACTTCTATAGAAAATACGCATTTATTATTATAACATTACTATTTTTAATATTATGAGTATTACTTCAATATGACATCTTTATATTCATTCATTCGAGCAAACTTCTCCCCCTCTCTCTCTCTCTCTCTCTCTCTCTCTCTCTCTGTTCAATTTGTGTGTAAGTGCGTACATGTGTATTACAATGATAATGTGAATTTAGAAGAAGGCTGGTCATGGAATATTCTGACGTTCCTGGGCCAGTAGATGTGTTCCTGGAAGAAATGACTGACTGATGCTGATATTGCTGATTATACTGATCTATATATTCATAAGGCTATCCCATGGTTCATACAGATCATGAACAGTCCTTGAAAATCCTGTTTTGATCCATAGCCAAAATTGTTATTCTCTCAGCTGAAGGAATCGAATAGCGATTCTATATTCTCTCTGTTGGGCTGCAAACTCTACGCTGCTTGCTGCTAACTTCACGAACATAAAAATGTATAACTATTGGCTCATGTCATTGGTCACAAAATATTTAAACCATTACAACATTCAATTTGATGTCAGATATAGGTTACGACGGTGTTCGAAAAGTATCCGGAAAAGTTCCATAACTTATTTGTTAATATGATCATTAGAATAAACTTTATAAGAGTGATACTTTGATATATTTTGCACTACGGTCAAAAGAAAAATAATACAAGTTGCACTGATGCAAAATCCACAGTCACTTTAACAACGTCGGGTAACGTTGAGCGGGGCAACTTACTCATAAAGGGAATATGGCATCTGAAAAGTCTGTCTGACATACATTTATCTTGAAATTATATTTTTTCGATTTTAATTTCTTTTGCATGATGCACACATCTCCCACCAAATGATCCACTTATCAAACAAGACCTTAAATGCTCCTGTGGAATTATACGGATTGTTTCTCGGACAGCTCCTTTATTTTGTCTACTTTTCCTGACGTCGTGCACGGACGTCAAGATATTGGGTGTTCGGCAACATCGTTCTTGAAGACATTGAACCTCTCATATATACTGGGTTTCTTCATTGAACTTTTGTCGTAAGTGTCAGTTATGATGGGAATCATCTCTGATTATTACAAAAAAAAAAGGAATAGCTGGATCGAATGTTCTCTACGTCCGTCGCTTATGGAAATGCCACAAGATTTACGTAGGCTTTGAGAAAAGGACACGGAAGCATAACGTACAAAAAGGTAAAGCGTTTGTTATTTGAGTGTCACCCCTATTGAAAGATCCAGCCAAAATTGACTTATGAGACACAATTACCACCCGGTTCCTTTCTATATGCCAGGCACCTGGCAGGAAGACAACAACGTATATTTTGGGCAGTTTTTTTTTTACCTTGGGAATGTGTCTTTATGTGATTAAAACCAAAGAAACATGTGGCAAGTAGTAAGTTAAAGATTTTTAGAATTTGCCCCGTTCAACGTTACCATAGTGACTGTATATTTTGCGTCAGTGCAACCTGTATCATTTTTTCTTGCGAATTAAATTAAAAATATATCAAACTATCACTTTTGAAAATTTATTTTATTAAACATATTAATAAATAAGTTAAGGAACTTTTCAAGATACTTTTGGAACACTCCTCGTATATGTTGCTTCTTCAGAACCACACTGATTAACTAGATCGAATGTCTTTGGCACTGGTAAAATAATTCAGGGTCTTAACCAAACGGACGATTTTCTTTAATATAAACATATATATATATATATATATATATATATATAATATATATATATATATATATATAGATATATATATATATATTGAATCTTATTTGATTGAATGGGAAAAATGTTAGCAATAAAATATTGTTGGATTGACAAAGTTGTATCTACGCATGATGATCGCACGTGCTTAGATGAATCAACAGTCCTCTCGGGGATTCATTTGGCACTGCCGCTTGTTATTAATTGCCATTATGCCCTTATTATCCGTGGAAAGCCTAATTCATTATCTTTGAGAAACGGGAATATAATTCAAACATGATAAATGTGAAAGGTTCAGAAACAATCGGAAAATAAACCAAACCATTGTGACAGATTTCAATTGAATAGAACAGCCCCCTCCCCCCACCCCCCTCCGTTTAATTTAGCGCCCTCTTGCCGACCTTTTGAAACGCTGATTCTACGGTAAATATTGACAGGCTTTTTGTTAGGATGTGTTTTGACTGCGGATTTTAAAGCCTTTATTACGCATATACCGGTAGATTGCTTTTTAAATTATCATTATAGACCCATCCTCTAGATATGTTTATTCTGGAGAATCAATCATTGTAGGCAAGGTAGCCGAGGAAATTTCAAATTCATATGTTATTTCTGTAATATATAATCTACTGTTGGAACTAGGCAAGTCACACCATCTTCCCCTACATATATTACGTGCGTTTTGCTAACTTTACATATACATGTTATATACATGTACTGCGGAAATTAAATGATCGGGTACGTCAAAATACTAAGGAATAGCATAAAAAGAGAAATATAAAGACGTTGAACACAGCAAAGAAACAACATAAACCTTATTTTCGCTAAGAGAGAGAAGAGAGAGAGAATTTATCTGTATCTGCACGGTAAAGAGTCGCTGGGAACGGAGTGGGAAAGAAATACAAACAATTTATTCGATGATTAAGTAGGACAAACTGTAAGAATTTATCGGAGCGTTCCATTAAATATAAAATATAATCGAAAACGGATATAATTTTCTTTATTCATGAGCTCTAGAAAGAGTTTTTTTAATGCCAGACAAGTCGATATTTCCTATGAATTTATGTGAAAATCTATTTTAAATTAGGACTGTTCTTACTTAAATCAAACTTTTATTTTTAATCGTGCATGATCCGCTAGCTGTGGTACACGTTCAATCATTTTAGATTCTTAGATTGTAGAACCAACGATGAAGTGAGCAGAAGCAATGTGCATTTAAAAATAGGAATTACGGCTCCATGGTTCGCTAACAGTTTCAGTGATTCCAGTGGAATTAGTACATCAATAAAAGTTCTTTTTTATTCTTGAGTCTTTATTCTGTCCAGTACAAACTTATTTCATCACGTCTTATCGGTTTAGTTATAATATCAACTTGTCCAGGATTAGGAACAATACATTCCAAGCATTAGTGTATCAAAACTAACAGCTCTTGGTAAAATCGTCATGATTCATTCTTGTCGAGGTCCAAAATTCGTCGTTGTATTTCGTAAGGATCCAGTGTGTGTTTATGGCGTTGGATTGTCCGTACGACATGCCAGACCATGCCGCTGTTGCGTTGCTGTTTCCGAATGCTTCGTTCTCATAGGCAACCGTCCATCCCAGAATGCAAGAGCCTCCTTCCGACAGAAGATAGCGCCCTGCAAGCGGACAATAATTAGCAGCGTTCCCGACAGCGCTACAATACCTGCCAATTAACTCCCCTTCTTTGCACGTTAATTCCATTACGGAATTGAGCTGGTTTTGCCAGGTACCCGCTAGACCACAGGCGTTTTGATCGGATGGAATCTGGTCGCTGCACATGGCTGGAATGAGAGAAAAATAAAATAAATTAAAAGAACATTCGTAATACAGCTCAATGAAGCAATTGAAAATGCACAGTCGCCACTGAGTGGCATCAATTCCTACAGATAATGGCAGCATGTTAATATTTTTACACATTAATCGACTAACCATAGCGATGAATGAGTTTGATTTTCATTAAATGATTCAACAGTACCAAAATGCGTCTTCTGTGGTCGGCTGTAGACAGAGCGTACGCCTCGGGAGTGGTTCGATTCCCGGCCTTTACATACAGAAGTCATGAATAAAACCTGGTAGCAGACTGCTTGATATAATGCAGTTCAAGGTCTAGTTGGTCCGGGGTCAGAATATTGAGACACATGTGGTCCTATGCCTACATCATGAAAATGAATGATATAGCCGTCTCAAGTTGACCTAGTCTCTAAATGACTGAAATACTGTTGGTAGGACGTAAACACCGTATATAGGCTATGAGTTCAATAACACGGTATCAATGCCTCACTTAATGTTCATTATGACACTTTAATCTTGTAATGGACAAATCTACTTAGAGATACGAAGAAACTTACGTGATGTTAAACACGGGTTATTCGTACAGGTCACGGGCTGACAGATGGTTGCTATAACAACCAGTACCTCCAACAGCAACTGTCCGAATTAAAAGGGTAATATATATGATAATTTTAATTAAACTTTGAGTATTAAGGAAATAGTTTTGGAAATTGATAACAAGCTAACATGATTACAATTCGGATGACGTCTGAATTCCCATTACTGTCGAGGAACATTTAACGGAAAACAAACAATGATTATGGTTAAAGAGATTATCGGTGGTGACGACAACTGAGCTAGGCTTAAATGTAGACAGTTTTCGTCAGCTTTTCAAATGTACAAGAGTTTTTATTATTTTCTTTTCTTTAAATAAAGATTTAGGAAATGACAGTAAATTAAAAAATCTTCTGTCAAAATTCACTATATAAGATATACTATACGATTCGAAGATAATATTGAAAGGATTCTAAATTGTTTTTTTAATACATGTAATGCTGTTCTGCTTATATATATATTATTATATACTCATATAATTATTAGTGTTATGATATTTTAAGAAATAAATTGTAAGTATAATGACGAATATATGTAATAAAACAGTAAAACTGCGATATGTCGAAGACCAAAGGGAGATATAAAATCCTCGGAATAACGTGGTCAGTCAAGGGGACAAGAGAAAGTGACCGCTTAACAGAGGTGACCGCAAATGAAGTTTAAATATATAACTTTGGTAATATTAAAATTGACCACTAAATGCAGGTTGGTCGCTTAGTATGTGGCCGATTTACAGATTTAACTGTATAATCAGCTATATTGCAAATTATATCGGACATATTCCATCAACTGAAAAATAAGATTTGATAAAGTTTTGCTAACGCATAACACATTACTAATAAAAAAAAAATTGAGATCTAAACTGATAAAGAACCATTCTGCGTAATCTATATTTTATTTAAAAAAACATGTTTTTATTATTATTATTCTTTAAAAATTAAAAAAAGAACCAGGATGATTTATTGACAAACCGATTGCACTCTACTTTCAGTACTACATATAGTTGAGTATCCATAATGAAAACTGAGTAATATAGAAACATTTTTTTGACACAGTAGCAGCTATATTTACTTATTTTTCAGACATGTTGAGAAAATTTAACAATGCTCTACTATGGGTAGGTCTTATCAAATTTAAGCATATATACCTGGACGCAAGTAATGTTATACCAAGCGTACAGTATAAATTGAGCCTCGCGGACTTTATTTGAGTTTTGTTACAAATAGATATGAAAACAATTGGCTATATACCGATTTTAAATGAGTACTACGTAAATACGCAGCCTTTCTATTTCTCTGATGCATGATGTATAAGACAGATAAATATATAACTACTTAACATTTATACAGTTAGCGGTGATACCTCAAGAACAGCGGGCAAATGACCAAGAACTGTATTATTTCATTCTTGACTCAAACTTATGCATAGGCACTGGAGATTCATTAAACAACCGTCACAACAAATTTCGAGTACATTCGTACTCGCAGAAGGGAGAGTGGATGCATCTAAAATACGAAGCCACCGTCTTATTTGACCGAGCTAGCATACAAACGACAGATCACAACTTTAAACTGAATTATTTTCATAATTAGAATACTTATACAAGTCAACTGCTGATCTATCCAGTTCAATGCTCTTTTTCATTAAGTAGGCCTAAAACAATTGTGATCATCACAACTCTTTTGCATTTGTTTCATTTCTATTATTGAATTAAATGGAATAGACCATGAAATTGTCTTTCTAGAAGAAGTTACCAATATATGTTTCAAAGTCTTCTAACCTCGATCTATGTGCTGGTTCAAATGCAACAAAACACACACCGAAGCTATGTAGCAACACTTATTCCAAATATAAGACCAGCTAAGACAGAGCATCCGTGTACTTACCATGATGCGACTACTTCCGCCCATCTTGAATACTCGTCTTCGTAGTATAACCAAAGACACGATACCGCAATCAGATGGTGTTGAATTGTTTCAGAATACCACGCATTGAGCTTTTATAGTCTTGTTGTTATACGTATGACGCGTAGTTCGTTTTAATGGTTACGGTGTACCATTATGGTCAAAGATTTCAGTTGTCAAAAAAGTTTGTGAGGAAAAATATATAGTCCTGACTTAAAGGTTTCCTCTGTGAAACGACAGATGATAATCCAAAGCTTATACAGCATGTTACAAACTATACATAGAATGTTATGTAATGAAAACAATGCAAATGTGTTTTTCGGGAAAAATACCCAGATCGATAAGGACTAATGAAAGCAGCGACTCATCAAAACCGTCAATGAAGAATCATGGAACCCCGCAATTCTATTCGTTGAGTCCTCGAAAATATCACTAACAAAAGTGAGTAACTGTTAACAGGGTATGATTGGAATATACTGTAACGTGTATGTGTATCGAGCGGAAATAAAACAAGAAGTATATTAAAAAAAAAAGAAGATACACGGCCGTGGTGTATTAATTAAATTCAGTGTTAATTCTGCATCTTGATGAGAGGACATGTGACCCAAGTATCATGAATCTCTTTTGAGCGTTCAAAATATATAAAGCGGATATGAAATTGCTGACGATCGGACAGACGAACGACCAATTCACAACATAATACGTCCCTTCAGGTAATACAACTGGATTAGTGTTCCTCGGAACACTTGTGTTACCTGCACTGTGCTTTGTCACTTGATGGGTACTTTATCATACTATATGAGCTCTGGACAAAATTTAAGTATGAAAAATAACAAAGGACAATAACTCCTAAATTATGCCAGTAGCAGACTGAAAATATTGAGCAGACGGGATGCTTTTATATAGGCCATAAAAGTCACCAGATGAAGACAATCAATTAAACTTACATTATTAACACATTACATTTATTTTAAAGAGTAAGTCATACCACGACACACGCGAATGATTCTTCAACCCTAGTTAAAAAGTAATATTCTAAATCTTTATATACGGAATAATGTGACATTATTCGCCACAATACAATCTTATTTAAGACGAAGATTTTCTTTAAATATTGTTTGTTTGTTAATTGTGTTTAATGTCACAGGACAGTATTTCAGTCATTTGGAGACGATGTCTACTTGAGACAGATATAGTGTTGCCACACTGCAGTTTCACGCCGTAGACATGTGGCATGATCCCACACCCAGTCACATTATCCTGACAACGGGCCAACCAGTCCTGCAACTACCCTTATAATTATTATGCTGAGCCCCAAGCAAGGGAGCGATACCAATACCATATTTTTACGACTTTGGTATGTCCCGGCCAAGGATTGAACCAAAGACCTCTCGATTCCGGGGCAGATGCTCTAACCACTCGGCCATCGGGACCCGTTCTTTAAATATTAGACAACATGAATCACACGTAATTTTATTTAATAAATGTGTATAGTACCAGGCGAGTATCCAGGCAAACACACGTACGTCAATGCGTACTATTCGTGCAGAAATGACTCATCAGGAGAGATTCTCGTTACGAGCCTAGTTCGAGACACCAGTCCCGTTACAAAGTTTCAGATGAGCTAGGTCCAAATACCTATTCTAAACAGTTCGTCCCTACATACGGCTAGTTACGGAATCCTGGTAGAGGCATCGTGATCTCGCCCTATCCATTTACAGACCATCCGCAAAAAGAATGTGAGATGTGTTATAAAGTTTACTTTCTCGTATTTTTTATCGGTTATTTCTATTGTAAAATCACTTGAAAATCAAAGAAAAAAATTCCAGATTTGAAATCATCATTCCCGCATTTCTTCAGCTTAAGTCTGCAAACCGTAGTTTGGATATGAAAGAATCGTGAGAAAATAACTCCGAATCTCGCGTTTTTCTCCCCATTATACTGTACCCTTGCATAAAAGTCCAGTCTGGAGAAACACTATAACGTTAGAGAGAGAGAGAGAGAGAGAGAGAGAGAGTGAGTATTGTATTACTTTCTTAGCAAGGTATCCCTTGTCTGACTCATACCTCACTTTTACGGTTTGTACCTCGATCTGTATATGGAATGTTGTCATAGCAAGGTATATTTATCCTAGGTATACCTCGGTATGTATTTCAACATTAAAACTAACCATTACTAAACCAAACACAAACACTCCCAACAAACAGTAACCCTAACCCAAACCCTTACCCTGACAAAAACTCCGAAATTACAAACCGAGGAACAAGATTTCTACCTCACAACGTGAGGGATACAAAAGCGTACACAGACACTCTTTTTATTTCTAAGGTTGTGGATGTGTCAACTTTAGTACGTAAATTGTGTAAATGTGTATGCATGTAAGTTCCGCCCTATAGTCAGCTTTTCCCAGTTTATCCGGTTTTCAATGTTCTTAGAAATGGTTGCATGTTAGGGGAAATGTAATACTATAATATCATTATTTCTCGTTGGCAATAAATGTCTACGGCGTGATACTGCATTGTGGCAGCACTGTATCTGTCTCAAGTATACATCGTTGGACCTTAAACCCAACAAACAAACAAATAAATTTCGTTACATTTATGTTTTGAAAACGTGAGATCGACTCAATTAAAAACTTATGTCGGGTTAAATACTAAAATTTGTCCTTTACGAAAATTAATGATTTTGCGGTACGTAAGACCTTTTGTCACAGACAACATTTAAGTCCAAAATGTACGATTACAACATCTGCACAAACAACGCACGCACACTGTGTACACATACTGTGCACTTTTCTGTTCTATTTAATACTTCTAAGTTGGAGGGGAATAAATAGGCAACAAACTAGAGTATCTAGTATCTACACTTCGATAGTCAAATCTAGTCATTTAATCAATGTTTAATTCTTTCACACTTTTGTTAACTTCTCTTCTATCTTTTTAGAAGTTCTTAACTCAATCATAAAAATGATACTGTTAGAAATCCAAGTACTCACAGTACCAAGTATTCACAGGCGTCAAGCCAACACATCCCCGAAACAAGGGAAACCTCGATTTATATACCAGTACTTGGGACTGAAGAGCCAACAGCCTGGCTCACAAATATGATAATGAGCTCAGCACAGTTCACCAAAACAACGTCAAGATTCATGGCGCTAGCCGATGACAGGCAGTCCCAACAAACTCTTTTGTTATTTTCTCCCAAAATACTACTTAACAGTCAATCTGGGTCGAATTCCACCAACAATTCTTAGCGCTAAGTAGAGCTTAGATACTTAAGGGCGAATTTCATTACTCTGGTTTCTCTAGTAAAATACCCAAATGTTTCCTTCTATTATTAATTATTATTAGTTATTAACGTAATAATTAATATCAGCTTAGTCATGTACTTAAATATTTCTTAAAATAGAACTGGTGGAATGTGTATCAACCTAGTTTAAGATTTAAAGTATTACTTAGCGCTAAGTAATGTTGCTAGAATTCAGGCCTGCTCCCTGACCTGCATAATTCCGAGTCTCCTTGATAATCAAAGAATAAGTTGTTAAAAAGTAGTAGCAGCCCAACCTTCGAAATTACAATTCATGTAATACAAACGTAAAAGCCACTTCCAAAGGTGTATACGTAAGGCAAACTTCCAGATTAAAGAATGTAACCTTTCAGACACAGTACTATTACAGAATGCAAATATAATGCATGTAATAGAAATTTACAAATTAAACATCAAACACCTACACATGTATTTATGAGTGTATGCGATGGGCTACAGTTACTTATACATACACGGTTAACAATCTAGTCTCTGTATTGTTTTCTCTTTTGACTTTCATTTGGCTTGAGCTTGTTCGATGGTAAGACCCAAAACCATTATCTATGAATTGACCAACAGCATTCGGGGATTTTAAATATGCACGATCATACATATATCAAAAATGAATGCCACTTAGCTGGTAACAAACAGTAAATAAACACATTCATTCATGATATTATATAATACATATCTGTTTAATTAATACAGCAAGTAGAGTGCCAAAAATAGCCCACGTTGGTTCACAAGAGGATCTACCATATGCAGGGGCTTAGCGTAACATTTAAGCAAAAAGTGAACATTAAAATACATGTATGCGAAAAGACGATTAAAACTGGAGACAGAGCATGTTTTTGTGTTGAGAAACTTTATGTAAAACCTCTGTATGACTCACGACCAGATACGGTAATTAGTTTCATATTTGTGTTCTAAAATGAGACATTGTCTACTTTTATTACGCCACATACACGTGCGTATGAATAAATGGTGCCGTGGAAATTAACGTTACGATTAATGTTAATCTCAGAAAACACATGACGTCTAAATGTTGTATGCACAGACAGAGAGAGAGAGGGAGAGTGGAAAGTTTTCATGGAAATTTACCAAGCAATTGATATAATGACATTAACTGGACGGAAAATATTTGCATTTATGAAAGTAGTGATACGATCAATTATGTTATTGGTGTCAACTTAAGGAAATAAACATGCGAAAGTACGTGTTACTTGATTACCAACAGGATTTTGATAGCCTGGGAAAGCAAAATCTGTCTGGGCAATTCAGGGTCCCTAAGTAGATTTCCACGAAATAGTCCATCAGATAAAAATATTCATAGAAAATCGAGTTGTTGTCCAAAATTGTTGGAAACGTTTGCATGCAATACATGTATGTACTTGATGTAAACGACAGTATCGAGTCTTGAGTAGATACAATTACTTATATTCCTTAAAAGTATCGGCGAGTCGTTAAACTACGGAAGCCTTTCTGGGTTAACGACTTGACATTTAACTTGACAAAATTGTATTTTTTTCCCACAGGGTTTAATCAACAGGTGAAAGTATGGTAATTATTTGTTGTTTTTTTAAACTTTTTTAATTTGAAATTTTTTTGAAGCAGTGAGCGGTACCAGCAAGCATGGCGATGCATGAATTAGCTAAATGCATTGTGACAAATGCATTTTCTTTTGTGACATTGGCATTCTGCTTGATGATAATAATGTGCTTCGTTATATTCAATTATATCAACAAGTGCCCAGGATATATTGTCATCAAACATAATGACCCAGTCACCAAGCATGGTGTAGTTTTGCTTAATAATCATTCCATACTGGTGTTCAAAATGTTTTTGGAATTAATATGAAAATGTGTATAAACATATCCAATAGATCATTAAAAGGGGGTCGGCAGTACAGGGTATAATTCGCTGATTTAAATTGACCAACCAGTAACAGGGCAAAAATCTGAAGTGTTTGTTTTTCCCACTGAAAAATGTGCGAAATTTTACACCAGCATGTAGATTAAGTATATGATTTACGTAGGTTTACGTCTCATTTTGGAGTTAGTTTTTCGACAGATGTTGATTGCAAAAGCACCTTTCCTGATTAGTCTTAAAACGCTCGGAGAAAACGAAGAAAACACGACGCTATTTTAATGACAAAGGCACAATGCTTGTTTTGGAAAGCGATGATACTAAAGCTACTGTGGCAATACCTGAAAAATTATATATTAATTTTGGCCTAAATGAATATAGACCTCACTCCGAAATGAGATGTAAACCTACGTAAATCAAAGAGAACTTCCCGAACACATAATCTACATGCTGGTTTATAATTTCACACATTGTTCAATAAGTAATAAAAATACATTTTAAATCCCGCCCACAGTCACTGATTGGTCTATTTAAATCAGCGAATTAAACCGGGTATTGCCGATCAGCTTGTGAAATGATGTATTGGACATGTTTATACAGAAAAAGTCTATTGATTTAAAGGGGCTTAGTGATTTAACATAACATAACTTTTTATAATTTAAACAAAGGGTGTAAGCAATATTTTCAGAGAAGTACGTAAATTTGTGAACATAAATATCATTATAATTAAATAATATAAATATGAATATTATTTTTTATCACGAATTTGATAAGCATAGTAAATAAATTTGGCAGTGTTTTTTTATGACATTAATATTATTACATGTAAGAAGTGAGACAAATTTATGTATCGTCGGCCAATGGCAAAAATATTGTTTCATGTATTGTTTTCTCAAGTCCCTATATTTCGAACACACAAGCAGGAAATGATATTCAGTTTCTGTTACGTTCATGGTGCATTGCGTGCATTTTCGGTCTTCCAATGCAATATTGAAATATCTACCTGTTTCTATATCTAAATCATGAGAGGATAATCTGAATCGTGTCAGTGCTGTTCTAAATTTAGTAGCAGTAATATTACTTAAATATTTTTCCATTTCGAAATTATTTTTAAATAAAATGGTTAATTTTAAGTAATTATCAATTATTCTCTGTTTAATAACCGTGAAACATGAATGATTTGGGTTTGCCAGATATTACCGAGACCAATGCAATCAAGTATTTCTTTTATTTGACTAGCCCAGTTATTATTGTTATATGAATTCCATTTTCTGCATCTTGATATAGTTGTTGATATGTTAATTTAAGTAAAATATTATCTGAATTTATCAATTTGAGCCAGTATTTTATCATTATAAATTGTCTTATTATTTTTAGTGGGTATCTTCCTAATTCCCCGTAAAGTCCATCCAAATTCGTTGATTTTTTAACCCCTAGTATTTTTCGCAAAAATTTGCATGCACTTGTTCTACGTCATTGCTTGGATAGTAACCCCATACTTCTGCTCCATAATTTAAAATCGAACCAACTAAACTATCAAATAATTTAACTTTTTCACTTATGGATAAATTGAGCTGGTTGAAAACTATAAAGAGGTTATGCAGTGCATTTAACGAATGTTTTGCTAATCGTTTCTGCGTTTTATTCCAGGTTCCGTTTTTAAAAAGACATATACCGAGGTATTTGAATGAACTTACGATTTCTAAGTTTATATTGTTTAATTTAAATATACATTTTGTCGGTCTACCTTTCTCAAAAATCATAATTTTGCTTTTATTTGAGTTGATCTTTAATCCCCATAATTTGCAGTACTTGTCAATATCATCTAATATGGATTGAAGAGCTTCAGGCGTTTCTGCAAAGACAACTGAGTCATCGCAAAATAATATCATGAATATCTTAAAGTTTTCTACTTGATATAATCCGTCTATATTTGTATTAACATAATTAAGTATATCATTTACGAAAAATAAAAACATCAGACTTGAGCTCGGATCCCCTTGTTTAACGCCGATAAATGAATCTATGAATTGTGAGTCTTGCGATTAAAAACGGACACATGATTTTACGGTAGTATACATAGCTTTTACAGCATTAACCATTTTAGAACTTACATTTGCTTCTGCTAATTTATGCCATAGATTAACCCTGTTAATTTTATCAAAACATTTCTCGAAGACAAGATAACAACAATACAATTTTTTCTTTGCATTTAATGTTTTTGTAATTATAGAATGAAGCAAAAATATGCAATCAATCGTAGATTTTTTCTTTTGGAATCCAAATTGATTCGGAATTATCTTTTTATGTTTATCAGACCATTTTGTGAGCCTTTTTAATAATTTTTGTGAGTATATTTTTCCTAATACGTTTATAAGCGTTATTCCCCTATAATTTTTGGTGTCATCTTTGTTACCTCCTTTGAAAATTGGTATCATTATACCATTGCCCCATGAACTTGGATAAATACCGCTCATAAAAATTTTATTAAATAGTTTAAGAATGACTGGTGCTAATATATCAAAAGCGTTCTTATAAATTTCGGCAACAATATTATCTAATCCGCTACTTTTATTGTTGTTCTGGGAAAATACAGCAGTTCGTACTTCTTCTAGAGTTATAACTTCATCTAAATCTTCATCATATACCGGTTCATCTACATTTATGTTTTCATTTTCCACATTTCCTTCTTCTGACTTATAAAGATTGCGGAAATGTTTAAACAGATCATTAACATCTAAATTCTCCGTTGTTTTATCTTTATGTGTATATTGTTGCTTTATTTTTTTCCAAAACTGCTTTGGTTGAGTTTTGCTCAGTTTTGTTAGTTCTTCAGACTCCAAGACCGAAAACATATATTTTTTTCGTCGCTTAATACGATTGTAAATGTTTCTTAGATTAATGAGTTCTTTTCTGTTTGTGTTATTCTTATTTTTCATGTAATTGTTTCGGGCTCTTTTAAAGCAATTTCGTGCGTTATAACATTCCTCGTCAAACCATGGCTTTTTATTGCAATTCCGTTTATAGGTATGTTTACGTTTTTTACTGCCAAATGCGTCTTTTGCGACATTTTGTAATATTTCTGTAAGTGATTGCGTAACTTCATCTACGTTCAGTGAATCATTCTGTTCAAAGTTATATATCTTAAATCTCTCCTCATGCATAATTCGTATAAATTCATCTTTTTTATTTTCGTCCCATTTTATGGTATAATCATCATCTACAGTGTAATTGTCATTACTTGGATTACAACAAGAGTATATACATTTTCCACTCAATGAAAACATAAGGGGGTTATGGTCGGAACACGACCCGGGTTCCAAAATCTTAAAATCAGTAACTAAATTATAATCATCATGATGTAAAAGAAATAAATCTATTGTACTAGAGCCATTTGGGGAATGATATGTAAAGTCACCTACACCTGTATCACTGTGCAGTCGACCGTTACCAATTATCATACCTGTACTGCTACATAGTTCTTATAGGCGATTGCCGTGCCCTTCGATCACGTGGTCTTGATTTGCACGTGCTGGTATATGAATGGTATTGATTAATTAGTATCGCTAAATCTATATGTTGGTCAAAGTCTAAAGTTTCATCTATATCTGATATACGACTGTTAAAATCACCTGTCAAGAATACTTTCCTAACATTTTGAAATGTTCAATATCAGTTTCCAATTGGTAAAAAAATCGAACTGACTAGGATCATATTTTGTTATAGTAGAGCCTTTCGGCGGGATATATGTACAACAAATATAAACATTTTGATTGAATCAAACAAGTGGTATTTAAATTTGACCCATACAATACCATGCTGATCTTTCTGAACAACTTCAATACAGTGCTCTAATGAGTCTTTATAATATATGGAAATGCCACCACTGTATCTACCTTTTGATGTGTTCTGTGATTTATTCCCAAATATATGTTCACACCTATATCCTGAAATGTTTAAATTGTAACAACTATTTTTTGAAAGCCATGTTTCTGTCAAAAATATGCAATCATATTTGCTTACAGTTTCAATAAAATCTACATCTGCAATTTTTCTACTCAGTCCATTTACATTCCATGAGATGAAAGATATGTCCTTCTCATGACACCCCTAGGTTCGATCCTGTGTTGACCTGGTATGCGTAGTGTTGACGTCACTCACTTTACCGTCAGTAAATTGCTTTTTCAACACATTGTTGATGAACAGTTTATTTCCTTGTTGCCTAACGCGATGGCCCTTGTTTTCTTCCTTCCTCACAATGGAATGGAATGCGCGCCGTGCTTCTCGTGTCTGTTGTGGCCATTGTACTCCGATACCACGTGACCCTTCCTTGAGTTTTTGTTTGATTGTGTTGTCATATGCCTTCTGTCGCACGCTCTCTCTATCCTGGTGGTAGTGGAATTTGGCTACAATGGGTCGGGGTTTTCTAGCGGTAGGAGGACCAACGCGATGTACCCGATCAAACAGCATATCTGACGCGTCGATACCGGTGTAATTTGTAATAAGGTCCTTGATAAGCGATCTGCAGTCTTCGTTGCCGCCGTTGTCAGGGATGCCGTAGAACATGAGATTGTCCCTCATTGACCTTGCCTCTAGGTCCGTTATTTTCTCGCACATTTTTTCATGGTACAGCTGTGTGCTTTTAACGTGTTCTTCGAAAGACTTGTTGCTGCTTTTTAATTGTTTCATTTCACGTTTTATGGATTTTATGTCCGATTTATTATCATCGCAGTCTCTGCCTATAAAAGAACAAGAAGATTCGACATCTGTGACTTTTGTTTCTAGTGTTCTTATTTTTTCCTCCATTTCGTGTACCTTCATGTTAATCTTATTCACTGTTGCCTCAATTTTATCTATTTTGGGCAAAGCCGATTTGATTGTCTGTATGTCCGCCATCATTGCCAGTGCCCATGGTGGAGCTGTGGGAGGGGTAGCGGTGGGCGGGGCACTGAAGGAAAACGGGCTTTGGTCGCTGAACTTAATTGAAGAAATTGCTTGTGGATTCATGACCGAGTCAATGTAATTCGCACACGATTGTTTTGAGAATGGAGTGTTCAAAGGCTGATCACAGCTGGCTTTCGTGTTAACCTGTCCAGATGTTTGACCGGTGGTTTGGGAGTGGCGGCCATTAGCGACTGACTTACTTGGTTTTACTTTTTTTCTTTTTTGACGAGGTTCCTCTATCTGGTTTGGGCTCGAACTTGAGGTAGACATCGAATGGTTTAATAGATCATATCCGACATTGAATTCACACTTTGATTGTTGATTTACTGTTTTTATTTCCTTTTTTCCATGGGAGCTTTTTTTTCACATCCACACCCTTTGACTCATGATTTAAACTAGCAAGCATATCTTTAACTAACATGAAAACAAAAATCTTGCTCAAATATTAAAAGAAATATATATTTAAAAAAACCGTACCGACCGGTACTCACCATTTATATACTTAAGGACTTTTAAAACGACTCACCACGGAAAATGTCCAATATATCATTTCGTGTGTTTTAAACGAATTACGATTATTTAGAAACGCAATGAGGCATATTTCATCAATTGATTGGTGCATGTATTATGTCCTTCTTTTATTAAAAGGAGGGGACAACCTGTAAAAGAAAAAAAAAATACATGAAATATTGAAACGTTGTTGAAGTCCTCTGGTATATTTCAAAGGTTTCATGGCAAACACTTATTATGAGACAATTGATTTTATTTGAACGATGGTTTATCAGTTTCAACCCTTAACGCTATATATTATATTTATTATCGTTATGTGATAATCTCTTAAAGTAATTAAATCACTCCATGATAGTGCTCGTGACAATGCTTTATAATTTAGTGGCACTCACGATTCACTCTTGATACGCCTTTGCAAGTAGACATTAGATGCTCAAGAAAGGCTTTGTTTCCTATACAGCTGGTGCAATCATTGCTTGTGAAAAAGAACAGGAAAGTAAGGTTTTCAAAACAATTGGCGATGAGTCGTGTCCAAATGATCTTGTCACTTGATATAGCTAGATATACGAACAACGTGAAAGCATGGTTGATTTTGCGATAAGGCCTAATGATTTTAAGATACGGTCAAATGATTTTACGATACTATAAGGTCAAATGATTTTACGATATACGATAAGGTCTTATTATTCTTCTTGCCATCCCGGATCTTTTCTTGGCCTGACGTGCAGAAGTTTTGAAAAGTATTTTACATGTACTCGCTGGTCAATATCCATAATTTTTCATTATTTAAAACATGTAAGTTAATATTTTTTTTGCAAATCAGAGTAGTACATGGAATGCTTTGATGGTTAAATCGCCCTTAATCGTATTTAGTATATTTGGACAGAGTCTGTGGCAATCTGTTAATGCTTTCAAAGCACATTAATTTCGATATACGTTTCTTCAATGCGAGTTACTATATCAAACTAGACATTTTCAGATATTCAGTGTCTCTGACAGTAATTCGTCTTCTTTCTTCAGTAAAAAAAAAGTCATGCTTAAAGCAATTCAGCTTTGTCTCTATTCAAAAGATAGTAAATTATATTTAAATATAATATTTTAGGTAAAAGAATCTATTTTCAAAGACATTTAGCTACAATATAAAAGGCTACAATATTTTAGCAAGAACATCATTGACGGCGAAATCAGGATTTAATTTAAAAAAAGTGAAAAAAGACTTATTATTTAAATAATAATGTTACTTACTGCAACGGCCTATAAGTAACCCTTGTTTGGAAGGAGGTATGGTGGGCAAAAAATGCCACAATACGCGAAAATGGTAATATATATGGATTAAGCAGCAACCTTTATATAATTATTACGCAACTATTTCTGCATTGAATTAAGATTTGTGTAAGCGGTCCGGTAGCGCAGTCAGTAGAGCACATATTGTAATCGAGCGTTCCCGGGTTCGAGTCTCAGTTTGGCTGCACCTTTTTTCTACACTTTGCTTCCAACGTATGGCCCTTATCGATGAGAGATTTGTGTAACCGCTTCGGTAGCTCACTCGGTAGCTAATTCGGTAGAACACTCGCCAAATAAGCGAGCGTTGCTGGGTTCGAATCCCGGCCTGCATGGCTGCATTTTTCTCACTTGGTTAAATTACCAATATGTAGCTTTAAGACCGAAGTGTGATTTTATATTCCATATTTACAGCATACACACATAAAACCTTATGAAAATGTAAAGGGCGTTCAATATTAAATATATATGTATATGTAAAACAACAATTAGGGTGTGCTCTTGGCGTTGGTGTAGAGACATACATGTATATCATCCAGATGCGTGCTTCTATCAGACAAAAAAAAAAAGAAAAAAAAAAAAAAAGAAAAAAAAAAAGATTATTGAATCTTAATTATTTCTTCACAAATTCTTAAATGGACAATGGAGTATATAGCAATGTGTTTATTTTTTCAGCCAAGACAGCAAACAGTGTTGATTGAGTGCATGCAAGATGAAGATGTGACTAGTAATATTTTCTTTGAATGTTAGGCCAAATCTGAAAGCCCTTTGCAAACTGTGTTCTCTTATTTAAAATAATTTGTATACTGAGTATAACTGAGGAAAAAAAAATGATTTACTGTAAAAGTTAACTTATTTTTTTCACACCCCACCCACTTTGGGTTGACAGCGACCCCATAAGAATTGTTTTAGAATCAAAATAAAACTAAAATCTTACCTGTATGACATATACGAAAACGTGTATATGGTTTCAGGTATTGATTTCTTTTGTTGATAAAATCTTTTATCTTAGGGAATTAATTTTTATGTCCCGCCATGAAATGATGACGGGCATATAATGTGGAACTTCTCTCTCTCTCTCTCTCTCTCTCTCTCTGTATGTCAAACTTATAGTGTCCCAGTTGTAACTTTGTTGTTTATGGTCGTATGTTGAAATAATTTGGCACAACTGGGGAGCTATATTCGAAGTGACCTGTAAAGGGTGCGACAATGCCTAAACAGAAAATGTCCAATCAAGTGTTTGAAATAGTTCAGGCTGGTGTTAAAAAAAAGGGGGGGGACGTTCGCGTGTGACATCGTTAAACCCCAGTTCTACACCTTCGGAAATGCTTCTAAAATGCGCCCTTGACGACGAACATCCCTAAATTCAGAAAAATCAGTCAAAGAACTGTGAGAAACTTGCGAGGATAGTAAAGCACATTCGTCAAAGATTACGTAGTGCAGGAGATATTTCGTTATTTTTTTTTCCGATAGTTTCACACTGGCCTGCTGGACGAGTGGTTAGAGCGTCCGCCATGGGAGCAGGAGGTCGTGGATACGATCCCCGCCCGTGATATATCAATGTCGTTGAAATGATACTGGTAGTTTTCTGCTTGACACTCATCATATATACTGGGTATATTGTATATATAATAGAGAGAATCATCCAACATATCTGTTCTGATTATGTCACTATAACTGCCTTGCCTTACATATATCACGTAAGGCGGTAAGCTGATGGAACAGACGGTAGATTTATTCTAATGATCGATAACGTTAGTCCCCTATTTGCACCTGCTGTTCTGATTACCTGAAAAGGGAGAGGATCGGGCATCTGTACTGGTCAGCTTGATCTCCGAACAGGCCCATGATACAAGTTAGGCAAGTTTACCTTCCTTCTTCAAACCCCCTTTTTCCCCGGCAAGGTCATTCGGATTTTCATGTGAGGAAGCCTTCCGGCTGGCTTGCGGTATGTCAGTGGTTCTACCCGGATGCCTCCGTGCATTCGGGGTCTTCCTCCACCTGTAATTAGCTGGACGTCGCTATATGACTGAAATACTGTCGAAGCGACGGTAAATCCAAAGAGTCAAGTCAAGTCAAACCCCTTTTAGTAATTATTAGTTTTGATAACATTGTAAAGTGTATACAACGCGTGTCCAACTTTGATTGATATGTTGTTATGGAAAATGGAGTATTGCGCTAGCAGCTTTGATTTAACTAAAGCAAAAATATAAACGGTTCCCGATGGCCATGTAGTTGATGCGCCCGCCGTGGAATCGAGAAATCGTCGGTTCGATCCGCGGTCTCAACATACCAAAGTCTTAAGAAATGGTACTGGTATAGCTCACTTGCTTGGCGCTCAACATTTAAAGAGTAGTTCCAGGACTGGTTGGCCCGGTGTCAAAATAATGTTGAGTGTGGTATCATGCCACACGTGTACTGCTTAATACTGCAGTGTGGCAACTCTTTATCTGTCTTAAGTTGACATAGTCTCCAAATGACTGAAATACTGCCCTTGGGACTTTTTACCTTTAACAAACAAATAAAAATAAACAAAGATAGCATATGCAGACGCCCCTATTGTATGTGTGTCATGTCCCAAGTGCCTGTTTGTTCTCGATACATCGTGTCTGCGTGTGAGTCCTCATTGTGTGTGTGTGTGTTCGCGTGTGTGCGTGTGGAGTTAGAGTTTACTGTCGCGGAAAACTACGTCTAGCTTATAACGGGTGGGGAAAATCTCGAGTGCATGTAAGCACCAGGATACCGCTGGAAGGTCTGTTGCTATTCGCTGATAAAAGTATATATTTTCAAAGTGTTGAGTTAATATTAAATGTAAGGTTATCGATATATACATGTAGCTATCTCTGTGTTAGAGTGAAATATATACTGTATCACGATAACTGGGTACCCTGAGACTCTAAATATGGCGAACCCTGAATGCCATTTAAGGACTTTTAAAAGGTTTTGAAATGATTTAATCTTTACTGTATACATTAGTTTACACTGAATATCTAATACTTGTATTGTTTTGACTTTATAAAAGTATGAAAAGCTCAAAAAAAGATATGCGGGTCACGATTAAGAGAGAGCTTACAAAGCAACTGGTGGAATAATATACTAGAGGTCTTTTGAAACATATATAAATCATCGATATTTATTTTCTTCACGAGATTATAGCCAATCTATCTTGATTAGTTGGACATAAAACGTGCATCAATCTATTACAAAAATATGCTTCATTGCGTTTCTAAGTAATCTGAAATCGTTTTAAAAGCACAAAAAAGATATTCTGTTGTTTTTTCTCAGGTAAAGAGTTTTTTAAGTCCTTGAATATATGTCAAATCGTCCGGCAAGACAGTCACTACAGCAGACATTCGTCGTCCGGCAAGACAGTCACTACATCAGACATTTGTCGTCCGTCAAGACGGTCACTACAGCAGACATTCGTCGTCCGGCAAGACTGTCACTACAGCAGACATTCGTCGTCCGGCAAGACAGTCACTACAGCAGACATTCGTCGTCCGGCAAGACAGTCACTACAGCAGACATTCGTCGTCCGGCAAGACAGTCACTACATCAGACATTTGTCGTCCGTCAAGACGGTCACTACAGCAGACATTCGTCGTCCGGCAAGACTGTCACTACAGCAGACATTCGTCGTCCGGCAAGACAGTCACTACAGCAGACATTCAACTTCCAGCAAGACAGTCACTACAGCAGACATTCGTCGTCCGGCAAGACAGTCACTACAGCAGACATTCATCGTCCGGCAAGACAGTCACTACAGCAGACATTCATCGTCCAGCAAGACAGTCACTACAGCAGACATTCGTCGTCCGGCAAGACAGTCACTACAGCAGACATTCGTCGTCCGGCAAGACAGTCACTACAGCAGACATTCAACTTCAACAACGAGAATAGAGAGAGAGGTGGGTGGGATAGAGGGAGAGAGGGGATGGGGCAGGGGATTGGAGGGAGGGGATAGAGGGAGAGAGAGGGGGCACAGAGAGAGAGAAATCAATGTATCTTTACAGAAATATGTATTGAGTAGGGCTGATAAAAACGATTATTAATTATAAATAAAAATGAGACATACAGAATCTTAGTTTAATATACGTATGTATGTTTTGCATATGAGGCTTAACACATTGAATGAAAAACAGGACAGGTCACCTCGGCTTAAGTATGAGTAACGAACAAAACGGATGAAAACCGGCCACAGTACGTCCACCAACGTCCACCTTGCGTCTTATAAAAGGTCAAACTCTGCTTTTTGCCTCATTACAATAGTCGTGACTTTTGAGCTATAGTTTATACCACGTCCGTCTCTACTGATCTGGTCATTGCTAAAGCTTTCCTCATACTTTATCTCAAACATTCATGTGCTTTTGGTCGTTATTCAGACGTGATTAGATGCTAATAGACGTTCACCTATCGTTATCGATCCGTTTCAACTGTTTTGAGAACTGTTTTTGGCCTGGCTTCATGCGTAATGCAGGCCCGGATCCAGAATTTTTCCGCTGGGTGGAGGGGGGGGGGGGGGGGCAAAATCTGAATGTGATGTGGGTGCTAGGGGGGTCCGGGGGCATGCTCCCCCGGAAGAAATGTTTTTAGTGTGACGGAAATGTATTCTGAAGGGTATCTGGGAATAAAAATGATTTTTCTTTTTTGAATTGAAAACTTGGATCTGATGCCTTGGTCCCATTGGAGCGTTGTGGAATTTCTCCCGATGGCATCAGATGTTTGAGCCAAAAAGACGGAGCAGTCCCATGAGAAGCTTCGGGACTGGTCCGTTGAAACGTTCACTGAAGTTTCGGCTATGGTACAATGGCCTTATATTATCGGGGATGGCTCCCGATGCCAGGCTTTTTCCCCGATGATTGGGGAAGGTGCCCTACCGAATTCGGGGCTTCACCGTATTTGAAACATCATCGGGGGAATATCTCCGTAGATTGGGGGATGTATCTTTGTATCGAACCACCCTAGGTGGCTCGGGGAAGATTGTGAAGATTGTGAGAATTTGGTGATGAAATTAAGAGCCTAAATCAAGGGTAGACTTTTGGGGGGTTATGAGGATGCCCCCAGCAATGTCCCATGGCTTTTTTGACCGTCTCAGGATAAGGGAGACCAAAAAGGCAACAAATTTTAGAGTGCGCTTGCCGAAATTTTTGCGAATATTCTGAGATTCTACTACAAGATCTGGAATGTGTCACAGAAAGATCGCCGAACCTTCGAGACATCACCGAAGCCTAGGGGATTCCTCGGAGGAAAAAAAATATTTCGCGGAAGCTCCGTAAATTCTTCCCAGGAGATTCCGGGAATCTATGCGTATATTTCCCCGGCCTGTTTTTCCCAATAAAACTTCGAGAACACATAAGGAAAGTTTTCAATGTAAGCAATGAAGTTCTCCCGAGGCCTCCCAATGACTCCACGTAGCTCGCGACGCTTTCGAAACTTCCGCGGGACACAGGGGAACCTGTTCCCGACGCCTCCCGAAGCTCATCAATGTCCATCGGGAGTACATCCTTGAGGCAAAAAAAAAAAAAAAATGTCAAGTGGGATTGAGCCTTGAGCGATATAATTTTATGTTTTACCTTCGCAAAGCCATGTTATTGAACTACAGTTGTATTAAAAAAAAAAAAAACAAAAAAACAAAAAACAAAACAAACAAACAATAAAAATCATATTTTGTCAAATATGTGGAAGGGAATACCGGGTATATCCTGTATTAGGTTCGAACTTGGTAATCTTGATTGACTACTTGTCGATCTGGAAGCAGCCTTTACACACAGACTTCCAAGATAAAAAAAAATCAGGCGCACGTTTTAGGGTCGAGCGGTTGCAGAAGGTTTGGACCCTTTCTGCGTGTCGATTTTTTGTACAGTTTCTTTTCTAAATGTTAAATCATGACAAAATAAAAAAAATATTCAGTAATAAAAGCTGTTGATATTTAAAATAACATTTTTATTATCCGTTTTATTTCAAATTTTGTTTTCTGTGCATTAGTATTTCGTATAGCAGATTGAAATCACAGCATTTAAAGTCATGTAATAAAAAGAATCTCATATGAGTTGTCATATAATATAGAATTTTATTAAAAGTTTTTATTAGAAGTTCAAGAAAATGGTAAAAAGCGAGCCTCTGACGAGTTTAATAAATTCTATATTATATGACAACTCATGTGAGATCCTATATATATTACACGTTTTCTTTGGTAATATCTAGAAATGCCGTAATAGCAGAAGTCTTGCTCCTATTTCCTATTTGGTTTTCATTGATCTGTCATGTTTTTCTGACAAAAAATAAATGCGAAGATATATTCATGGAATTGTCTGAAGAATTACTATTTTTCAATTTATTTTTTGTTCAGTGAAACCTCTTTACAACGGCATTCATTATAACACATTTTTTTCAATAATTTTTATAACAGCAAAATTCACTATAACAAACACTGCCGCTGTAAAGAGAGTTATGTTTCATATGTTGAATCATATACTTGCAGTATGCCGACACGACACGAAGTTTTTGTTTTTATTAAAGTCTATATGCGTTTGTTACATAAATTAATTTGATTATAGGTATTTTATTTAATGTTTTTCGGTGGTTTATAGGGAAATGTCAGTGAATTAAATATGGTAATTTCACTGTTTCAAACTGAATATTACCATTTTTATAATTCCCACTGTTTTGCAATGGGACTACTAAAAGGCACTATCTTATTTTTTCAAAACATTTCAATATTGATTTCTACATTCAAATAAAAGTCTAAGAAGACTTGAACGATATGTTAATAACACGCGTGTTTGTGTTTATTTATTGGAGTATTTTTAGACCGAATAACGATTATTGCGACTTCGGGAATTTCGGGCTACCCACAGAGTAAAATGTATGATGAACCTAGTAACAATGTGTAATGCGTCGCAAAAAGGCATTAAATAAAAAGAAGAATATGTTAGTTACAGTTGAATATTATTTTTTAATTCATCTCGTGAGAAGGAAAATCAATATTTTCATTCCTGGCTGCGCTAAATCGATGAATAAAAAATTATCCTTTAAATTAACAATGGTAATATTTACTGTTTCAAACAGTGAATATTACCATTTTATGATTTTCACTATTTAGTAACATGACTACATTTTTCTCTTTATAGAGCCCCAAAATGACAGAAAGGCATCAAATAAAGAGAAAGATTGTTGGTTTCAGTAGAATATCATTTTCAATTCATTTCCTTAGGAGGAAAATCAATATGTTCACTTGTGGCTGCTCGTGATTCTTTTCCTAACTCGGATTAAAAACGATATTCCAGTAAAACTATTATCCTTTTTGTATATAAACGCATTTATTGCAAAAAAATAGCTCCTAATGTTTCATCAGCAAGCCGGGTTCCCCATCATGTTTATTGTTTATGCTCATGGATCAAAATCACGAGTCCATCTTAACTGTACTAGATGTTCTTTTTATCATTTTTTCCTTTACAGGATGGGAAATGCTTAATCAAATTTCTAATAGCATTGTTGATTGTTTCACTTGTGGCCTTCGTCGCCATCCATGAAGTCAGATATAGGTATACATATTTTTTTTTTTTTTTGTATAAGCGTTTTGTTGTCTATGTTTTTCTTAACTCACTTGAGCACTCATCGTTTGATTTTCTTGTATAATATATATACTATTCTTATATTTAGAGAGAACATTTCAGAATGCCTCTTAAACTGATGAACATAATTTGTACAAATAATCATCCTAAAATAGCTTAAACGATCCCTTGTAATACGAAGATCGTCTACTTCTTTAGCTATCTTCATAATTTTATTTTATTCTCCATAATTGATTTCCTCTTTGCCATATACTATCATCATTTGTTCCCAAATACGGCTAATTGAATATTATTGATTTGGGGTATAATAGGATCAAATTGTAAGTGACCATATGGATTTATATACTGATATGCAGTCAAACCTGTCTTAAGCGGTCAGTCACGAGAACAAGAGAATGTGACGACACAACAGAGGTAGTCGTTAACTGAAGGTTAAATATATAGCAAAATGTTAGTTTGGTAACATCAAAACTGATCGCTAAACGCAGGTAGGCCGCTTAATACAGTTGACCGCTAATACAGGTTCAAATGTACTGACCTCTATATACGTTAATACTTACTCAGGTGAGCGATCTTCGGCCACTATGGCCCTATTTTTTTATTTTCTGTCAATCGATTTTTTTATTATTATTTTTTTTCAACAAATTCTAATGAAGTTTATTCGAAATCTTCTTGAATATCAAATAGTGAAATCTATTTACCTTTGTTATTTTGAATGGTAAAATTGTTTTATTATACAAATCAATTTCATTGGTGTTCGATTTCTGCGTCAAATTGTCAGTTCGTTTTTGTCCAGTTTTCTCTATACGTATACCTATACGCACACTATATAAAAATAACACGTAATTAATATAAATTCAAACAACTGGCAAATTAACTTGGCATATAGGTTAAGCTGCTACTACTGTTTGTGAGCAGATGACTTTGTCATGAATGAGAAACAATCTTTTCACAAATGGTAGAGGCAGAGCTTAAATAGTCACGGATGAAAACCGGAAATTACAAGGATCTGCTGCATAGAATAATATGAATCATATTGTTTACACAGGTCTTCGCAAGGATGACGACAGCATGGCGTGTGGGAACACTTACCAGAAGCAATTCACCGATATCGGATATGCTTTACTTGGGTATAACATTTTTCGTGGTTATCCCCTCGCTGAGGGATATGACCCGGCTTCACTCGTCCTATATTTAAAGCTAACTACACCCCTGGACATCAAACCGCTGATTGTCGTTACAAGGTTCCAAATGGACTATTCGTTATTCCGGATGTATCATGCGTGACGTCATTCATTTCGAAAACCTTGCAGACCCAGTCTGAGTTTTCAAAGGAATTATCATTTTCTGCCAATGTTGAGGGAGGAGGCTGGGGTGCAAAATTTTCTGCCAGCGCAGGTTATAAGGAATCATCGTCGGAAGTAGCCACTGGGGAATCAGTTTTGATCATTTCCTCCGCCACATGCATTCAGTATTTCAGTAAGCTTATGCATTATGAACCTCCAGAATTTGACGACTTTTTTATATCTTGGCTGCAGAAACTAAGTAAAACAAGTAACAGTAATACTTACTTTCGATTTTTCAATACATTTGGAACCCATTTTCCAACTGAAGTTACATTTGGAGCCCGGTTCGTTTATCAAAATAAAATGTCATCAACAAAATTTGAAGAATACCAACAGAAAGGTGTCAATGTTGCAGTAGAAGCCAGCTATGCGGGTCTTTTCAGCGTGGGTGGTGGTTCTCATCTAGATACATCACAAAAGAGGGCAGCTTCAGAGTTTATAAAGAATTTGGAGACTAAGACTATCACAGTCGGGGCTGCGCCACCTTCAGATGGGGATGCAATGACATGGGCGTCTCAGGTGGCATCGGAACCAATTCCTATATCATATAAACTCTCTGGATTTGAAGACCTCTGTATTGACAAGTACATGAAACACCTTAAAATTGACTATGAACACATCAAACGTAACATACTATCTTTCTCAAATAATTACTGTTCCTTACTCCTGTCAAGGGGGGAGCTGAACTTTTGCAAACCACCTAATACATGAATACTGTTAAAGCAAACTCGTTTAGCCTCACATTTTCTGTATGTCACAGCTCCTAATGTAATAGAGTGTGCTGATAAATGTCGTAATCACATACAATGCAAAGCAATAACATTTTGCTCAGAGTGCAATACAGGTCAAATTGATAAAAACAAATGTTTTATGTACAGAAATGATTCTACCCCGAAATATGCTGAGACACAAAAAGAATGGCAAAGCATGGTCTTTCCCGATAAAAAAAGGAAATCGGTTATTAAGTTTGAAAACGCCTCAATTATTGGGTCTGATAGAAAAATAAAGGTCAGTGGCGGAGGTTATTCCTTAAGCGCATGTATGGATTCTTGCGTAAGAGATGAACATTGTGTCGCTTTTACGTACTCTTCAAATACGGAGATAAAAATTAAGTGCCGATTTTACGACAAAACAAATGTGTATGGAATTAAGAAAGAATCTACGACAGAGACGTTTTTTTCTGTAGAATAGCATACTCTCGTGGTAAGGTTACACATGAGAAACCTACGCATATTTTTATGTAGATTATGTCATTTTGCCCCGTAAATTGCGTTGGAGTGCATATAGATTTTCGGTCTGTGCTTCCGTTTGTTCGTCTGTCACACCTCAGGTTTACCTTTGCATTTAAGTCTTTTTTCTATGAAAACGATTTCACATCTTCATGAAACCTGGTACACATGTACATCATGATATCAAATATTTATGCAAATATATGGCTTTGATCTATATTTCACGGTTGAATGAACATGGTGAAGTCGGTTGTTCTACCACAGGTTTACCTTTTTCCAATGAAGATAAATTCACATCTTCATGCAACTTGGTACACGTGTACATCATGATATGAACTACACTGTATTTGATATTAATGCAATTTTATGGCTGTTACCTACATTTCATGGTTTGGTGCATATGGAAAAAATAGTTGTACTGCCCCAGGTTTAAAAAACAAGAATATACTTGATTCTGACCAACGTATACCGGCAGGGCATCAGTGTCGGAGAAACCTATTTCCTTGTTTGTATTAGATTTATATTAGATAAATTAATTTTGGATATAAGGGTTAGTTATCTTGATCTGTGTGTGTGCGTGTTGCATAAAACCGCTGATTAACTTTTATTCCACGGTTATCTTTTAACCAGGAAGGTTTCTGGTTTACAGCCTCTTGTATAAAACAGCTTAACTATAACAATGGGCTTGTAAACAATGATCAATTATTTTCCAGACTTCTAAAGGTTGGTTAATTTAACCCAAAATGATGGCTAGCTGAGTTCAAACAACTAATCAACGTTAAACAACGTCTAATGCAAATGCTAAACATGATTTTAACCAAATCATTTTAACTACAGTTTATTCAATTGACTGCGGGGGATGAAAATGAGTTGCCGATTAGTGTTCTCGGTACGTATCGAATTGTGAAATAATGTACCGGGTACCTTATGCAGTAAGAATTTCCGTTGTACAGACGTTTGATGAATAACCAGTTTTCTCCGGGTTTCCACAAGGCTTATTCATTTGTAACTGTCGCTTTCTATTTCTGTGTTAATGTCTGACAAATCAGGAAAAAGAGTCTGGAAATGTTTTGCTGACGAGATAATAGGTGTATATTTAAACCTATTTATTTTAAGTTGATATGGAAACAAATTCTAAAAAGTCATACTACTCCCTCTCGTTGGTTCCTCGGTTAGACTAGCACTAAGTGCCTAAAAAGGCAATGCTAAATCCTATTAACAATAATTATTTTCATGCTTGGCTAAGAATAATAAATATTTTTCTTCATTTTGTTATTTATTAAAACAGCATTGATTAGGAAAATGATTGCTGAAAATAAGAAATATCTTAAAATTTAAAGATGCTGTAATTCAATCTAAATCCGTTGAGACTGGATCAGAGAATATATGAAAAAGAAAATAAATATGTTAAAAAGCTTTCTGAAAATATGTATACAAATCATATAATTCCTGTCATTCTTATAAAAGCCCCAAAAGTCAAGACGAATTTAATGTGACCTTTTTTGGTGGCGCAACAAATAAATGACGGAAATAAATCTATTATAAAGAAGAAGTTTTTTCGTTTTGCATACATACCCTTAATGGTATTAAATGTTTAATGTATTGAGAATGAAGGCATTTATTCAATGTAGCATTTTTTTAGAATATGCTAACTTTATATCGGCTTTGAAAAAAATCTAAATAAGTCCAATATTCAATTAAGCTCATCATAAAAACAACCTTTCATACCTTGACCTGTTGCCGTTATACTAATTTATGAGATTGTAGAAAAATATATGACAGGTAGATAAAGACACAATAAATCTTCTATAAAAAAAGTGGCAGAGAGATTTTGATGTGTATTTTGGTAAAGCATTTCTTTAAAAGTATTCAAAGTCCCTTTTGTTTTTACAAAGGATTCAAACCCCCAATTGTTTTAGTTTTGTATTACCAGTAATCAAATGATTATTGGCACAAATTACTTCTAGAAAAGATTAATATAAAACCTTGATATATATATATATGTATATATAATTGTTTATTGACTCCAATTTAAAAAAAAAATAGATGTGTAAGTAATAATATAACTTTTCCTCACATGGTAATGATTCAAATTATGCATATTTTTTTCTTCAAATTATTCATGCTTGAAATATTTTTTAAGGAAAGAATACATGATTCCCATCAAAGATATATTGACTAACACACATAAAAAGTTATATAACAATATAACTATAACATTCTTTTCTCTGAGTAAAGGAATAAATAATATATATGTATAGAAGTATATATATCATTCAAATGTTTTGCTCTCCCCCCACCCACCTAGAACTGGATGTTGTATCAGAGCCATTGAACTGTCTGTGGATAATAAATGATTTTTTTTTCATTTGTAAAATTAATCATACTTATTGTCAGTTGCTCCGGATCTAAATACATTGTACTGCAAACGATTTAAAAAATGACACATATATTATCGTATTAATTATTTTTTTTATTGATTTTATTTTTTAAGCATTCCCAAAACAGATGGATTAATTTCTCCTCTATATTGTTACAAAAAGTGCACACATCATTTTTTATATATAATGATGATAATTAGTACCTTAAATATTTGTATTATTCTTGTTTGCAACCACTGAATATAAGTATTTCTAGTGTGTTTTAAAGTGTAAATGTAAATAGCTTCCAATTTATATTCATTTTACCTATTTTTTTTTAATACCATTTACCTTTACTAGTAGGTAAAATAATCTTTTAATGCTCGAACTACAAAGTTTACTCAAGAAAGCCTTAAAATATTGAACTGAAACCGTCAGGTCCAGGACTTTTGTCACTTTTCGTATTTAAGGAGTATCAGATATCTCTTTATAGATTAAAAATCTTTCTAGCACACCAGCCTCACATCACACTTAAGTTTACATCCATTTACTTTTCCATTTCATTTTGTATATTAAATCGTTCGTGTTTGATTTGCAACTTTATAAATGTTGATAGGGAAAGTTTGAGCTTCTCTCAGATTTTCTCTATTATCAGATATAATGTACCATCATCCTTTCAATAAGTATTAATGTTTTATATGTTTATTTTACATATCTGTTTTGTTCTTATTTTTTATTACAGCTAATTAGCTAATAACATTTTCTCAAAGTTCACTCCCCTATGCTCTTGATCTAATGAGTGAACCCCTGATTTGTATATTTCTCAATTCATTAAGTTCATTTTGTAAAAATACTCGTACAAGTTTTTAACAGTTCTTCAGTTAATCCTTCTTCCTTATTTTGTTCCTTCTTTTGCTTTAAAACTTGAATTAGATATTGTATATTAAGGAAATAATGTTACGCGCCGGGGGTGAGGGGCGTAGACGTGTATGCGTGTATTTGTGTGACAGTATTTTTGCAATCCGATGTTAAGGGTATTGTCAGTCAGGCCTACGTAACTCTCCTCGCCGGATTCCTATAAGCTCGAGTCAGCTGGTCCCTTGTGGATCTAATGCATAGAGGGGTACTCCTCCAGGTTAATACAGCCTCCGTATCACTTCAGGATAGCAGGGTAGGGGTTAAATTTCCAACTTCAGACTAACTAAGGACTATTAAATTTGACTAAGGACGACGATGTAAGACAAAATAAAACAATAAAGCCTTTTAAAGTTAATAAATTTAATTAATGAGGAATGTTACTATTCCATTTAGCAACAATAACAACAACAACAATAACAGTAGTAAGTAACCCTGTCGCAACCCTTGAATGCAAGTGTAAACTGCAGATGAACCAATATGTGTAGTATTTAAAATCCCCAATGTTTAAATACAAGCCTTTAACTTTAAATATAATATACAGTTCCTATAGTCTTAAATCTAGACCGCTTGTGAATAATTTACTTAAGTTACTTTAAAAATAAATAAATATTTAAATTAACCAGCGTTATTACTTTAAAAAGATATCTACACTGTCTACTATAGGCGCTTAACCATAAAGGAATTAATCTTTACTTTTAAGTTAACCTTTACAAAAAAATGAGAAAAATATGTGAAATGAACCTAACCGGTGAAAGGAAATGCTGAAGTCCTCGACACCACGAGTGCACGGGTATTTATACTAAATGCGGTGCCACAGATGTGGACACCACAAAAACCACACTCAGCCCACAATAAATGCGGACCCACAAGACGCTCCACAATTGTGGTTTAACCACAAGAATTGTGGGCAAATGCACAAATACTGTTAAACAGTAGTATCTTATAAATTTACACAAACATAATAGCATATGTATAAAATTTCATGATATACACCTGATAGGAGCGTTTTCTACAGTTCATAACATTTGCCATGTTAAAGAAAAGGTGTCTTAAAACCAACTTTAAGTTGACAGTTATTTATAAATAACTGGTTGTCCATAGCAACCACCGGAATAGCATAATCCAATGTGGCCGCCTCCAATAATACAACAGGAAGGGCCACACTTAAACAACAAATTGAGATTTTTTACATGGAATTAAACAATGTCAGCTGATGGAAATATAGGAATTAAAGCTTAGAACTATCCCCAACCAGACATAAATTACTATTACCAGCTCAAGCACGGTAAAATGTCTAATTTTAATGGAATATGGAGCGCTTGTGTGGAGCCGTAAGGTAGGGAGAATTCCCTGGTACACGCATAACTATGACATGTTGTACAGGTAAAACAAGCGATACAACTGTCAGATTTTGTGTGGGTAACCAGTGTTTGCTGCAAAATGCAACGAATAAACACATGCTGAATAAGACTTGATAAAATACTAGGAATCACGGTAAGTAATGCCAGGGCATTACAATAAATACATGTGCTATGGTTTTTCCCTTTGGATTTTTCAGTTCATTGTGGGTAGTTTCATTTCTCTACCGTATATTTTTTTTTATTTTCCCAATTATATTCTAGGTTTGGTTAAAAGACATAGATCTAGGTTTATAACTCCTTAAATCTGAAAATATCGGAAATGTAAATTGATTTGTGTAGGGATAATTCGTTTGATGTTGCGAATCCGAGGTTCCCAATCTATTGTATCCTTGATGTTTTATTGTAGGTTTTGATATAAAAATGTCGTCTGATATACATTATGAAGTGATTAATTGCTCTTTAATAATGTCAGTTCTACATATTAATTAGTTTAAGTATGTTTATTTGTATTATAAGATATATTTGTCGATGCAAACTAAGCCAATACCACATTGCTTTCTCTAATTGTTTAATTATGGAGTCGTCCTGGAATAGACAGGTCCGTGAATGGTCACTGGATTTTTGGGTATACATGTATAAGGCGCTGTTCTCCTCATATTCATTTAATATTTCGCAAGCAGTCGGTTACATCGTCTAAGCATCAAGTGTTTTATTGGCTAGCTACTGTACCATGTACTTCGGTGATGGGGAGGTACCTAGCCTGGTGTACATACAAAAAGTTTTGGGTCCCCAGGTATTAGGCGACACTACTGAATCATAGCATTCGTGGATCGGAAGGTAGCTAGCCTAGGTGATACTGCCGTACCATGCATTTCGGTGATCGGAAGGCAGGTCATCGGTTTGCTTCGGGGGCATACGAGGCTATAGGGTTTATATCATGTACCATAACTCTGGGATGAGCGGTATAGCAAGGCTTTTGTTCTGCTTTACTTGGCTGCTTCCTAGTGTTCATTTGGGATAGTTGAGGTATATATTCCCCAGATAGATAACTGTTGTATATACATAATTCATTTGGTTATATTTTATATCAATCATTATAATCTTGATAAGGGTCTACAGAAAATAGAGCTTTCAAGCTGTTCCAGGCTGGGATTTGATCACCCCAGTCGGTGCACCTCTTTAAGATGTTGAAGGAAACACCGAAACGTCCATTGATGGGTGGCCCCACCTGATGATAGAACAAGCTTGAGAACAATTCTGTTTATCTGACCAAGCCAAGCAGAAAATTAATATATTTGTACATATTACGTATATCAAGTATCAGGTATAGGTTTTGTTCTATTGTTATTTTCAAGCATTGACCGCTCGTTTTGCTAGGTGAGTTAGAATTTTTATTTAGTGTTTTTAGTAAAGTAACTATCCCGGCAATCGTCACACATGTTTTTCTCAATATATTTTTTTATGAAATATTTAAGAGAAAATCTTGTCCACATTTTTGTCAATAAAACATATGTTAATTGATTTAATTGATCAAATCTAGATGTCAAAATGTTTATCTATGTGCAGTTTTAAGCCTAGAATTGATAATCTCAGTTCATTATCTTGTCATATGTAAGAGAAAGTCATGTTCACTATATTTTGTAATTATACATACACATTAAGGTACATCCACCAAAATAACCATATTTCATATCTGGTAACTGGATGGTAATGTTTGTAAGAATCCTGAGAACAACTTGTGGTAGAAAGACACATTTTATAACTTTGTTTTAAATTTCATAAAGAAATCCAAATTTTACCGTCGAAAAATGGAAATAATCACCGTTTAAGCTTTCAGGGAGACCAATCATAAGAACCAAATTTATCAGGTGTAGGAAACCAAAACAACTTCAATCATTATGTACATCTTGTTAATATGCCCCTTGGTTTATCATAGTTTCGACATCTCATAGTCATATTCTCACGTTATATATGTCACGATGGTTTTGGTGGAAGTGATGGCTATTAGGGTTGGAAAACCTTAAATGAACATAGTTTAATATAATGTACTAGATTAATTATGATATACCTCACTATCTTTATCAAATAAATCCATTCATGCATGCCCATGTAAAAACTCTGTATGACTATGAAAATAAACGGGTTGGCAACTGCAATTCCAAAAAACAAAATAAAATGATTTGCCTTCAAATGAGTTTTATCACAAACATTTCGAGTCCTCAATCATTTGCATTTAAACGGGACCAGGTCGCTTTTATCTATGATCTAATTTAGGCCTAATCAGGATCACTGACCAAATATCTAACTTAAATCGCATTATTATTGTATACATACTTACCCTTTGATACAGGCTCATCACTTGAAAATGTAACTTTATTTTCGGTTATGTCACTCATTTGTGATGCTTTGGGCAAAGGGGCAAAGGGCTGTTGAAGACGTTTGAGGCATAGATTGCTCACGCCCATATCTTGCTATAGGAGAGGTCAATTCTGAGTCCTTGTACATTAGTTTTGCAGCCTACATACTGCAGTCACTTTTTGTACAATGTATAAAATAATTATGCTAATTAAACTAAATATAGACTATATACTAGTAGCGAAATACAAAATATTTCAAGCCATTGTACACTCAGGATCAAAATAGAAGATATCAATTTGAAAAGTCCTTGTTTCCCAAAGCTGGTTTCCTGCAATATTACGACTGAAAAATAAATTAACCTGTTTCAATTTTTAATAAAACATTTTTTTCAATAATCAGACGAAAAGATTTTTTTTACATATATTAACAGGAATTCAAACAGTGAATGGAATTTGATTAGATTATGCAATGATGATGACAAGTTTTCTTTCCTCAACTCTCTCAATTATGATCTGCAAATTGTTAGAGCAAAATGTTATTTATGTGCGCAGAAAAAAAGGTGAAAATTATGCAAAACTTCTACACTATGATAATGTGACAATGTGAACAAACACGTGATCTTCTCGCTACATGTTGTCGCTACACCCATACTGAAAAATGATTTTCATCAGATATGTCATCAGTTAGGGATCACCTTCCCTGCAGGGTCAATCAGAATATTAAGAGACTGGTCAGAAGAAGTGACCGGGCTTTTAAAAGGTGATAGTTTTTTTAAGGTAGTCACACACCCTAATACATCATCCCCAGTTGAAGAACACCCTTAAATAGGCAAGATTACTATCAACTGCTTTGAAACTGGGGGTTGTGGGTTCGAATCTCATTAATGTCAAAATGTTTCCATCTGTTCTTCTCTTTTTTCGTCTAAAGGTATCTTGAACAGAGATAGGAAACTTCTGTAACAGCAAGTGGAAAAAATTGTTTAGGCACACATCAGATCATTGAATATTGCAGCTCATAAATTTAATTTGGTTTAAAAAACACAGAAAAAAAAACTACTGCAAGGAATTATCTTCAGTTAGTTTTAATTTCAAAATTCTTTTAAATTATTATTATTTAAATCAAACAAGTGTGGCAGAAAGCAACACATTTTACATAGTTATCATCATGCAGGTACTTACCTATGTTACATCAAACAATTTTTCTTTATTTCTTGAGTTATTTTGATACATAGGATACCGTTTTGATGGTAATGTCATATTCTTTTGTAAGATACAATTTACTCTCACATATCTTAAGTAAGAAAGGAGATATTTGAAAGCGTGACGTTGCAAGAATTGGACAATTTGTTACGTTCTTTTTTTTTTTTAAATCAAGACAAGTTGCAAATATTGGTTTAAGGATGTTTTCGGTAGTAATTTATGCGCATCACACAAGCGCATCTAGGGGAAATAATCGTCGACTTTTACTCTTCAAAAAGGAGATAGTTGAATAGCATTCGGACATTTCACTTTGCATTTAAGTCTTCGATTACGATGAGCCAACAACTACGGATACGCGGTCAGTTTGTTAAAAAATCAAAGAAAGAACGATCTGATAGAATAAGAGCGGCATCCCAGCTGTACCGTCAACCTGTTAAATCAATTTCTTTGGATGATAGTGGATATTTAAAAAGAATTTTTATGATTTTTTTTTTTATAGTTTTGGCAAATTGGTTACCATGGAAATTTCATTTTTACAAAAAAAGTACCCACAACCTTATTTTTCTTTTATTTTTAATGCCATTAAATGTGTTTTTTTTTCATTTTTCCCGTGAGGAAATTTAAAATGGCTGTATTGTGTTGAAAAAATGTACAGATGGAAAAATTACTTAATTATAACATAAAATAAAGTTATTTTGTGTGCAAATTCATGTTTGTTATGTTTGTGTAAAATATCTGGAATATTTTAAGTAACTTGAATAAATTAGGCCATTTTGTAGGATTTCACCAAATTGGTTACCATGGAAACTTCATTTTTACTAAAAAAGTAGCCCGACAACCTTACTTTTTCATTTCATTTTCGAACTCGCCATTGAATTCTACTATGGATGTCAAAAAATTAGAAAATTCTATGAAAGGATTATTATTGTAGAAATCTGTAGAAATCGTCCTTAATAGGTCTTTGATATATCTGTCTTTTTCCGAAAGATTAGATTTAGAAAGAAAAAATAATTTTATCTTAATTTAATAAGTTCTAGGTAGTTCTTATTTTTTTTCCACAAATATGGAACCTGGTGTAACTAGAGTTATCACTGAAGGTGATGAATACCCCCCGCAAACGCTTTGATACAGGAGAATCCAGACTCCAGGTGGAGCATAGGTTAGAGCCTGTATACGTAGTATATTAGTTATGATAGTAAGTAAGTAAATAAGTAAGTAAAGTTTTTATTTAAAGTGGATAGAAAGCGTTATGGTTGTTTGGCACAGTAGTTTAAAAGTGTAATAGACATTGACTTGAAACATGAAATGTAAACAGACAGCAAGTATAAATGTAGTGTGCAAGAACCATAAGTGAAGCTGTTCACAGTATTGAAGTATGTCATGTTTTTGTAAGTCGTATGTTATAAGAATAAGTCTGATCAACATAGGGAAGATGCTCTGCTTTCCAAAGATCGCATTTTGGTCAACAATATTTAAAAATGTTGACTAAAAGGGTTTCTCGGGCTGTACCCATATCATTATTCAGAATAAAAAGCAAACTTTAATGTGCATTATGTACTAAGCATGATATGATACAAGCAAACACCAAGACAATGATTTATTTACCTACTGTATGGTACACCAACCAAACCACAATCTATTATCGTTGAAACTTGATATCTGCTGTTGTGCTGTTAAACATTGCAGCATTTCCATGCCTTGTAACCCGTAGTGTGAAGTACTCAAAAAATCAACGGCAATGCAAATAGCTCCAAACAAACGTTCATTTAACTTAAACAACGATAGATTATTCAAAATTAAGACAACAAAGGGAGATATTTAAAAAATGGGACCAAGTTGAGCCATAGTTCTTTGACATTGCGCTTCTCCTAGTTGCCATATGTCTATATTTTAAGTTTCAAGTCAATAGCTTGTATAATTTTCGATAATGAAAGACTAAAAAGCTTCAAGGCAACACGGTTAAAATATTTCATTTGGTAAGATCAACAAAAATAATGTTCATGAACTTGGCAGCCTAGCGGCCTGGCGACGTGAACCTAGCGGCCTGGCAGCCCGGCGGCCTGACACATGAACACAGCGGCCTGATGGCGTTAACACAGCGGCCTAGTGGCCTGTCGGCGTGAACTTAGTGGTCTGGCAGCTTGGCGGCGTGAACTTAGAAACCTAATAGTGTAGCGTTCTTATATCATCAATTCATGTTTCTTATGTTAATATGATATAAGTATTACAAATAGTATCTCTTTTCATGCATGATGGTGAATTATCATGGATAATAAAGAACGTGATAATTTTATGTATTTAAGACCTAAACTCAAAGGTAAGCAACTCAAATAAGCGTCTGAAGGAAATCTCGTATAGCCTGCGCGCCATCGCGATATTGTGAGAAAAGGCCGGTGCGCTTGTACTTTCGAATTTTAGGGAAGTAAATACATAGCATAGAGTTGTATTTCGACGCCATTTGAAAGTGGTAAACAACATTCTGGCTATCTTTATCCATTAAGTTTTTGCAATGTAAAACAGTCAAAAACCACGATGATCATCTTCAGCATAAGGTGCACGTGAAGAGTATGGTATATGGTCCTAAGACAATAGCTGGCTGTAAGCTACTGCTTGCATACGGCAGATAAAAGTGAAATAATAACTTAGGATTGATTAAGGACTGGAAGGGACATTTTCAGGAAGGAAACAGTTCAAATAAAAAAAGATAATCTTTGCCAATACTTCGG
>CM037777.1:59363914-59413914 GCA_021229015.1 Solen grandis
GCAGTCAATAGTATTTTACATACTTTATAGATTATAACATTATCAATATTTATGAATTTCAATGGCTTTACTTAAAATTTTGTGGATTCATAGAATATCAATTCACTAAAAGAAAAGTCCATACCTTTTTAATAGCTGGAAAAATGATCAACAATATATTAGGCAAATCCTTTGAAAATAAGAGATAGGTTTAAAGCAGAAGATTTAAACACTAACATCTTCACTTGTAATTTTTACAGAACATGTACTCCCAACCAACTTTCAAAACTTGAATGATTGTCTTTCCACTCTATACATCAGGACTGGATATGTAACATATTATTACAGCCTTAACTAGGTCTTACAAAAATTATGCAGAATCATGATGGTTTTACTATGCCCAAAATTTTATAAAGTAAACTTTATAGGCCTGCATATTAAAGTAGTTTCAAGCTGCCATTAATGTTTATATTATGCTTAAGCACCCATATAACACTTCAAGTCTTGCAAAAAGTAGGTCAAGCAAATCTCCATTTTTTATGGGAGAATTTTTATTCTCTTAATAGAGATTGCAGCAAAAACTGGCAAGAACTGTCACCACAAACTGGTCTTAAAAGGTCAGTCAGTAGAACAAGAGAAAGTGACATCTTAACAGAGGTGGCGGTTTAATGAAGGTTAACAAAATGCTAGTTTGGTAATATCAAAACTGACCACTAAATTAATACAGGTGACTGCTAATTCAGGTTCAAATGTAAGAGACTTGAATGTGATAAAACAATTTTTATAAGTTTAGAGACACAAACAAAACTTTTGCTGCCATAAAGACTTATATTGGTCTGGTGAACAAATAAATATCAAGAATTCATGAACTGGGAAAAACTGCAAGACAGTTTACATTAATATTACAGTAACCCATGGCAACTATAAAAATACAGTTGTATAGAAGAATAAAATTATAGACAGACAGATGACAGACACATCTTCAACATATATTAGATCAAGATTCCAAGATTTTAAACATACACCCATGGAATATACCACATGAGGTGTTTTAAAGCACCTTAGATAATGATTATGTCTAAAGAAGGACTGACACAGACAGATGGACAGACAAGCTGAGGTTATAATAAACAAATGTATGCTGGCATATTCATGGCCCAGTGATTTTGGGGTTTGTTGTTGATTTTGAGGTTTTATGTCCCACTAACAGTATTTCATTCATTTGACTCACTCAGCCCCTCACCGCATGGGTTTGAATCCCAGCAGGGTCATTCGGATTTTCATGTGAGGAAGCCTTCCAGCTGGCCTGCGAAAGGTCGGTGGTTCTACCCGGATGCCTCCGTGCATTCAGGGTCTTCCTCCACCTGTAATTAGCTGAACGTCGCTATATGAGTGAAATACTGGCGAGGCGACGGTAAACACAAATAGTCAAGTCAAGTCAATCATTTGAAGATTACGTCTACTTGTCTACTGAAGTGTGATGGACAGACAGACGAAAAAGTGATACCTGTGTGTCATCTCTGCTTACAGCAAGTGACACAACAAAAGTGGTCCAATTTTTTTATTTTTCTATCTGCTAATTTGGCAGTAATTGCATATTATAGAAAAAAGAAAAAGATTTAATAGTTTCATGGTTAGGAGCCCTTCATATACACAAATTTAATTAAAAAAAATAAAAATTACATACATTAATATCATATCTATTTCGCATCCTTTATAAATCCAACACTGGCAACTGATTTAAGCACTAGCAAAATACAATTCCCTTTTACACTGAACACCAATTCTTGGTCCCTGACTCTCACAACAAAATATTCTTGTTGAATAAATAAAGGATTTAACTGACCAATCAAGATAAGCTAAGTGTCTCCAATTAGTAATCCTAACCCCAACTTCACATACAAAGTATGATAGCTGCAAACTAACTTGTCCTAGCATAATTATTCCCTATGTCCACATGCAACCCTGTAATCAGGACATTATATGAAAGGCAACATTGTCCAGAAGTAATGTACATGAATGTAGATCTAAAGGATGTGGGTTCTATCCCATTTAGGAACAGGAATCTTTCATAATGCAAAGTACTGGTCCAACCATTAGGAACCATTAGGCTGGATCAATAGTAGATGTGAGAACATGTCTTCTAATTGACATCAAAAGCCTAATCACCTTTATGGTTACTGGTCAGCAAATAACCACAGGCCTGTTTATAATTAAAGAAGGGGACTTAAAGGTCCATTATATTTCATAATGATTCAAATTTCATGAGAAAGAAAATATAAAATATCATTTGCATGTTTGCACAAATATCTGCTGTGAATTAACAGTTAAATTTAATGAATATGTTGATCAAATTACGCAATTTGGTATTTTGTATGGATGTCAAAATACTCTCATTGTTTACATTTTGTATGAGTGAGTATTCTCGAAGACAGTCTGTGATCGAAAATAATTTGAATTTGAAAAACCATCATCAAATCACAATTTGTTTAGCTGCTATGTCATCAATTTATGCACTCATGATACGTAAGTGGAGACATAAGGAATGTCTATGAAAATTTGACAAAGAGATGCGGAATATACAAATAAGTTATTTTTGTAAATAATCAATTGATCTTAAGTAAAAGATTCATTCTTATTTATGCATTGTAGTAACTTTGTCTTCAACAAGTATGTACAGATTTCATCTTATATTAATTAAATCTGTAGCACACACTTTGCTTTTCTGTCCAAAGATTATACACTGCTTTTGGAAGCAAAATGGGCCTTTAACCCCTAAAGCACTTGCAGAATAAATTTGTAAAAAAATATAACCATTCATAAGAAAACTGCAAACATTTTAAAACAAAAAGTGGAAGATATCAAGATGCAAGAAAAAGCAAACTGTTGGGTAACTCACATGTTTAATCATGTCTGCTTAGTACTTGTCAACACCTTTTCAATGAAGATTTAACAATAAAATTTTAATATCAGACGAAAATGGCATAAAATGGCATACCAGATCTAGAGTTACCGGTATAAAAGGTTTATGGTTTCACAAGTTTCAAGTACAAACTCGACTGAAAACGCTAACTGTGCTGAATCGACAATCACCTTATTATCATATATAGACTATGGTACATAGGCAATAATGAAAAACAACTAAGCCCTGACCTTTTACCTCATGAATATTCATGTACAAATTTATGACTTGATAGATATTAATTTATTTCCAATCTTTTTTCTATAAATTTGTCCTGCAAACTGCGCAGAATCTAAACTATTGCTACAATATTATATGAGCATATAGATCAGACATGATGATCTCATATACTTATTTAACAGGAGCTGCTCAGGTAAAAAAGCAGGCTTCATTTTTCCAAAACCTGGAGTCAAGGACACCGGATTAGGAGTTTAGCAAGAACTGTGTCAGAAAGTGGGTCAAATTATTCACAGTATTTGTAAAGTTTTATGCATTCATTGTGTACATATTGTCCCTTGATATGTAGCCAGGATGAGAGATGCGATGAATTTGATATACTTTCCACTACACTGATTCTTTATAAGGCAGAACAGTATTAACATTTTGTCAAGTAAGTAGGTTAAAAAAATACATTTACTTAAACTGAAATAAAACCATGGTTAGGTAATGCCCCTACATGTGTATCAACAATAATGACTTATGGATAATTAAGTTACACTCAGGGTAGGACATTGTACATGATTTTAATCTTGAAAAAGAGATTTTTTTTTCCAGCACTTAGGAAAGGGCACTTTAATTTTCACTAATATTGGATAAATAATGGCAAATGAATTCCACAAAATTGGGGTATTTGATAAATTGCAAACATGATAAAAAATGTTAATTTTTGTCTGATTTTTATCCCTCTTATACAGCCATTTTCTGTTCACTTTTATCCCATTCATGAGATAAAATGCATGAATTACCTGAAATTTTATATAAACAGAATTTTTTCAAATAATTTTTGGGAAAAAATTTATTTGCAAGCAACTCTTTACCTTCAAAACTATATTTCAAATCTATATATCAAGGGATCACTTGAACTCCATTCCAAAATTCGAAAAGATATTGATTTTTAGACATTTTCTATTCATACCTAGGTCAAGTGTCACAAACAAAAAGCACAGTTAGGTCAACCATTCACCACATGCTTCACTCTTACCTTACACCATCAGTATCAATAGTTGATAAAAGGAAAAAAATGCTTACAGATTATCCCAGAAAATCGGCTAAACTTATCAAATTGTATTTATTACAGAGATCATTAATGTATAATTGATCTTGCAACAGGTTTTTAATCATTCAACATGCCTTGTTCACACTTAAATAGCAATATAATTATGTACTTATTAATTTTAGTATTTAGTTTTCTTTGGTGACATATACAGGTCCACTGGGCCAGGTGTATATTTAAAATTTGTAAAATGTGTTTTGCATAATTTGATTGTATTGCATGTACATGTCACAATAATAAAATATTTACTTACTTACTAACTTGCTTACTTACACTGGTTAGATAAGACAGATTATGTAAACAGACTTGATTTACAGTTTTTGGAATCATCCATTTAGTCGCCCATGTTTTCTGTGGCTACTCCAATTTCTTCCTTTATTAATAGAACCAATTAATTGCCACCATCATTGCTAACAAGATAATTTTCAAACCAGATATAGCTTTCCTTCCAATTGTTGTAAAACATTATAAAATTTAAACTAAACCTCTTTATTTCACAAAGAACATGTAAATAATTAATAACAAAAGTGTTCTTTGAAACACATGACTGTCACCAACAGAAGCGTGATGGGAAAAGTATGATTACAGCAGGTGACACAAAAAGAATTATGTGATGTGACTGATCAGAAAACAAAACATTACCCACTTGAAACATGATACATCATCATCCCTCCCCCTCCCCCCACCCCATCCCATTTCATTTGCGGGCCGTGATGTCCTTTTACGCACAATCTTGACTAAGATTTAAATTTTTAAGACTAAGACATTAATACTTCAAGTATTTTTCCTCTGAAAATAGGAAAGCTTAAATTTAACATAAAAACACCAATTATTAGTTCATGTGATGACACAATTTCATAAATTTACATTCAAAAGTTACTGCAGGTATCTAGCAAATTACAGCATCAAGGCACCATTAACCCTTTATCGCACAAAGATACCATTTTAGGAGGAGCTGAAGGAAATTTTGTACCTTTCCAGTTTTTAGCAGTGAAAATTATTATTCACTTTATCCTAACACCGGCCAACCAGTCCTGAAACTACCTTTATCCCTTTCCCTCATATATACTCATTTTGACGCCCTCAATAGGTATCACATAAAGCCTGATCTGCAGAAAACCACAGTTAAACCTTACCAAATTTAATTACAAAATCCTCATTTCCAGACCACTGAGGAGCAGTTTTATGCTGTTCGCATAGGTCTTTTCATGGTTTCCTCTATGAGGGAAAGGGTTATATGCTGAGCCACAAGCAGGGAGCAACCAGTACAATTTTTTACAACTTTGGTATTTCACACCTGGGGATCAAACCCACAACCTCCCAATTCTGGGGCGGACACTCTAACAACTCAGCAGTTGGGACCTAAAATTTACATTCTGTAAACAATGGAAAGGTCCATTTACAGTTTAACAGCAGTGATCATAATTAACACAAGCCTGCAAGCCTGTCACAGGTACCTGTAGGTTGCTTGTTTAAGCATGATAGTTGTACATGCTGGAGACTTCAGATTAAGTAAATAAGAAGAATCTATAATAATCATGTGTTCCACAAATTTTGATGACTGCAATAGTCTTACTTCTTACCTGAAAATGTACTGATGAGTATTAAACAGAATAAAACCTGAAAATACTTTAACACTTTTGCTTAAAGCTCAAAGTAGTAAAGGAATATTTACATGTATACCTTAACCAGGACAACCTGAAAAAGCAATTCCATAAACCCTCGTGCAATCTCAAATGAAATCCTTAATACAAAAAAAAAAACAAACAGTCATATAAACCCCTCATAAAACCCCCATGCAGTCTTACTTAATACCCTTAATACAGTCACAAAGAACCCTCGTACCCTCATGCAGTCATACAAATCCCTCATATATTAAAGAAAAAGGAATGTATCTTAATTTTACATGTCCATATCATCTGGCATCCTTCCATGATTGTGTAAATTAAACCACCATTTATTTCTTATGATAAGAGTAAGCCAAGCCAAACCACTCCACTACCGGGACATACATACCATATCCTGTTTGTTTTGTTGTTTTTATTTCCCTTTTAAAAGAAATAAAGAAACTTGTGTTACAAAATTCAGTACCATGCGCCAGCTTGTCTCCAACTTCATGATATCAGCAATGAGTGTTACAAAATGAAATGTAGATATATCAAATTCACATAAAAAGCTTGTGTCACGTAGGACCAGTTACACTGGGGAGATCACACAATGAATACAGCAAGACTTTTTTTTAATACAAGAGTACATTTCAATGTGTTTGCATACAGCAGGTTACATACACAGGCTTACATGACTTTGTATCCATCAAAACAAGAGCTGTCATTGATCTGAATAATAATATCATAAATCTGTTACTGATATATGTTCATCAATTAGTCTTTCATACAGATCATAAATACTGATACAATAATTAATTTCTCTCTCTCTAAAAAAAATTGGTGTTCCAAAATATTTATTTGCTAACTAAAGGAAAAGAACTGTTAGCAAAAGTATGTTTCTTATTTAACCCTAACAATGCTGCCGGCACTTGTGACTGCCTATGCAACCTAGCAGTACAGAACAATTAGATCAGCCTGAACACTCTCTGATCCTGGTCTGCACAGTTTACAACTAATGCAGTCAATTTTCAGCAAGCAACTCAAAAATATTTTATGGTTCAGTCCAAAATGAAGAAAGACAAGTCCAATTAAGTAATTTAGCATGGAAAGGGTTATTAAAATGGCACAGCTCACTAGGTCTGTATGCGTTTACTGTATTGTGTATTTAAACTATCATGGAGCTATAAGTTAAGCTGTAAATATATGGACATAAACTTATGAATTATTAATGGCAATTTACCATAATAACAGTATTATGAATTACTTCATCCCACTTGATCATAATATATCATCATATTTATGATTTTATATTTGTGCATGAAAACATTTTGTAGCATCAGTCATTATGAATACATTTTTGAAAGTGTTTATACATGACTATGCATATGCAGTGTAGGTCCAATTAATGTAATGCATCCATTCTAACACAAAAGCAAATATAGCTCTGTCTAACAAGGAATCATTTTTTTTTTTTTATGATTGGTAGTTGACTAACATAATTACTATAAATAAATCATGGTATCTAGAATTCGACCCCAAATAAAGTGTTAGGCCATCATTAAAAAATTGTTTGTTTGTAGTGCTCTGACCCTGAATTCCAGGGGTGGGTAGGTAGGTAGGTATTTGTTTTTAATATCATATGGTAAAAATATAGCTGAAAGTGCTTTTTATATCCCCACCAAACGAAGTTTGTGGATGGGGTATATAGCAGTCATCTTGTGGATGATCGGTTGGGGAATTTCTTGTTCGGAACATAACTTGAAAACTATTCAAGGTATTGACTTGAAACTTAAAAATATAGACAGTTGGTGACTAGGAGAAGTACAGTGTCCAAGAACTGTAACTCTACCTGGTCCCATTTTTGACATATCTCTCTTTATTTAATCCTGAATTGTAATTTTCACTGAATTTCTATACCTCCACCATTACTGTAAGGATATTTCTATGTCTTTTCTTTCAATGTTGAATTACAGTACCCTTTATTTAACATTTTTACTGAAAAAGAAAATATAATAAACATTGAATATCACAGACTAACACAAATTGTACATTATGTGCAAATATCTGCTGTAAAATAACAGATAAACACATTGATAATATTGATCAAATTATGCAATTTAGTATTCAGGATGGATGTCAAAATACTCTCATTGTTTACAGTCATGCATTGGAGAGTATTAACGAAAACAGTCTGTCATCTTTTTTGTATGACCCTGTGTCCCTTGGACTCACTAAAACTCAAGCCCGAACACTGATTTAAAGCATTGTTACAATATTAGGACATATCTGCATCAAAAATTACAAGAGTTTCTCTTAATTTTCTTTTAATGTTGTATTACATGTACTATTTATTTAAAATTTTGCCTGAAGAAGACTAAAGTCAAAATATATTTCAAACTGTAGTTTGCCCTTATTTACACTATTTCAATTTTTTAGCTAATTCTAAATGAATTAATTCAGTACAGATAAACAAGAAATTCAGAAAAAAATCTAAAACTAATTTCCTACCTGTAGTAAATGTATCAATTCTACAGTCTCCATGCTTTTATCACTTACTGAGAAAATGTACTTATATTTGTGACAAGCTTCAAGTACATGTACTTCACTTCACAAATAATTCATCCATGATCATATCCTCATCACTAGGTGCCTTAAAGGGAATCACTAAAAAATTTTCTAAAATCATTCAGTCATTGCATGTCTATACAGTAACACAGTGTAATATAGAGAAGCATCATTAAGGAGCTGATTTTAATCAGATTGGTACATCAGTACACCAGCTGTGGTAAACACAAAATGCATTGGATTAAACCTCGACAGCTGGGTATTAGTTACACTGCAGTTGCCACTAATATAAACTCATCCTGCACTGCATCCTGTAGAAAAGGTTAAATATTCATCAACCTGTTGTGCACAATAATGTTCTTAAAAAAAAAAAAAAAAAGATAGATTGGCAACTTTTATCATGGGGAAATGTTCTAACACATGAATTAAGATAAAAATTGTGGGGCCGCCGTGGCCGAGCGGTTACAGTCGTGGACTACAAATCTCTCAGCCCCTCACCGCTGTGGGTTCGAATCCTGGTAGGGACTTCGGATTTCATGTGAGGAAGCCTTCCAGCTGGCTTGCGGTAGGTCGGTGGTTCTACCCGGGTACCTCTGTGTACTCGGGGTCTTCCTCCACCTGTAATTAGCTGGACGTCGCTATATGATTGAAATACTATCGCAACGACGGTAAACCCCAATACACCAACACCATAAAAATTGTATAACTTTCACTAAAAAACTTAAATTTACAGATATATACTGACTTGCATGATATTATTAAGTTGAAAAATTAAGGCAAAAAAAAACAAACAACAAAAAACTGAGTAGTCATCTCATTATGCCAACAGGCTCAGTAGAGTTGGGGTGTTGGATATGTCTAAAAAAAAATCAAGATCAAAAAAGCAAACTAACAAGCTCAATGTGACATTATTATATTCATTTACTGGATCCTTTGAAACAATTATCTAAATAGCAAATTTGTCCAAAAATCTATGTGACTGGAAAACAATTAATGCATATACAGAAATAACTGGAGTTCGATCAAGGTCAAAGTTAATTACCTTCATTTTAGCTGATTAATTTGTAGTGATCTGTGCTAACAAAAGACTATAAAAAAAATCTATTTATGATGTTTAGACCTACAAATTGATCTTGAATATGACTTTATTTCATTGCATCTAGATATTAATTTGTCTACATTAATCAACTATACACAGAGTGAACTTCTGTTTTAGAAGTTTAAATAAATGCACATTGCACAAGACATAAGAAAGAGAGATCAATAAATTGATAGGTCTGAAAAAATTAAATACAAATACACACAGTCATAACAGAAAAATCTAGAATAAGTTTAATAGGTTTAATAATTATATAGTATACAGCATTACAAAAATGCAGTTCAAATGACATTTACCTCATCTTACCCACGGCTCAAGTTACTTATGAAATGTTTGCTTGTTTGTTTATGTCCCAACAACAGTATTTTCAGTCATTTGGAGACCATGTCTACCGCACTTATAGTGCTGCCAAACTGCAGTATCATGCAATAGGCATGTGGCATGATACCACACCAGTCACCTTATCCTGACACCAGGACAATTAGTCCTGGAACTACCCATAAATGCTGAGCGCCAAACTAGGAAGCTATTCAAGTACCATTTTCATTGACTTAAAGGGATCGAACCCACAACCCCCCAATTCCAAAGTTAAATATGAATGATTTAATAAATCATACTTTTTTCATTGTTCACATATCATCTTATCATATCTAATATTTGCTATATACATCTGTACATAGAATGAATTGCACTTAATATTTATATTATATGAATAAAATCAAGTTCAACAATAGACTACATAAAGCTAAAGAAAGATACTATTAAAAATTCAGGTATTACATATGAACAGTAACAGACCTAGTTACTTTTCACTTTAGGCTTTTCAGTATCATAATGCTTTTTCATGGTGAAATAATTTGTTGATGATTGTAAGAAAGATAACTTTCACACAGCTTGGAATTGTATGACATAATTATCTACTCTTGCCCTTCTGTCTGAAATTAAATATACATCAACAAGAACTACCTTAAAAAAAAAAATAAAAAAAAAAAAAAAAAATGTGTCCAAACCACATGAATGCCCTTGCTTTTTGGTTTATTAGTTCAATACCTTGATACTAAAATGACAACTCAAAATTGAGAAAGAAGAAAAAAACACACCAAGAAAATGAAATTATCTGACCACCAAACAGTACAAACAGGAATATTTACCAAACTTTTTTTTGTTGAATTTAACAAATAGGCAGAAACAAAAGTTTTAAAAAGGGTTGATATTCACTCAAGACATGTTGGTTTATAATTGAAACTAAACTTATCCAGTTTGTCTTTTCAAAATACATTTTCAATCAAAATATGAATTAAAAAAAACATTATGTTTGAATTAAAAAACATCATACAAGTCTTTTGAAAATAAATAGAAGTAAGAATGGAAAGTGAAATTTGACCTTAAAATATCTAAAAAAAAAGGGCCATAACTCAGCCAACATTTAGTGGATAGTTAGTCAAAATTAAACTTAGTCTGTGCTAGATATTATATACTTTATCCGAGGAACAGATAAGAAATGGTTTCAACTGAGTGATCACTCCCTGTTTTTGTACTATTTGAGTGAAACCCATTTCAAATGAGTACTTTTTACTGTAAATATTTTACTTTTTGAGTGAAACTTTTTCTTACCTTAAAAAGGTGCTTTAATCTACAATACCTGAGAATGATATTTTGGTTACTTGTAAGGGATGGTTTCCTAGAACTTGATTTTCTACTTCAAAGTGACATTCTGTTTTTCTCGCCAGAAGTTAAAGATAATAAGGTCTAATTCACAAGACAAATGTGGCATATTGAATATAAAGCAATAATCTTTTTATGAAAAAAGATATATATTCGCATGTTATAATTATTTTATTCTTTGTGTTGCATATAAATAATTTCTAAGTTGCATAAACTTTAGTGTTAAAAAAAGATAACCCAACAAAGATGATATTGTGCATTTTAGCCCAGTCCACTATTGATGGGCTGGGGTACTATCGACAACACGTTAAGTCATCAAGGTGCGCCAGATGCTCTTGAAATTTTGAATGTACTAACGTCAAATGATCAATGGTACTTGAAGGCAATACACTTTAAAGTAGGAAGGGACAATCAGCTGTTTGTTAAAACATCACCAGCAATGGAATTTGATACACAATTTGAAGGAATTAAAAAGAATTGAGTGAAGCCGTTTTTTTCATGTAAATGGCACACACAGAATTGAAATGTTTAGCGTATTGGTCCATTTTATTTGCGTAAAATACGCAGATATGCAGCTTATCTGTTCCTCTGACTTTATACATCCAAAATATGAATTAAATAGGTTGAATGACTCCTTCAAAAGTTATTGATAAAAATAAAAAATGAAAATCCAGAATATATTATCAAAGGGTCATAATTCCAGTAATATTAAGTGGCTAATAACCAAAATCAAACTTGGCCTGTAATTTTGGGTGGACAAAGTCTATATCGTATTGAAATGTGTTAATTATTACAGATGGCAATGACTACATCTGTACAGGTACCCAGGGAAAATGAATTGGACTCTTTTCAGCCCTATGACTGAAAGGAGATGTAGATTTACAGAAAGATTTCTTCTTCTTCTTCTTCTTCCTGCTTCTTCTGGTTAACTTTACACACCCACAATCAATATTTTGAATATACTGGCAAGATGTGTATGGTTAAAAACAGGATAAAAACAAGAATTAAGAATTTAATTTGTGAGGCTATACAGGGGTTTACTTAAGGATTTGACTTTCACTTGTCCAGGGGGGCAAGCTAATATGAATATCTACTAGCCCCCAGTGAAAACAGGTTGCCCGAACTTAGTTGGTGTTTGTTAATGTTTAAAACTAAATATGTGCAATATTAAGGTGGATTTTATTTATTATGTTTCAAACACAAGTTGCAAGCATTTTACCCGATATACTATAGAAAAAAAACAAAAAACGACAGATTTCATTTACATAAATAAACTTGCCCGCCAGGCTATCTTCTTTGAAAAATCACTTGCCTGCAGTGATTTTAACCCGACCCGGGCAAGTGGGCATCCACTTAAGAAAACCCCTGGCTATATCCAGAGGTGGTTGGTTTCAGTCTGTGGTGGTGTTTACGAAAAAAAACATTTCCTACAATCTTTGGTGGCAGTTTGTTGTGCATAAGCATGATATTTTTTTGTGTCTCGATTGTTTATTGGGCTTTTGGAGATAATTTTCTTTTTTTATAATGCAATTGTGTGCTTAACTATTTTACAGGAAATGATGAGTCTAGCTTCTTCATTTCTAGTTTGAAGATCAGACCTAATTGTCAGTGAGGATTAATATGCAATGTTCATATTTGGTAGTCTAGACCTTAATCAAAAACTGAAAGAGAATTAAAAAAAATAATAAGTAAAACATCACTTCATAAAATATTAAAAGGTATACTCTCTGTCAAAATTAATGAGCAAGTCAATCTTTACAGTTTACTTTAATACTTAGTTCACCTTTGTTTGTGTTCCCATTTGTGATATCGACATTCTACTTTTGGTTTGGCAATAATAAAAACAGAGGCATGACAACCTAGACCAAAAATAGCATGTCGCGTCAGTGGCTCAATTTGATAGGTCTAATGTTTACTAAAAAGTGGTCATTTATCTCTTTTTATAGCCCCTCTCTAATAAACCAAAACCATTTCCTCAATATATATCTAATATCAAAGGATCTGGCGCATAAAACTATAAATGTGACCATTAGATCTGGATAAGCCATAAGGTAAACCATCATGTCCAAGCAAGAAATAAATTGCTGATCTTATTAACTCGCCCTTATATTTTCTCTTTTTAATTATATGTTTCGACTAAAGGCCCTTATCAAAATATTAATAACTGTTTATATTTTGATAAAGGCCTTTGGCCGAAACGTAAATTAAAAGAGTTATACACTATATTTTAAACTTGGTTTCCCTTCGAAAAAAAAATTAAATCATATCTATTTTCATTTTTTTTTTTTTTTCGTTTTATGACCACTATGTCACAAAAAAAATATTATTTATACAAAAACGTTAGATAAACATATAAAACGATGTTTATTACCTGAATAAGTCCAAATCTTTTATATCTTATCAAATAAGAATAAAATCAGTTTTCTCAATATTTTTTCTAAACGGTAAATATGTTTACGTTCTGACGAAGGGAATTTATTTTCGGAAATGAACAAATACACATCGGTAGTTTTAACATTTCGAAAATCTATAAAATTTCATGATTTAACACCGAACTAAAAGTAAGGATAACAGCTATGTGAGATCATTTTAGAGATAAAAAATGAAGTAAAAAGCAATCGTACCTTACAATAATTTACCCCTTCGGTTTACACTTTCACCCGGAAATGTAAATCACTTCCGCTATGGAGTTGGCAGATCTCATATTTCAGTATTTAAGGTATTTTTGTTTATTTATGGGAATTGTCATGTGTTTTGAATTATTTTTCAATCAAAATTAATGTTTAAAGTGTTTTATCTAATAGTTTAATAGGATTTTTAAATAAAGAAAACATATATTATAACTAAACACGTTAGCGATAAAAAGTTGAAACATATTCGGATAGTAAAAATTACGACTTTCATAGTATCAAGATCTTTGAATCTGAATTTTTCAGCTTGTAGATTTTATTCAACGGATATTTATTCATGATCTTTTGATTTTAACATAATCACCGGATAGATTCCACTTTTTTCGCAATAGTCTCACTCACTATATATATATTTTTTATTTTCAAGCCTCGAAACCTCTGCTGGTATCGTACTGTACTCTATTTCGACGCATCACTATTCCGACGCCTTTTTGGTTTTGACCTCGATTTTTATTAAATGGGTTCCGTGTGACAACATTCTTACAAGTTTTGTTTGTCAACATCCCTTTTAGCGTTAGAAAGTAAAAATGTGGCGAGTTATTGATGCAGGGCTATTATTTAGTTACTTTATACAACACATCTGCAAAACGGGAGGGTCTAAAACGCGGACGCCTTACGCGGACAATATATACAAAGAAGGAAAACGCGGACAATATGTAACATATAGGGAAAACGCGGACGATATGTAACATATAAGGAAAGGATATTTGGCAATATGATAAGTAGTTTTTAGTTTTAAATGATAAGAAAAGTGTATGAGTATCAGTTTTGTAGTACATTGAATTAAATAGGTTAGTTATAATTGAGTTTAATGCAGAGAGAAATCGTTTGTCGTTACCTTTAATGATATTTTAGACATAAAACAATCCACATGTAAATCTTTGATCGCTTGTGGAACAATATATACAAAGAAGGAAAACGCGGACAATGTGTTACATATAGGGAAAACGCGGACGATATGTAACATATAAGGAAAGGATATTAAGCAATATGATAAGTAGTTGTTTTTAGTTTTAAATGATAAGAAAAGTGTATGAGTATCAGTTTTGTAGTACATTGAATTAAACAGGTTAATTATAATTGAGTTTAATGCAGAGAGAACATCGTTTGTCGTCACCTTTAATGATATTCTAGACACAGTTAGCACAATCCACATGTAAATCCTTGATCGCTTGTCAAAATATCAAGAGGGGCATTTATACAAGATCTGTGGTACCAAGTGGCACATTTATCGCACTCAACCATTACAGTATCAACACATGCAGGTATATTACAAAGGCAATAATTTTCTATTTCTATTTGTACTGGTTTTATTTTCCTTCTATGACTTAAAGTTTTACTAGTCAATGAATATTCTGTTAATAATTCTGCAATAAATTAATATCATCACATTCCAATACGTGTCAGAACTTAATGATAGTTTTAGTGTTACAAGATAAATTTAATATCATCAACATTATCATTTGCCCCTGTCAGTAGGACGACTACCTGTGTGCATTCAATAAATTAAATAAACCAAATAACAGTAGCCGATACATTAAAGAATGTACAGACCCCCACCCCTGTGTATGTATACGGGTGCGACAGGCATGTTCGTGGGGTGCCCCGTATAAGCACTGTCAGCGGCGCGTGTCAACAAGATTGGCACGTGCCGGGTGTTTAGGTCAGGTAATTATTATATAATGAACCTAGAAAACAACATATAAGAAATGCGGACGGTATGTTACATATATAGTTAAAGGCTGACACTGCAACAAATTCAGGCCTTTAATATATTGTTATTTGCAAAACATGAAAAGGAGAAAGAAAAAAATCCTAATTATTCTGTGAACTTAGAATGTTCGCGGACGGTATGTAGCATATAGTGAAAACGCGGACAATATATACAAAGAAGGAAAACGCGGACGATATGCAACATATAGAGAAAACGCGGACGATATGTAACATATAAGGAAAGGCGGACGGTATGTTACATATAGAGACAAAGGCTGACATTGCAACAAATTCAGGTCTTTAATATTAATATTTATTATACTTTTTGTTATTTGCAAAACATGAAAAAGAGAAAGAAAAAAATCCTTATTATTCTGTGAACTTAGAATGTTCGCGGACGGTATGTAGCATATAGTGAAAATGCGGACAATATATACAAAGAAGGAAAACGCGGACGATAGCAACATATAGAGAAAACGGGAACAAAAGGAAAACGCGGACGATATGCAACATATAGAGAAAACGCGGACGATATGTAACATAAAGAGAAAACGCGGACGATATGCAACATATAGAGAAAACGCGGACGATATGCAACATATAGAGAAAACGCGGACGATATGCAACATATAGAGAAAACGCGGACGATATGCAACATATAGAGAAAACGCGGACGATATGCAACATATAGAGAAAACGCGGACGATATGAGACAAAGCTGACATTGCAACAAATTCAGGTCTTTACTATCAACATTTATGATACTTATTGTTATTTTCAAAACATGAACAAGATAAAGAAAAAAATCCTCATTATTCTGTGAACTTAGAATGTTCGCGGACGGTATGTAGCATATTATGAAAACGCGGACAATATATACAAAGAAGGAAAACGCGGACGATATGCAACATATAGAGAAAACGCGGACGATATGTAACATATAAGGAAAGGCGGACAGTATTTTACATATAGAGACAAAGGCAGACATTGCAACAAATTCAGGCCTTTACTATTAATATTTATGATACTTATTGTTATTTGCCTATGAACCTAGAATGTTCGCGGACGATATGTAACATATAGGATACAAGATGATAAACAATAAATAAACAAATAAATAAAACTTGCGACTTACCGAAAAGAATGGTGCCACTTCAAAATGATAATAATGATAACAAAAAGATGATAAAAACTTCAGCGCCTGATTTTTCTCTATATGATACATATCGTCCGCGTTTTCCCAATATGTTACATATTGTCCGCGTTTTCCTTCTTTGTATATATTGTCCGCGTAAGGCGTCCGCGTTTTAGACCTTCCCCTGCAAAACCTCCCTTTCAATAAGTACTTTTTCTCATCTGGCATATTTTCGCTGAAGCAATGAAATAAAAAAAATTGTGAAAACAACATTTCCTCGTATATTATTTCTGACACGAAAATTCAATTTTTAAAAACATGCTACAGTGATTAAATGAAAAACCAGTCAGATGCATCGTTTCATTGTACTCTCAAGTCAGCCTCAATGAATTATACAGACACTCACACTAGTGATTTTTCATTGAAAAAAACAATGTCAGCCACTTGAAAACAAATGTAAGACTGAATAAATGACTTAGTTTTACCATACAAAGGAAAATTATAAGTTTTTGTTTATGTTAAATAAAAAAAGACCATGATTTTTTTCTTAGATGCATCAAAACTGTGTACTCGCAGAGCTACAGATAAGATGCGTTTTTAAGCATTATTTTTGGTAAAAATGCATTGAAAACAAAATTGAAGGGTGAAAAAACGCATTTGAAGTGTCCGATCAGCATTGTTACTCAACATTACGCGTATTTCGGTATTCTTTTAGGGTATAGAACTAGTCAGGGTTTTAACATTTGTGTCCTGTAGTAGTTAACGTTCTTGATAGTCGGGAACCATGATGTTGGTTCCTTTAAGCCTTGGCTCTTGTTGTGCTTAACAAGGGTTCTTTGCAAGTTGCTCCAGTCAGAAAAGGCACGAGTGATCAAATTTGGATACTTCGTTGCTCCGGTAGAAAACAGGAAACATGGTGCACAGTAAACACCCTTTGCGGACACCGAGTATCTCAGCCATTTGTAGTCATTGAAGTAATGGGCTTGCAGTGTTCTACCTTGCGAAGAACTGCAAAATTAGAATGTGTCATGAAACTTGTCTTATTTATGTACAATAAATGTCCCTAAATCATGAAAAATAACAAAACATTCATCAAACTGCTATAAAATGTTTAAATGATAAATTTAGAAATCTACGAATTATCTTTCCTTATATAACGTTAGATCTAGAATACGTAACGGTAAGGTTTGAAAGCTGACGTAAGCTTTTACGTGTAGTATACTTTAAAATATATTATAATAACAGGTACTGCAGTAAGAATTGTTAATTCCGACATTTTTAACCCTCTTTTTATGCAAGAAATGTAATGCTGGTGACACAGTATCTGGCGACAGTGTTTATAACGGATAAATTTATAGCTGACTTGTGTAGGCTACTAGCTGACTGCGGACTGCAGATTGCGTAATGAGTATGAGAAAATCAGGCTTCATTATAAGCATTTAAATCGTAAACTTATATCTCACCTGCTTGGAAATTTGAATATGTGGGCATCATCCCAACGACTAGTTGAAAGTTTTATTTTTTTCGTCTACCGTTAGCTGCACTAACGCTGAAAAAACATCAACATATGGCAGACCATGCTCTTCCATTTTCAAAATGTTCCCGGTAGTAAACATTTGCCATCAGATAGTACATTGTGACGTCACAGTATACTTTTCCTCGAAGAAAGCGATACACACAAAATTTGTAGGTTGCTGAAACTATTTCATGATTAGGTCTATGTGAGTAAATTCATTAAGTTGTCAACCATATGATCTGTTTTCAGTGCCTAACCCGGGTGAGGCAATGATTTTTATGGCATTTTTAGGTCAATTAATTTCATCATTTTTTTTTCAAACAGGTGACGCACGAGCGTCTGTGCGTCAGCCTGGCTACGCCCATGCCTTTTGTAAGTTATCGTTATCGGTATTCGGGTACCATGCATATCGTGTAGATGCTAAATTGGCAGGTAGAAGCAAACCAGAGCGATTAAAGAGAAAATATCAAGCAATGCAGACAATCCTAGTGTTCCCCCCCCCCCTTTTTTTTGTAAAAATGAAAATGAATTGCAGGATCTATTACCAAGCAAATATTTGAAGAAATAATATATGACAGCGTTATTACGACCGAAAATGCTTCTAAGAAACCTGCTGGTGATTCCGTTTTCGGTGAAACTGTTAAGTTAAACTGTCGGAGAAGCAACCGTAGTTGAACGTTTTTGACAGTTTGTAATAATATTATCATCTCAGTTGGAAAATAACACCAGGAGTGTTGTACATAGCTCTTCATATAGAACTTCTAAAATGTTGTCACTAAGCTGCAAGGTACAGAGAATGCTGAGACTTGTTTATCATGGTATATTTGTATATCAAGGTAAGAGGCAGACGCGTTTAAATATAAGTGTCATTTACTTTTATGATGAGGGTGTAAAAATATTTGAATTTTCTGTTTTCAGCATTACAAAAAATTAGAGGGGGTAAATATCATTTAGACTTAAAAATTATCTGTAGCTCTGTACTCGAGGATACTCTAGGCCTTTTAGTCATGACATTTTTGCTCTGTTAATGCTGTTGTCAGTAATAAGCTTCATAATATGTTCTGTGTAGTAACTCTCTCTGATAAATTGGCACTTTTCAACCAAACGTTGTGTGAAAAAAGCAGCAATATATTCGAATGATGTGACAGGGACTCCATCGTTTCAGAAAGGACTCCTGCATTTCAAAGAAGGTGTTCTGTCCAAACATCTGGCTAAATTGTTAGTGTCGAACGAGAATGAATTAAAATTCAGTGATATCTTAAAGCACCTCATTCACAGAATGATGGTCATCGACTTAGAATTAGATTTTTAAAAAACATATTTATGTATTTCGTTCATCAATTCCTATTTACAGATGCATGGTCACGCAGTGCAACCATCAATGATTGTAAATCAAAGCGCTGAAGGCACTGAAGTTGTGTATGTCTCAAAGGAAAGAGTGCTTTAAGAGCTGCAAGTCAATTACCAATAATTAAATATAATTAGATAAACAAAAGAAATGCAACATTCCTGTTATCTCAGTGCTATCAGAGCTTTGATTTGTATTCATGCAGTACCTTATCTACAACAGTCTCTATTTATAGATTGAAGTAATTATGCCAATTTTCTGCATAGGTCAGAGGCTCCAAACTCATTTCGGATAGTAGATATACAGGTTTCTGTCATTTTTTAGTGCAAGAAATTACCCTTGGAGATATCTGAGGTTGATAGATTGATGCGATTTTTAGTATGTTACAATGATTTGTTCTGGACTTCACATGCGTTTTTGTAACAGCCTAAAATAACCGAACGCTGCAAATTTACTATCAAATTTATTTGCGAGCCACCTTTGCATCAAAACAAACTATATTCTTGCTCATGGTAAAGTGATCACGTATTAAAAAAAAGTTACATCATTCAATTGCAGTTACAACAGCATAGAATAATAAGTCCTATAATGTTTTCATGTCACAGGCAATTTTTGTAGCCTGTAAGTATTTATTTTTGACACAGCATTGATTTTTCAGCATTTTTGCCTTATTCTAGTATACTTATGTTGTAGAGATATGTACAATTGTTCGATCAGATTTACACTATTGAGAGGTTATTCGGTTTTTAAAATCTAGGAGAAGCTGGGTTGAAAACATAGTATTATAGTTGGGTTGACTGACATCACACACAACTAAAAACCGGATGGTTTCCCCATCTGAGGCAATACCATCACAGACAGTATTGAAACTATATTCTGAAATTAAAAGGCCTATATTTAGATCTTCTATTTTCATTTGTCGTCACTTGGCTGATCGCATTGTCTCCGTTTGCATGTGCTAACTTTTGAACTTAAATTCTACTGATCATCTGTGAACAAGCTGCTTTAAAACAGGTATAATATCATGGGACCCTGATATTTAGTTCAAAAAAACAACAACAAAAAAAAAAAAACTTTCACTCAAATATATGTTTATTTCCCATTGAACACTGTTTGGAATTATATACCAGCAGGTAGATTAGGACTTCAGGGAGTTGCTCATTGATTTACTTATGTTTACATCTCATTTCGGAGTGAAATGGTCTATTGTTATTAAGAAATACCTTGTAGATGGTTTCTTTTTCTTAATTGCATTCTCTCCTAGCAATTACACATCATCTAAGTAATACATAAATTCATACCCTAATTAAGATGGCTAACATTATATCAGCAGAGCATAGCAAGGGAAGAACCAATCAATGGATCCAGAATTGAGATAAAAGATGTTTTGTACTTGTATCTTAACTGTTATTATAAATAAAACTTTTAAAAGGAAATCTTATTAAAAATTTGACAAATTCACTGCATGGAGAACATCAAGTCATAATTTTTTTTTATCACATTAGGCTTATCAAAAAATACATACATGAGTTGAAATAAATGCAAAACAAGTGTTGTACATGTTAAATTATGAGTATACATGAATATGTGTTTTACTGATATAGATGTTTGTCCCTCGGTGCACTTCAGGTGAAAAATATGTAAGACTTTTGATTCAGTTTTAGATACATAACCCTGTCGAATGTGATAACACTATAATACTGGAAATTTAAAAAAAAAAAAAGGTACAGCCAAAACAGTTTTAGTAACTTAAGTTGAAAAAAAAATGTGTTTTTGTTGTATTCTTCACCTTACTGGAAATAGGAAATATTTATTGCTAGTGTCAAAATTTGAAAAAATGAAAAGAGTAACTCATTCTGTTGCTAAATTAAAAGTATTTTTTAAAGATTAGAAAGTAAGATTGTGATTGACTGAGTATTATTTCCAGCCTGTTACCAAAAACAAATTTATCTTTTTCAGTTTCCTGTCAGAGATGCTGACACTGCTGATACTCCTGTGCATCTTTTTTATCATCGCACTGATATTTCTCATCCTCCTGCTGAAGTACTTGATCAAGAAGCGAGCAGCAACATTGTTGCCACACCTCAGAGAGAGTACAGATGGAAAAAAGAAGATTGTGGTGGGATTCTTCCATCCATACTGCAATGCCGGTGGTGGAGGAGAAAGAGTTCTATGGGTTGCCATTAGAGCCCTGCAAACAAGGTACATCTTATCATCAGCATTTACAAATCCATGCAACCTGTGTATAATTGATTTTATAAAGTTTTAAGCTCTAAAGGAAAAATAAACAATGGGTAAAATTTGCCAAAGAAATCAGTCATATCTTGTCTGACCCTTTTTGTGTCACCTGCTGTAAGCAGAGATGACACATAGGGATCACTTTTCTGTTGTCTGTCTGTTCGTCTGTCCTTCCATCCTGTCCGTCTATCCGTCACACTTTTCCCTTCAGATCTTCAGCAGGTGACACACTTGTTCCAAAGAACACTCTTGTAGTATGTTAGTGAAATAACTGAAGATATTCTTAATACTGAATGATACTGAATGAATTCCAATTTAATTATAAATAATATCATTTACTAAATATGAAATAATGCAAGATTAGCATTTCAGTCACAGATGATTGTACCTTGATTTTTGCACAATCTTTTTTTTTAGTGTGTATTGAAATCAAGCCTGTTTAAAAGCTATTTGTTACCATTCTTATTTGTTTTAAGATGTGATGCATATATATCTACCTTCAATTTGCAAGAATATAAACGCAGTCTCAGCATATTTCTGTTTGATAAAATTCTCAAGTCTGTGGCTAAAATGTTACACAATATTTTCTGTTGATATTTTTTTTCTGTTTGTACCAATGTTGACCTTACCTAAGTGATTGTATATGGTCCAAATACACATGTACAATGGTTAAGTACCGGTATACAGTTTTCTTGAGTTCAATACCTATGAAACACAATTTTCTGCAGGTATCCCAATGTGAGATGTCTAGTCTATACAGGGGATTGTGATGCATCCAGCCAAGAGATTCTCAGTAAAGCCAGACAGCGGTTCAACATCGTCCTGCCTCAGCCTGTTGAGTTTGTTTTCCTCAAGTGTCGCAACTGGGTGGAAGCCAGGAAGTACCCGATCTTTACCTTGCTTGGCCAGAGTCTCGGCTCTGTGTTCCTGGGCTGGGAAGCCCTGCTAGCATATGTACCTGATGTGTATGTGGACAGTATGGGGTATGCCTTCACACTGCCACTTTTCAAGTATTTTGGAGGTTGCAAGATTGGCTGCTATGTGCATTACCCAACCATCAGTACAGACATGCTACAGAGGGTGTCTCAGAGAGAGGCTACATTCAACAACTCTTCTTTAGTGTCTAGGAGCTCTGTTTTAACCAGTATTAAGGTACTGTATTACAGATTGTTTGCGTATACCTATGGGTTAGCCGGGAAACGGAGTGATGTGATCATGGTAAATTCCACATGGACATATGGTCATATTAAGGAATTATGGGGTGCAGGTGACAGGACAGTTATAGTGTATCCCCCATGTGACATCTCAGAGTTTATGAAGCTTAGTTTAACAGAGAACAGGAACAACAAAGTCAAAACCATATTATCCATAGCCCAGTTCAGACCTGAGAAAAACCATCAGTTGCAGCTGGAAAGTTTTGCAGCATTTCTAGAAAAGTGTAAAATTTCAGAAAAAGCAGGCTTTAGACTTTTACTGGTTGGTGGATGTCGGGATGAAAAAGATGCCCAGCGTGTAGAAAAGCTGCGCAGTTGTGCTGAGGAGTTGAATATCAAAGAATTTGTGGAATTTCAGTTGAACGTCTCATTTGCTGATCTCAAAAAGCTCATGTCAGAAGCAACAATAGGCCTACACACAATGAGAGATGAACATTTTGGTATTGGTAGGTAACTCCTTTTTTAATATAATAATTGTATTGTCTATGATAGTACTATTTTCATTAAAATATAACTCAATATCAATCACTTTGATTATTTTCGGACACCTGTATAATTTCTCAGTCTGCCATGCTGGACATTTCCATTGGGTTGGCATTCAGAGCATAGATAACTCTTGTTTGAATGTAGGTGCTAATGATTTTGTTATCTCCCTTTATTTTATTGTTGAAAGGGTCTTGTCCAGTGTGAGTCGGAAAGTTCATGTGGTAAAATATCAAACAATTAGAAAACACACCAGACATTAAATACAATACCAAAGTTCATGTCACTAATCTATTCTTGATACACATTATTTATATGTCCATAAAACTGTATTGTAAGCTTGTCGATACTGATTATGCTTTCCCCTTGTGACCTCCCACTGTTTCCTGCTTCCTGCTAGCAGAGTAAGAATTTTTCAGATCAAAATGGGGGAAGAATCAATATTTTAATGAGAATATGTTCAAATACTGCAAAGATTGCAAAACAGTCAGATACAAATGAGTAAAGCAATGAATTGATGGGGCCTATAATGAATATCTATTGATATGCAGGTATTATTATAAATATTGAATTAATTAATAAAATGGCATGAAAAAAGATTTCAGTGTGCAATGATGTTTATGACCAGTTTTTATATGATAAATGTAGTGTAATGATTGTCATGATTATTAAGATAGAGGAAATGTACAGTAGTGTCTGCTTGTCTTACTGTTCTTTATTATATGATTATTGTAGGTGTAGTGGAGCTGATGGCTGCTGGCACAGTGGTTCTCGCCCACGACTCTGGCGGTCCTCAGTTAGACATCGTCACTCCACTTAATGACTGCCCCACAGGTTACCTGGCCAGTGACATACAATCATATGCTGACGCAATGGACACAATCTTCAAATTGTCGGAGAAAGACAGTCGTAGTCTACGTGAGAATGCAAGGTTGTCCGTCAAAAGGTTTTCAGAGGAGGAATTTGATCATGGATTTGTAACGGTGCTGGAGCCTTTGTTACAGGGCACTGTCACAACATGAACAAAGTCTTAGCTATGATTGCGTCTGACTTTTTGCTAACCAATGTACGCAAATAATAGATATTTATAAAAAAAAATGTCTGTGATAAATTGTTATGGGTTCAAAGTTGGTGATTGTTGATTCAAGAAAAAGTAAAGGTGAAAGAAACGTTTAATAGTTATTGACTCAAAGGGTTTCGTTTATGAACATAAATTGTTAATGAAATTTACAATACAGCTTAATATACTTTAGGTCTATTTATTTCATTAATGTTATTTCGCTCTTATTACTGTACCAATTTATTTCAGATTTTTTTTTTAATAACATTTATTTATTTTGATTTTCTGGTTCTTTCTTTATACATTTGCTTGAAAGCATTATATTAGACTTGGATATATATTTAAGCATTTTCATTAAACACTCTTGAAAACGAAAGACAGGGAAAAATATAAGCCAGAATTACTTCCCTGTAAAAAAAGTACCATCAGTGTTTTAAAACATGTAATTTTATGTGTGTGCAATACTTCTACAGTTCACAGAACTTCAAATCTTTTTGTTATTTTGGGTCATTTCTTCTTGTTGGTGAATCTTTATATTTTTGTCCTTTTACTACTCACTGCCGTGTGAACTGTACACATGCGTGTAAAAATGAATGGAAGTTTGATATGTTGGTGATGGTGTTTAATACATTTCAGAGAGCCTTTAAGACTTCTTGTTTTTCAAACATTGTGTAAAGATAAAGAGTTTTTTTCTGAATAAGTCCTTGTCAATGAATTTTTAGGCAACTAGTAATTTCTTGTGTTATTCAAATCTGTTCACCTAGTCTATGAGACTTCAGCATTTTTCTGTGTGTGTAAAGTGTTGGATTGCAGCCAGTGTGAATTTCTGTGAAGCAAAGCTTATAAAATGTCTTATAACTATATTTTGTTTCCACTAATACAGGTTTAGCTGTATACCATTTGTTATAATGGAAGTGTATGATTAAAAGTTTCATATATGTTATTAAATAGGTGATTTGATATTAGCCATGTTATGTGTCCTGAGGACAAATAGCAGGGCCAGTATTAAATCACTTATTTAATGACAATTTTACAACATACCTCTTTAGCCAATCAAATTGCAGGAAAATCAGAGCCAATAAATAATAAATAATATTGTTTTCAGTCAAATAGTGATATTTTATATTGGCCTGCTTACTGAGATTGTCATTTCATTATTGAAAAGGCCTCTTTAAATGTTATAGGGCTTGTAAATAATAGTTATTTAATAATACATATTAAATCAACCCAGTCAGGTTTTATGCTGTTCACTAGTCATCAATACAGTCATTTTCAGTTGTTTTTTTTTGAGAATTTAATACAGAAAACCTGTTCAGACTTTGAATTGATTTCAATCAACTCTGGTTTTTCAAAAGTGTAAGACAGTATACAATGGTGTTCCAAAGTGATGGTCCAGTTCCAGAGTTCAAAGGTTATGAGTTTGTACCACATCATAGGGAAGAATCTCTAAACATTTTCCAAGGTGCTATCAAAGTACTGGACCTATGCAAGAACAAGATAGAGATTTAAAGCAGAAATTATAGTCATCCAAGAAACCAGATAAGTTGAACCATTAGTACCCTTAGAAGTATACAAATTACCATGTAAGATATGGTAATCACTAAGTAGTATTTGTTTTCAATTTCATAATAATCACTTTATGTATTTTAACTTTTATATCACATTGCATTTATAGTTATGTAGGGGTTTTACTCACAAAACTGGTCAATGGTTAGCATATGTTAAATAGTACCAACCTTAATATCTAAAACGATGATTATCGATCAGTTCATGCCATAGAAATTTAATATTAAAACATGATAATGCAGAAAGGAATAAAATTATATCTATTACAAATTCAATATGCATGGTCTCTGGCCTTAATACTGTGTAAAAATAATTGATTTTTATTTCTTTGTTACTTTACATTATTATTTGTTTAATCCTTTCCCTCATATAGACTCATTTTGACGCACTCAATAGGTACCACATAAAGCCTGTTCTGCAGAAAACCACAGTTAAACCTTAGCAAATTTAATTATAAAGTCCTAATTTCCAGACCACTGAGGAGCAGCGAACAGCATAAAACCTGATCAGTCTGCAAGTTACTCGCAGGCTGATCTGGTTTTATATTGTTCGCATAGGTCTTTTCATGGTTTCCTCTATGAGGGAAAGGGTTAAATGTTATTTTGCAGATGATTGGTGAAGGTTTTTTAAAGTGTGATCATGGAGTAAGAAAACATGACATGTTGGAAACAAATGTTTGAAAACCAGATATAAATAAAATACTGAAACCACATGATATCTCAGTTTGATTTCTATTTACCATAGGGTTACTTAGATTGTTAGCTCGACCTGTATGATAGTATGAGCTATTGCAGTCACCCCTTTATTGGCGTCAACATCAGCATGGGGAGGAAGTGCAGTGATTAAGAATCTAACTCTACCTGGTCCCATTTTTAGCTCACCTGAGCATGAACTTTTGTGATCGCCCTGCATCCGTCGTGCATCATCCGTCGTCAACAATTTATTTTAAACGACATCTCTGAAACTGCAGGGCAGAATTTGATTAAAATTGGCAAGGATGTTCGTTGGGTGAACCTTCACAAAAGTTGCTAAATTAAATTTGATCCATGTCGAACTCTGGTTGCCATGGCAACGGAAAGGAAAACAATTATGAAACTTTTATAAATCATCTCCTTCAAAAGTATTGACCGGATTTGAAAACAGTTTAGTACATATGTTCTTTGGGTAACTCTCTACCAAGATTGCTCAAATTATTCCGATCCGTAAAAAAACATGGCCGCCATTGGCGGGGCTATTTTGCCTTATATATGTATAGTGAAATCTCTAAATGACATCCCTCTGAAACCGCTGTACAGATTTTGATTTTATTTGGTAGGGATGATTCTTTGGTGAAGCTCCATGAAAGTTGCTAAAAATATTCCAATCTATAATAACACATGGCCGCCATGGGCGGGGCTAATTTGCCTTATATATGTAACAACAACAAAAGTTGTAAATTATTCTGATCCAAATAATTTCGTGGCCGAGAGGTTAAAGTCGCTGACTTTAGCACTCATTCAGCCCCTCACCGCGTGGGTTCGAATCCCGGCAGGGTCATTCGGATTTTCATGTAAGAAGCCTTCCAGCTGGCTTGCGGTAGGTCGGTGGTTCTACCCGGATGCCTCCCTGCATTCGGGGTCTTCCTCCACCTGTAATTAGCTGGGCGTCGCTTTATGACTGAAATACTGTCGAAGCGACGGTAAACTCAAATAGTCAAGTCAAGTCTTAGAAGCTAATTTAAATACATGTACATGTATAATGGTAATCGCTGCCGGTACAATGTGTGTCTAATAGCGTACGTGTGTACTTTTATCAAAAGGCGTATCGATGACCTGTTCGACAATTTCAATATATCCTGCTGGTTGAATGATCAGGTTACTATGAAGAAAATTAAAATGCGGCGAGGTGAACTAGCATTTACATGTATTGATTTACGGAAGAGAAATTATGACATTCGATTGAGCTGATAAAAGAGACCTGTGAAGGTTAGAGCTTAGTACATTGAAAATACCTAGCAAAACCTACCCTATGAACAGTATTAATAAGAAATAGAATTATGTACAATTCTAGATTCTAAATTATGAAACAGTTCTCAATATGTATGTAAATGCTATTTCTCAAGGCTAAGACATGGATAAAGCAGTTGGGGAAAAACTGCGATTAAGGTTGGACCCGCAACTAACCTCAGAACAACTAACCCTGAAAGATAAGGCACTCGTCAGCATTAAACCCTGGCATGTTCTACACTCGTCAGCAACTAATATTAGTGACTACCCTAGGTCAAACGTGCACTTAGTTTTTGTTGAAAGCTTTTAGATTCTCATCATTCCCAATGTCCCCCCCCGCCCCCCTTGTTGGGGCATGTCTAAACATTGACATGTAAATAAGCATATATTGAGAATTGCGCAATATGCATCAAGAAAATCACGCTGATTCTATTCTTATTGATTATTTTGCATTCAATCAATCAATGTTGTATTAAGATGACATGTGTCCTAAGTTAATCGTGTATTTATGAACAAGGAATAAACTGTACGTACTAAGAGAACAATACATGTATTTGTCGATACCTTGGGAATGAAATTCTTGCCTTCCCTCTACCAGCATTCTAAGTATTATCTTACTATCTTCTCTGAAGCATACTTAGCAATGTTTTTCCCCTATTGTTCCCTTCATCGGTTATTGAGCATCTGTACCGTCAATTGCCATTTACGGACGTTTATTTTGCTTGCTATAAAGGAGTGAGGACCTCGATGCGGACAATTGAAAGTCTTAATGGGAGACTACACCCCCGCTACATACAAGTGGTAACTATATAATGATGACGCTCGTCTCGTCATGTCCCATCCTACACTTACATTATATGAAGACAAGATGGGATCTTATCACATTTAGTGATAGACTCAAAGAGAAATGCCTATGCATTACGGAAAACTAAATAAAAACCATACCCTACTGTGGCTGTAGGTCTAAAATATACAAAAATGTTACAGATTTTAAAATATTTATCAAAGCAGTTACAAATTAAATGACAAGAGATCATACTTTTAATTAACACAAATACCTGCATCACTTCAGTAAAATATTTTGACGAGGAACATCGTATTGCTGTTAGGAAGGTCTGAAACGCATATTATACTGAAATCTAATGGTTGCATGCCAAAAAGGTGACTTCAATACTGCAAAGGCAATGATTTGCATGGATATATACACACAGTGTATCATTTTGTACATTATCAGAATTAACATTTGCCTTCCTTCAATTTGTGTTTGTTTTGACACTAGATTCATACAAGGCGGATGTTGGCAAGTAAATGTATGGATATTTCCTTACCGTATACAAAGCAACTCTTACTATTCTACAAGGCAAACAGAATCTGGAATTAATTCCACCAACATACTTAGCGTTTAATGATACTTAAATTATTTAGTACTATAGAAACACATTCCGCCATTCTTGCTTTATAAATAACTTTCTGTTATTGACTAAGCTGTCATGAAAAACTTCATTAATTACATTTTTAGGCGTTTTATCTATTAAACTTATTTTTTTTACGTCGATTGAGCATACTAATCATTTTCGATGGTGCCTGGTTCCAGTACTAGTACTCTGTGCAACTTATATTTATCCCTTTCGATGGTGCCTGGTTCCAGTGCAAGTACATTGCGCAACTTATATTTATCCCTTTCGATGGTGCCTGGTTCCAGTGCAAGTACTTGCAATTTATATTATCCCTTCGATGGGCTGTCAGTACATATATGCAACTTATACTAATCCTTTCGATGGCCTGGTTCCATACAGTACTCTGTGCAATATATTATCCTTTCGATGGTGCCTGTTCCAGTGCAATACTTCGCAACTTATATTATCCCTTTCGATGTGCCTGGTTCCAGTACCAGTACTTGGCAACTTATATATCCTTTCGATGTGCCTGTTCCAGTACAGTACTTGCTGCAACTTATATTTATCCCTTTCGATGGTGCCTGGTTCCAGTGCAAGTACATTGCGCAACTTATATTTATCCCTTTCGATGGTGCCTGGTTCCAGTACCAGTACTTTGCGCAACTTATACTAATCACTTTCGATGCTGCCTGGTTCCAGTACTAGTACTCTGTGCAACTTATATTTATCACTTTCGATGGTGCCTGGTTCCAGTGCAAGTACATTGCGCAACTTATATTTATCCCTTTCGATGGTGCCTGGTTCCAGTACCAGTACTTAGTGCAACTTATACTAATCACTTTCGATGGTGCCTGGTTCCAGTACCAGTGCTTTGCGCAACTTATATTTATCCCTTTCGATAGTGCCTGGTTCCAGTACCAGTACTTTGTACAACTTATACTAATCCCTTTCGCTGGTGCCTGGTTCCAGTACTTTGTTCCTGGGAAGGTCATGAAAACTCCTTCCCCGCAACGAGGTAAAACCCCACATGGGGTATTTTACCACTGGACCTCGGTGCATTTAATGGCGTTTTATTAGAGAAGCAGGAATGATGAAATATGTTCTACTTAAGTATTGAAATATTACTAAGCGCTAAGTAAAGTTGATGTGATTGACACCTTATCTCTAAAAACAAAATTCTTTCATACATAATCCGGAAAATCAAAGTACTGTCTGTATCCTTTCAAATCAAAGTACTGTGTCATACAAGTGCGTTCTCTACACTGCCGCAAAGATGCATACACATATAAATCTTTGACTAACTGAATGTTTCATAAAATTATATTTCTTTATAACAATTAGAACAGGACAATTTGGAAAAAGGCATTGCTCATTTTGGTATCATTAATTATATGGTGTATCGCTAAGATCCATAGTGGCGTTATTTTCCTTACGTAGCTTGTATAATTATTATAATGCATTTCGTCTTTGCCGAAGATATATGCAATGTCGATTTGCAAATGATTTTGTAATTTACATAAATTTGTAAATGTGCCGAATTAATTTTATCAACAAAAATATGTTCTTCTTTACTTCACCATTTTCACACTAGGTAACTTTTTACCATGTGTTGTCGACAAAAGAAGTAACCATGTCAGAAACAGTTTGTATTGTCAGGTTCCGTTTCACTAAACTTCGTACGAACAAATATGATCTTAGTCGTGATTTGTTCTATATAGTGTCTACTAATCTCTTTTTTCCACAATAAAACATGAAGAAGGATGGCCCAATATATTGCATTATACAAACGCTTTTGTAAAGAAAAAATCATAGAAAAATACTATTTTTATTGTCTTAAAGTATATATGAAATGCTTTGAAAACCACAAAAAATCTTAAACTGATGGTTTAAAAATTTCATAAATGTTTTGGAGCCGATACCTCATTATCACTTAACCCGTAGGGCTTTCAATATGAAGGAAGCCTTCAAGGTCACGGAGCACTCCAGATTTTTCTCCTGTAATTTAGCTGGATGTCGCTCTCTGACTGAAGACGATTTGGTTAAAACGACAACAACAACAATTCAATTGTTGTCATAAATTTATGTATACTACAGACAATATATCTGTTTAGCATGGACTGTATAACCCTTGTAAATCCTGATAACACTCGAGAATTCAGTGCAGTTCGCTGTTGTAAATGTATCCTTTCTCCACAGCTAAAACTATCCGGGGTTCTTTGAGTACATCGAAAACCTCCAGAATAAGGATTCGATTGCAATTCATGTTCAAATTATTTTGAAGTGAGAAACTAGCAGAATATTGAACGATCACTCATTCCTTTTCTAGATGAACCTTCCTTATCCACGAGAGCATGCGCACTGACACCGTCAACAAAAAAGGAATATATCCCAAAATTCCATGAAACTTGTAGTCAAAGGGTGCCACTTTATACACAAATAAATTATCCCGCTCATTTTTCACATCGGTAAAGTCAAAGTCTTCCGAAAAGGCTGTGTCTAAAATTTCCTTGAGGCGGTCGATCTCAGATTTAATGGACGGTTGCCTTAACCTCGTGACTGTCTCACAGTATTTACACAGACTGTCGTAAAGTTCGTCTGTATCTTCCTTCAATGAACACATTTCCGTCCAGAACATGAGAAAGTCATCCATTTTCGCTGGTCCAGCGTCCCTCGGTGTTCCATTTCTAGGGAAACGCTTCGACATATCGTGGATTTTCTTGAAGTCTTGCATGTTACAAATCTCACCCGGTACTATTTTTGCGGCCAATATCTGTGTTAGTTTGACACAGTCCAAGAAAGACTGGCATTTTCGTGTAAACCAGTCCATATAATGGATTTTTAAAGCGTTAAGCTTCTTTATGTGAGCTTTCGTTCTGTGGTGTAAGAAATCGAGCTCAATCATTTTCTCGTCAAACGGTGTGTAGTTGGGAGGGCCACTGAAATAAAAAGGTATATCAAAATGACACGTAATTCAGTCTTTATTTTATTTTATTTATTATTTATCTTTTTTTGTTTGATTGCATATCGATTGAGATTTTACCATTCAAAATATACATCTATATCAAAAAAGTTTTGAACCAAGAAAAAATTGAACAGAAAATCATATATGAATTAATAAAAAAAATTAATAAACACACACACACACACACACACACACACACCGAGCTTATTTATACTATATTGCTATATTGTGTTTGCGATATTTCAAGGCCCCAACACAATATATAAACTCATCAACGTTTTTCAACATGTTAAATTAATTGTTACCCAATGAAAGTTCACAAGAACAGAAATAACTATAACAGTACTTAAAGTTTTAAACAAATAAACATCATAAGTCACACATATTGTTATACATATTTACTTTTGAAATCTTCATTGTCAAGACATTATAAAGGTGTACACATTTTTAAATTCTAAACGATGTTTTTATGTTGACTGTGAATATATGTACTTTTCAATAACTTTAATTGTGATTTTTATCTTAATTCAATCAATACATAAATGACTTCACAAAGAGAGCTGTTGAAAGTGTCAACAAATATGTTTAAACATTCAACAAAGGCTCCTAAATTAGCACATTACAAAACAGAACCCAGAGGATTTAATGTCTTATTGAACTGTATCAAGTGTTCAAAATTGATGTGGCATTTAATAAATGTTTGACTATACGGGAATAAAGGATCGAAAGTGCTACACCTATTCTAATAGAAACGTCTACTAAATTAATTAAATCCACATGGTCTATTGGATTGCCATTACATATATTAATAAATGTATTGACAACTGGCTTAAGGACTTATCGAAAAACAAACCGGTAACAACGACCTGTACGGGAGCCAAGGTACAGTGACTGTTATGTCAACAAACTCAAACGTGTTAATAACTATTGAAAATATTCTTTCAAATTTATCGAACAGCTAATTGCGCGTTTCATTTTTAATATCCTAAACAATAAAACCATTGTCAATACTTGTATTCAAAACGTAGGTCTCATCCAATAGATAAGAACTTGAAAATGGGGAGACATTGCTTCAAATTTCACTTAAAGCATTAATCAATTTACTCGGTTGCACGTGATAAGTACAATATTTCATCACAATTTGGTATGAGAACGAACATTTTACGGCGGATTTTGAATTTTTGTCTAGAAATAAAGACTTGAAACTGTTATGTTCTTACGATCATTCCTAAAATGAATTTTAATCTACTTCCATACTACAAAATTCCCAAATATTACACCCGCGGGTCCATCAATAGGACCAGGATTCGCCTGATGACTGCCCCGGGCGACCCTGACTTACAAGTAGTCCCGGTAGGTTAAGTCCATAGACGTGCTGCAGCTGGAGGCTACACTGAGGCGGCCTCGTTCTGACGTCATGCTCATCCGGGAACTTCGGTCCAGTAGACGGCCCGTGATCGTTGACCTGTCACGGCAAAAGTTAACTAGATTTATTTATTTACAAATATTCGATCAATGTCTATTTCGTAACTAAAAACAGTATCCACGCCCGAACACGACGCCAATTACTTTTCAGTAGAAATTAATGGCGAAAAGGCTTCATATGTAGTTCTTATACTACGAAAATAGATAATGAAACTCTTAGATCTATATAAAATGTAATTTTGCTTTACATGTACAAAATTTGCTTAAGAGATTTGTTTTTATCAAATGACCACGCTTTCTGTCCAAAAATCAAATAAATATGTATTTCTACTACATGTACAGCCATATTTTTATCAGATTCACTTCTGCATACATAATACGTAAGTGCGGTATCATGCCTCTTGCACGTGGAGTGATACCACAGAGAGGCGGCACTATGATCTATCTCTTGTAGACAAAAGTCCACAAGTCGGTGTGACGTTACAAACAAACATTTACTACTCACTCACTCCACGCAATCAGTCACTCACATTCCTTAAATAGTCTATGTTATCGTTAAAGACATCAATTCTTTTCTTGCACAACAACGCCGACCATATGACAAATGACTGTGTTCAAACATTGGTATCCCACTCCCGTACGAGTCTCTCTATGAAACTGTACGTTCCTATTTACTGATTGCCATAAGAGACCCAAACTGAGACAGTTGATACCAAGAAACCCCATATGATAGATTTATCTCTATTCATGTGTTTATGAGTAAAACTGAATGAGATTTCAATTTGCTTTAAATCTTGATATAGAAAAATTAGGACAGCGGAGGGGACTATGTATCGATGACATTTTTATTAGATCTATTCCAGTGTTAATTGTTAAACTGAGTTTCTCTGAACACTTGTACTTGAATACTGGTACAGAGACGTTGAAACTATGTAGGTAATGAGGGAAAGGAATTAACCTATAATGAACATATAAAAATGTTAATTGATCACTGAAAAACACGCCGTAGAAAATAAGACTATGTTTCAAAATAAATAAACAGACATACATGTAAACCGTTTAGATCTTTGTTATTTCTGTAACAATCACTCAGTGTAATAATTTAGGATTCATTTATACAATTACAAATCTACTGCTGCTACTACTACGTACTTCTAAGAAATCTGAAAACACATTCAAATATAAATAATATTAGCAGTACAATAAAACGGCTGATCGTGTCCCTGTTAAAACTAATTAAATTGCGCTTAGCTACACGGATATGAAAATAAACATGTCATAAATGTTTCCAGTATGTATTCTAGCCATATTTATTGTAGCCACAATAGTTTGTTGCTACCGGGTCACTCGATATCCTGGCACGAGACTTTTATTTACCGGTCTCATTTACCAACAACAGTCATAAATTCTTAATCGAACGATCCTTTCTCCTCTCAATAAAAATGTTAATTCCCAGTTCCTGTTCAAAGAAATAAAAGTTTATCCTATTACATGAATTTAATTAGTTATTACGATTTTTCTATTGCCTTTGTGTACAAGAAAACCATAGAAGTATAGAAAGATACAAGCTAAATCGTTACAACTAGGTATAAGCGAGTAACAATTTGCGGCGAGAAAACAAAATTTAATAGATCAACTTGTTCAATAATTCCCTTTACCGATTCTCCTTGGTCAATATTTTACTTATAATTCACACTAAATTAGTGGCCTATCAGACGCTTTGAACATTCAAATTTATCAGCAATTTATTTTAATAGAATATGTTTCTTTTTGTTATTTTACCATGTACAAAATAGATCGATTGACAATAAAGTGTTTCACAAATTTAGGATGACTTCTAAGTCACACAGAATTTAAGATATAACTCCAGACATTAGAAGACTACGCTTTGGTTCTCTGATGTCTGTAGAAATGTCTTTATACATACAGACAACCTGAAGCGGCATCTAAGAGGACAAGACAAATGGCAATCACAAACCTCCCCGTGTTCATGGTGAGCAGTATCCAGGCTTCAACGATCCAAAAACACAAGACTCACAAACGCTACCTGAACATTGCAAGCAGTTTTAGCACCCAGCTATAAGATAATCTTTAACCCGATATATCTTTAATCTGCTCCCCTTTCACTTCATGTCTAAATCTGTTTATAAATAGTCCTAATCTCACGGTTGTGACCGGCTAACCCGCTCGCCAGACTTTAATAGGGAAGGTTTCTACATGGAAGAAGCGGTCTCAGAACCATTGTGTAAACATTGACATGCGAGCAACAAGACGACCTTTCCATACAGCAATGTTTGAAATTTTCGGAAGCTGCTGGAGACCATTGTTAGATATTGAACGGAATGTTTGTGATCTACATGACCAGGGCGGGCATTGTTCACTGCTGTTTGCGCAATATAAACATTGTCAAGAACCAATAACATTAATTGTTATCAAATCATTACTTTTCTTCTACATCTTCTTCCCCATTTGCCTTTTCAACTTTTTTTATTCTTCTCCTTCGTCTTTTTTATATTTTTCCTCTCGGTATCCGCCTTCAAGTAATGGACCATCTTCATAAGTATGTAATATAAAGACACAGACCAGACACTGGTAATAATATTATATAATTATTGTGGATAAATATGAAGGTAATTAAAAACTAATTAATTAATTATTTTGTAGCTCAGCGTCGGAAACCCATGAGCGCTCATTCCGTTACTCCATACATCGCCCGTGGAATTATAAGTTAGCATTTGCTCGTTATCGATTATTTGAAAAGCCGCGAAACTATTCACAACCCCACTAGGTAGAGGGGATTTTTGGACCAATAGAAACTCTCGTACTTACGGCACTTAGACATACCTTTATCGACTTACAGATTTTAGATCTCCAACAGAAGAGTACTCATTTATGTAAGCAGCATTTTGACTGGTCGACGTAACTCTTATGAATATCCTTATAACGATAAAGTACTTGCCAAGTATCCCACGGCTGACACGCTGCTTGTAGCTAAGCTAAATATACATATGCAACTGTAAATACACTGTAACGCTGTCTTTGGTGTCCAAATCCGGATACTCCATTATAAAATACCATTTTGTAACAAAATTATCATAACTGCTGATTGCTGTCCATTATAAATATGAATGGATTTTTAAAACTTAAATAACCACATTTTTATTGCCACTGGTAATTCTCTATTATTTTTTTTTGTTTATTTGTTGATTATTGTTCAGTATATAGATATGCTATCATTCGGATATTTAAAACTATTGAAAAATACCACAATTAACTTTAGCGCTCCTGATAATTGCTAAATCTGTATTCTCGCCATATTGTTTATTGCTTATTTCTATAAACCTTGTATTATGCTTCATTGAGTTTATTTTTTTCATAATATAAATGTTGGTATTATGCCCATGGTTACACAGATGTAAACATGTCATGCACAAATAAGTATATGTAATAAAAGTATTGTATTGTATTGGCCGTGTTATATTGACTTGTGTGTTATAATAGAGCGTGCTATAATGGATTTGCCGTGTAGTTGATAATATCTATGTGTGCCTTTAAAATCATAAGCTGTGGTATTAATTTGTATTTCAATCATAAAAATTTTATGACTAAATAGTTTAATTATTTTTTTATATATAAACGCCAACTACATGACGTCAGTATATAAAGTCAGTGTCTCGACTTGAAATATACCTGTTTTATTCATCATTATTTTTATAAATATTTCTTATGTATATATTTTCTATTTATTATGTGTGAGACTCATCCAGTTACTGTTAAGATAGTCGACATACCCTCAATTTCAGAATGTATATAGTATTTGACAAAAGGATTGATCATATCATCAATTGGTCATAAAATCAATCATTCTTTAAGTGTATATAGGACAACACTGGAGCTACTTCAAATCGCTCCAAAACTTCGTCAATAAAACATGATTAAATCATGATTTTATAATCATGTCAAACTTTCCTATTTAGAAATATCCGTTCAAAGTATAGAATCCCCACATGAAATATGAGTAAAGTAATCCATTTGTCAGAAACAGATTAGTCCTATGTCATTACTTGCTCTATTTAATTCTAAATCGTTTTAATAATGTGAAAATTGACTTAACAATGTTTTGTACTTTCAACAAAAATTGCTTTCCTGAATGAATGATTTTATATAAAATCATAATTAGAAAAATGCCTTATAAATCAGATCTTTCAAGTTTAGGCCATCATTTAAAACCGAAGAAAACGATTTGTGTACTGAATAAACTAAAATGAAATATAGTTGGTCCTCAAAACCAAATACTTGTACATGTATAAATAAACGGAATTCTTCTCTATACCATTTTTTTTTCGGTCCCGATTTTTTTCCTCCTTAATTAATTATACAATTTCTTTTTTTTTTTTAGATATTTCGACTTATAATCCAGTTCCCGACCTAGTAATTTATACACATTATTTTTTATTTTATTGTGTATGTATGTGTGTGTCCAAATTATATATTCATGTGATTTTATTAATTTTCCAAAACGGAGGGAAAGAATGGGGGACGCTTTGATAAAAAATACACTTAAGTTAGTTTGAATCTCTCTCTCTCTCTCTCTCTATCTATCTCCCTCTCTTGTGTCATACTTTGCGAACTTATAATAAAGTATGTGGATTTTTTTCTATTCAATAAATATGAAAGCATTGTTAAATCAATTAAACAGAATACACGAAAGTACAATTGATAAGATTAAAGCTATGATATAAAGTTGTATATTTTCGATTATACATCATTGGTAAACGCTATTGTCAACGATCATTGTCAACACGAGACTTTCTGGCCGTTAAATTAGCTTTAAAGTCCCATGACAATCAACAGTTTACGTACATCTGCTGTGTGAAATAGACACCATTATTCATAACGACCGCGAAAATCAATACGTAAGTGTCTTATAATGAGAATCTTTCGCATTTAATGACATCGTAAGATTTACTTGTGCGTGTCTAGCTAGTGATTTATTTGCCTTCAAATTTCAGTTTTACGTACAGGTTAAACATCTTAAATCCCTGTCATCAAATAGAAGTTTTACATACAAGCCAAATATTTCAATTTTATGCCGAAGTAAAAGCCAGATAGAACCAAGTTGAGTCACATTTTCAAGTTATGAACAATGAAGATATTGATTTTGATTTCTTCATTTTATTATTTTAATATAACTCATTAATATTTTACCAAGCTAATATACATTGGATTTTATCACTATGACTAATTTGAATTTTCTGGTCAATTTTACTATTCACATGTATTTCTATCTTCATTTCTCTCTGCGACAAATAGTAATATGAGTTTTGATGTTTCTGTCCCTTGCTACAAATTATTTATATATCTATATCGCCTTTATTTGTTTACCTCTCTTTCATTTTGAAATATACCACCATACCACGTAACAAATTAAGATCTCTTTACCCAAATTAGGCATTGCCTTTGATTTGTTATATGCGTATTCAGGAAAAACCTTCTCTATAAGTACAGCAGGGCATGTTTAAGGGTGGACATGCTCACTCCGCCTTCAATAACAATTGGTATAAAGACCTTCAATGGATCGAACTCTCTAATGAGATACACGTGAAGAAAACTCGCCAGCAAATAACGAAATTTAATAATAACCGAATTTAACGGTTGTTGATAGCGCGCTTTGAAAGTATCGATTTGTGGAACCACTTCGACATAACTTGATTAAACCTAGCTTACTTCGAGTGCAAACACTTCAAATAAACATTCCCCCTTGAAGACGAAAGCATGGTTTAGACCTTTTCATTGATTTGTATTTTATAAAATCCAAAATGTATACAGATATATGACTATATGATTAAAAGGATTGGTTTCAACTTGTATGAAGTTTTAAAGTATATTTTTTAAATATGATAATAATGCTTGAATATAATAAACGTATTTTTAGATTTCCTCTGACTTTGTATCTAGAAGGAAATAAGTACAATATGTGCATCGGCAAACAGTTAGAGAATCTTATAGAAAGTGAATTATTTATCAGTTAAAACGTGTAAATACTGACACTATTCCATGCATACTGATAAATTTAATTCAAAAAGACACTTTTCTTCTTAAACACCCCCCTCCCCTCCAAAAAAAGAAAGAAAAAAAAATGAAAAAAAATAGAGTCTGCCAACGCGTTTGTCATATCATAAAATCACATTAACTAAAGTCAGAAACTAACTTAACTCTTTAACTTCATTAAGAGATACCAATGCTTTAACTGAATTAAAATACATAGGTTAACTAATAAAGAGACTAACTTGAGACATATTAATTTGGTAAATATTAACATACCATTGTGTCAAACGTGTTTTGGGGTTGCCAAATATACAATTTGTTTAGAAAATATACATGTATGTGACACGGGTTATGTACAGTAAACATTTCATCATGTTGCTTTTGATTTACAGGTACCACAGACTGTGTTTCAGTAATATGCAGAAATCACCAGACAGAGTAATTCAGCACAGCATTAATATCATGCTTAAGACATGTGACCCGTCATTTGGAAGTGCGAGTCGGTACTACTTCCAACTTCATTTATATGTCGAGACCAAGGATTGAACCCGCTACCTCCGATGTGGCCATTTAAGCATTACTTGTTCATCAAACTAATGTTAATTTTGCATTAAAAACAGATTAGACCCTTTAAAACACTGTAATCTGGTCAAAACTAAATATTTGAATCGCATTATACTGGAGCGCGTTGCAATGGGTCCCCACTCCATGTGTTTGATATACACAACGAAACGACAATAGGGATACATAGACGCTCGGCAAAAGTGTCTGAAAGTAATTGGTCGACCTGCCTTTGATTATGATCGGTCCCTGGAATCTTTTGGACTACTGAAAAGCTCAAAAGATATATAAACATTTGCATTGACACTTAAAACACTTGTCCTGAATATACAGCTACCAATATCAATATGCGTGCTTTGAATTTCTAACTTAACTAACACCCTATCCTTATCCCCACTCTGTAAACATTTGCTGTCAAATCAAATGAAATAAACGAGCCTCTTGAAACCCGCAAAACCTTACCAAGTGAACTTTCATTCGGATAGTCTCGGTGGTTGGACAACTTCATCGTGAGGGTCTAAAAAATCGCAACAGGTACTTTTTAACGTTAATACACTGTTTGAACCTAGGTAATATTAAATTTAGACATTTTAAGTAGACTTGTCAATATTTAATCACCCCGAGTTGGGTCCCTTCAAGTTGACAAGAGTTGCAGTACGACTTGGATACCAGTGAATTAAGGCAGTGAAATATCGCTTTTTATCTTCACCGGTCATTAAATTTGGGTCAAGTTAAAGCTGGAAAAATATTTAACAGATCTTCATTTTTGGTCTACAAGATTAAATAAATGTGTATTAACACCTGGTCAATACAGCACATAGCAGATAAATTAAGGGCATGTATCCTGTTTTGGATAAAAGAAATGTGTTTGCTTAAACCTATGGTGGCATATTTCTGCCAGCCACTTATCCACTTAGCTATGTCGAAACTTTTCTGAAAAATTGTCACATAGTTAGTATCTGGCAAGTAGAAAACTTTCGTGTTATCCTCTTAGGTATCTTAACAGAACAAAACTACCTGTTAGTGCCCACTACTGCCAGCCATATATTCACTTAAGATAACTGGTTATCTCGCCTTTTTTCAAGTTAGTCAGTTAAATTATGTGGATAACAAGCATTTTTTCACATAATTATCTGGAAAAAGGCATGATATCCAGTTAAAATGAGTGAATATGTGATTGGCAGTAGTGGGCACTAACAGACAGTTAAGTCCTGTTAAGATACCTAAGTAGATAACTTGAAAATTTGCTACTTGCCAGATACTAACTGAATATGTGGCAATTTTTCAGAAAAGTTTCGACATAACTAAGTGGATAAGTGGCTGGCAGAAATATGCCACCATAACTTAGGTATCTTAACAGGACTTAACTGTCTGTTAGTGCCCACTACTGCCAATCACATATTCACTTATTTTAACTGGATACCATGCCTTTTTCAAAAGTTGTATCATAATTTAACGACTAACTGAAAAAAGGCAAGTATCCAGTTATTTAAGTGAATATATGGCTGGCAGTAGTGGGCACTAACAGGCAGTTTTGTTCTGTTAAGATACCTAAGAGGATAACACGAAAGTTTTCTACTTGCCAGATACTAACTGACTATGTGACAATTTTTCAGAAAAGTTTCGACATAGCTAAGGGAAGGCCACAATATCATCTTACTAACTAGAATAGATAATGCAAGGATTTGCTCCATAAGAAACAGAGGCAGACGGTAGTTCCCGCAGGGTGGTATTTATTGACATTTCTTTTGATTTTCCAATTTGTCCATCATTTACGGGCAAATTAGATATATCAAAAAAGATTTACACGTTGAACATTGAATAAAATTTGAAAATATGAAAAAATATACTCCGATTTAAACCGAATGCTTAGAAAATCTAGATAGACTGTAAGATCGGACGATGTGTACGTGATCGGCATTAGAGTAGTCAACCTTAATTACCCTTTTCTCTAAACCAAACCCGCGTCATACTCAATATGCAAAATATTTACAGACTCGTTTCTTTAAGTAACACACAATAGTCTTTTTGACAAAAGTTTCGCCAAGGTGACAGACCAGTGCCGTGTGTCCTGCTGTAGATATCCACAACAATTGCAATGTAGATGCAAAAAACAGATTGTTTATTTGGATTGCATAATTTCGTTTACATAAGTTTCTTGTTTACTTGTTATACACTACACTGAGCTAGATCTATATTATGTATGTATATATATTTCCCCACCCCTATCACCACTATCTACATACAAGAGGGCAAAGATGACTCTGAAGACGCTCACCAGAGAAATATTATCTTGGTTGCCTGCACAAGTTACTATATTATAGCATAGAAGTACTGAATACATAAGCTATGCAGAAATACAGCAATATCATTTCAATTCCACAAACCAACCAGTACATGTGGTCAAAATGTGTAGCATAAAGTTTGTAACTTGTAGCATAAATAATCCTAAGTAATAATAAAAGGGGCCATAACTCCCGACCTAATTAGCTGATATCAGCAATAATCGAACTTTGCTGAGGGATTATGGCTGTAAACATTGTCATTAAGTTTGAAGATGATCGCTAAAGAAATGAAAATGCTAGAGTGCAAACAAAGTGAAATCTGGCATTTTAATATTAAAATGGCCATAACTCCTGACCTATTTGACTGATATGAGTCATAATCGAAAATGGCCGAGAGATTATGAGTATAAACATTGTTATAAAGTTTGAAGTTATTGCTTAAGAAATGAAGATGCTAGAGTGCAAACAAAGTAAAATCTGGATTTTTAATATCAAAAGGGCCATAACTCCTGACCTAATTAAGCGATATCAGCCATAATCGAACATATGAACATGCACATGTGCTCAGGTGCACTAAAAAGTTTAAAGGTGATGCCACAAAAAAGAGTATTTCTAAAACAGTTACAGGACAAAAGAGAAAATTGCTCAAACAAACCCTTTTTCATTTAGAACCCGGTCGAATCATTTCACAAAGATCTGTAAACATACTACCTAGCGCTAACTAATGACACCGGACTTCCATTAAATGGTCAATAATTTGGATTCCCATTGTCTTTCATGAAAAACGAAGTTAGCAATGTAGAAAAACGGATTTTCACAAATACGGTTGTATATATGACATTGTCCTCGACATGGCGACACCACTGAAAATCGTATTCGATAAATTTCCGGAAGACTTTCATTTGTTAAGAGAACAACGTGAATTTGTGTCTTTGTTTATATTATGAAATTTATTCGAAACATACATACCAATATACTAATGTTTGGCATACGCAGTTGAGTAATGTATAGCCAATTTTTTTATTTTTTTTCGATAGAATTGATATTTAAGGGGATTGATTACAGCCCAAACATTATACATTTCTGAATTAAAGACAAATTAAAGTTACGGAACATCTTAAGTGCACACTCTCTTTTTTAATTGAGGACGTACATCGGGCATATTAATGTCCTGTGTACACATGGTAGATGACGCAAATAATCTGCCCCCCTTATCAAATAGTGAAGAATAATTCTGGTGGCGGATTGAATATAAAAAACTCGAGTTGATATAAACGACAAATGTAATCGGTTGACAAACGCACGTGCATTATCAGAAAAACAAACATTATAAAAACTAACAGATGTCAGTCCGAGAGAAAATCAAAGACTTACGTCACTGAATATTGCTTTAATAAACCCAGGTACACTGTAGGGGGTGAATAAAGAGTTGCATTGTTAACATTTTTTATTGGTAAATAGATGACTGAAAATATGTCAGGAATGATAGGAAGACGGTTTGACTATTCTGTCTCTTGGTATGTCAATTTGATGCTCGCTTGCGCGCTTCTATGTCTTTATCTGTCAAACTTCGTTAATCTCTCTCTCTATATATATATATATATAGCCGAATAGATAGTGGAAACAAAAGAAGACTGGGGAGATATTGCAAGAACCAATCATTCAAATAATTTTGAGAAAAAAAAAACAACAACAAAAAAACGTGTTTGTTGGTGTGCTAGACACACAGAATATCTACATGATGATAAACGATGCAAGCATTTGTATAATCTCGCTTTTAGGAGTATTAAACCAATTAACATATAATACTTCATTATATCTCAATCTGATCAGTGCACACAGTCTGTATTCTGCAAGTTGCTGCTATCTTTTGCAATAATTTGCCTAATATGCAATTTATAAGCACGCAGATGTAAGATTCGAGGATTGTAAAGTAATTAAACCGATATTTAGCATATTACATTGAAAATAACGTCATGATATCTCAGACTTCAATCAATCTGCTCGAGCCAGAGCAATAACCAAGGTCATAGCATACCTACTAGTGTGACAGCATTTAAGTTTCAAATCCGGTGGTTTAAATAAGGTTCCAACCACGTGCATTAATTGGATTAACCTATGTCTTGTTTGACAGACATTTTTGTGTGTGTCAGGGACAAGCTGTCTTAGTTGAATATTCTCAAACCTCCGTGCATTGATGACATTTGTTTTATACTGAACATGTTCATCGCTGCATAAGATTAATAACTGACATATACGAGCATGTGCAGTGAACAGTTTACATCAGTGCTATTTTATTAGTTTTCGTGACTGCAGATTTTCTTTTAAAGATCTATTTACATGTATTTATTTATCATTTTCTAATAGATAAACAAAAGACGTTCAAATATGTCTAATGCTGCACATACGAACAAGCGCGCTAAATTTTCTGATTTGTCTTATTGTTATAGCGATTAATTTGTATGCATTTTTCTGAAGTTTTTTTTTCTCCAGACGTATACACATACATGTATATACATAAGCTTTATAGGATATGAAAAAATCAGTTTTGATTAACATAATCGCTAAACAGATCTGACAGCCTTGGTACAACGTCAACCTTCTTGTATTTACGTATCATATTTACATGCTGCAAGGTCAGAAAGCGAGCAATATGGCACTTATGTAGCGGTTATAAGACGTCGCGTTATTTCAATTAATGGACTACTTGCAAATCAGCGGGCTTTCAAAGAACTTACTCTAATGGCGTTATTCAGAAGGGCCTTGATCCTGGCTATTAATTATAAAAACGAATTTAACCGAAAAAAAAAATAAACTTAATGCAACATGACTATCGAGAGCATTGTATCACAATTAGGTTCGTGAAATAGACAGCTTAAGCCCGGTTATTATACCCAACCATGCTTCGTATGTGTCCAAATATATATAAAAGATACCTTACCAATTTATTTTTGATTATGTTAATTTTGTCTAAATTTGAGGGATAGCTGCTAGACCTCTACTCAATGATAAAAAAAATCCATGTTTTTGCACACGTGATGTTATTTTAAAAATGATACCAGTCAACAGCTGTTTTTGGATTAAAAATAGTTTCTTTCGTTTTTATATTTTGTGTATATCTGAGTACTTATTTTTTTCTGTACAATTACTTAAAAATTTACCATTTAGTTGTTAACATTAAACAGAATCATGGACAGAACCGCTGAATTACATTAGGTGTCATTTAATCGAATAAAGGAGCAAAACTGTTATCACCTCCTTAGAGCAGCTTGTTTGCAGATGTTCATTGATAAGAATTTGATTGTATTAAGTCTATCAATAAGACGCAAGGTCACCCAAACGCAACCATCCGTGATCGTAAAAAATTAGGTGGTTTCTCCATCTCAGGCCATACCGTCACAGACGGTATTGAAACTATATTTAGATGGATAAAACCTATATTTAGACTCAATCATTTACTTTTCCTGCACGCGCTAATCTTCATTAACTGCGAAATCGCAACCGTGAACTGGTGAAGACGCCATGGTTCGGAACGTATTCTTCGGGGATATCGTATTCTAAATTTAACCGATTTCGTCGATGTTGCGTTTACGAAAATAGCTATTTCCTGTGCATTTTTTTTTTTTCGAAATTTCTACCGATCATCTATGAAACGAGCTGCTTTAAAGCGGATTTCCCAAATTGCACTGACCAGTCGTTCAAGCCCAGCCAAGATGTTTATATTGAATATTTCTGCTTACGTCGATTGGGAAATTTATTACATTCTCTTTCGATGTTTACTGTGTTGGACCAGTACTTTGCGACTGGGAATCTCATTTAATAAATGTGAAATCCAGCTAATTACAGTTTGTGGGAGACCCCAAGTGCACAGAGTCAACCGGGTAGCACCATCCACCTACTAGACTCTTGAAGCATCTGAGTGACCCTGCTCGGACTTGAAGTTCTCAAAGCCACTAAGACGTGTAATAAGTCAATAAATTAGTTCATGTTTTAAGTCCTGCTTTTATTTTATCATTTACGAGTTTGAAGAAGGGGTCAAGCAATGAAAAAAAAATGACGTGAAATTTCTAAGTTTTATACATTAGACGTTTTTAAAGCCCATGAGTATATCATTATATATCCTTTATATCCATTATTGCTATTAGCATAAGAGTAGTAAATAAAATAAACTCAACTTACACATTTATAAAGCAATAATTAAGAGATAAAACCAACAGTCATGCTGTCCAAAATTAAAATAGTGTGTATTTTCATATCATCTTCATTGTTGTTGAAATATAAACTGAATACTGAGAAGTGAGAAAACATATCGAGTGACTGAAAAGAACACTCTCGGGTGTTGATATTTGCCTCAATGCCATGTCTAATGCGTTATGATAATATTCAATTTGGTGGCGAAATTGTAAGTAGATTTACTATTATAGTGAATAGATGTGTATTTTCAACGTGTTAGTATGCATGGATACTGTGCATAAAAAACAACAACTAAATAACAGAGTGATGAAAGATTTATGAGTGTGTATGAATAGAGCGGAACTTTAAGAATTATGCTGTAAGAGTAAACAAACAGACATGGCTTTCAGACTGTGATATAGTATATTGTATACATGTAAAAATAGATAAACACGTTTTTTTTTTTTTTTTACAATATCGCACTGTCATTAGAACTGATTTCATAGGCAACAAAGCTATCTGGCACTACTTGATATTCCTTATTTGATTCTGATTAAATTATGTATATAAGTACATTATCTTATAGTTTACCCACTTTTTTACAGCTGTGTTATGTTCTGTAATATCTAGTAAAGATATTTTGTTCTGCAAAGTCAATACTGGTAAATAGTCCATCAATGGTCTTATCCTATCATTTAACATATATAAAAACGAGATTAATTTCTACCGTATATACTTGTAAAAGCTGATTTGTTTTCATCCCAATGAAATAATAATAAAAAAAGAAAGCAGAAATTACTTACCTTGATAAATACCACTCTGGCGTTTCCATCCTTTAAATATTGAACGTATCCAGGCACTGGGTATTAAATTCTGAACCACGAAACCGTTGTATAGGTTTTCAGTTGACACTAACGATTATTTATTAAAACCTGTCGTATTATCACTACCAACTTTCAGACTATACTGTATGACAATGTTCTGCAATTGGATAGTAAATACAACATAGGTAGGGTTTGATCGGTGTTACCAGGCGTTTTATTTTGTAAAGCGTTATTGGATCTGCGACATTGACCGCCATTATTTTGTTAAAGTGTGGGCTGGTATGGATAAAACAGAAAGTGTTTGCTGAGGTGACATAGGATAGATAACATAAAGTACGTATTGATGTATTGACGCTTTATCTTTCGTAATTCAGCCTATTTCTTGGCTAGATCATGACGCTCTACTAAAAATTATTCGTAAAAAAAAAATAAAATAAAATAAAAAAAAATAAACGCCGCAAACGGGACAACGCTCGTCTGTTTAAATATTATTACAGATAAAGGCCAAAGTTCAATACATTTTGTTCAATTAATGTGAAGCACGTGTGATGTGATATTTCATGTTTGAGAATATGAAAAGCACAAATGGTGGAACATCGTCGGATACCCACGCCAAGCGCTCGTTATCACATACTAGCCGTGTGACCAGATATCAATGAGAGGAAAGTATATACCTTATATATATAGTTATGAGTGTCAAAGTCGACGTCACCTTTACTCGCATGCATAAATATGCTTAATCTGGTTATCATGGAATTGCTACGTCACTTGCATATGACCCCTCCCCCCCCCCCCTAAAAAAATGAATAAATACATAAATAAAAGGGATTTTCATAGGATGTAGAAACTAAATGTAGATAACATTTTTTAAATGGAAGCCAGATTAATCGTATTTTCAAACCAGCGTAAAAGCTTAAAATATACGACGCCATATCCTACTCTACATTTTCAAAATCATCCCCCCTTTTTGTGTCCTATACTGCATTGTACGCAAATTCATACCTCTTCTCATTTTTCCCCCTGTAACAACCTTATAAATTATGATGAGCGCGACGCGACCATTTGAATGATGTGTATGTCGCAAATGGAAAGCGAACTGACGAAACGACGGATTTTACAACTCGCCCATCGGGTTTTAATTATTGTCTTAAATATCTCGACTAGTTATTGCCCGGCAGGGACCATAACTCTGCTGTGACAAAAATAATTCTAAAAATGGCTCTAAGACAATTCTGAATATATTTGTGAAGTTTCATGCATGCCACAAAATGCTAAACAATATAGAATGTATATACAATATAACAATATCTATAGTAATAATAATATAATGCAATACCACATTTATCGCAAAGTTAGGGACCATAACTCTACCATTAATTCCGAAAAAGTACACGTGTTACAAAAATGCAATTTCATAGTCTAGCATTTTCGTAAAGGTAGGGCCATAAGTACAATAATCCCGAATCAACCCCGGGTGCACAACTACACAGTAACATGAAGACAGCTTTTATGCATACCACTAAATGCCATATCACAATGTACTATTTATCGCAAGTTTGGGCCAGAACTTGGTGAATTTCGAATCAAACCCCATAGCGCACAACTTCTTATGCTGGTGAACATTCCTGATCGATTCAATTTTTTTTGCAGACCTGCGCGCGACTTAAGATGTCTAAACATTCGGAGATAGGGGCCATAACTCCGCTATGACTACTTATGAACATTCATGCAAAGTTGTATGACGCTGGCTCATACAATTTTGGAGGCGATGTGCGACACAAGGCTTTGACTTTTGTTACCACATTTGACTGCTGATGAATATTTATGTAAAGTTTTATGACGTTGGAAGTTGTCTTTATCTACAGTAACCGTATTATGTGGAACAAGAGTTCTTTCGAACACGTGTATCACCTGCTAAAGCGTGACGGAAAAAGTGTGACGGCAGCAGGTTCCCCATAATACAAGTAAGTACGAACGGACAGAAATGAGTCAATATATACAAGTATGTGCCTCGGTTTTTCAGTGATTATAACACAAAAAATGTCAATTATCTTGATGTAACCGTCACACAAACCAAAAGGTTTGGTGGTCTGCATAGTGTATCTTAAAGAGTTTATAATCTCCAGGAGTAGGCTATCGTTTATACTGTAAGTCAAACGTGTAGGACATCCGTCTTAAGTTTTTGCATATCAACTTCTGACTTGTCTGTGTTTACCGTCGCTTCAAC
>CM037777.1:59414014-59464014 GCA_021229015.1 Solen grandis
GCCTAGAAACACACATTTCTAAACTAAGATTTCAATTATATGCCATCACATAGCCTGTGTATATCAGTCAGCTACACAAAATATTCATATCTGAAATGACTGTGTTTTCATCATAAAGCATATTAAAATTTACCAAACAATTAAGCTTGCAGGAAAAATTAGCTGCAGGCTTTCCTGCAAGCTATTTTGTAATCTCTCTTTCCTGCAAGTTAGTTTGTAATCAAACTTTATAAAACAAGGTCACAATGACAAAATGCAAGCTGTATTATGATTTCGATTATTACTCATACAACTCTAAAAGAAGCAGTTCAACAAAACTAATGCAACAAAATGTCAAATATAACTATCACCACCACCTAAAATATACCAGGTTCTCAAAACCAAAAGAAATCAGATGAATGTCATTATGACCATCATGTCTTTATTCCAACAATTGCTTAACCCTTTCCCTCATATAGACTCATTTTGACGCACTCAATAGGTACCACATAAAGCCTGATCTGCAGAAAACCACAGTTAAACCTGACCAAATTTAATTATAAAGTCCTCATTTCCAGACCACTGAGGAGCAGCGAACAGCATAAAACCTGATCAGCCTGCGAGTTACTCGCAGGCTGATCTGGTTTTATGTTGTTCGCATAGGTCTTTTCATGGTTCCCTCTATGTAGCATGCAAAACAAAATTTGTGAAAAGGATGATAATGGACTACGGTATAGATTCATTACAGTGAGCTCCATTATATCACAAAGATAAGTATAACACAGTCCAATGTCAAACCCAATTATGTTTAGCTGGATTAAGTTGCAGTATACAAAATGTTATAATATGACACTGCTGTCAAATATAATGTGGTATCTAGGCATAATCCCCAAAAATATCGTTATAATGGAGCTGCACCATTGTAAATAATATGCCTAAGGGTCTTGATTCCTATATTTTCCCAGAAGATATTGGTCAGCTAAATCTTTATGGGGAAAGAAGGGACTGATACAAATACAACTGACCATGACAGACGCACATATTCTGACAATAGTTCATCCAGCACTTCCTGATAAACAACAAATGAATGATGTGTATATTTGGCTTTCTTCTTCAGCTGTGTTTGTTATCAATTCTTTTTTTTTCAGTTTTTGTTTTAATTTTTAATTTGAAAACAATCCTGGTACATATGTTGCTATACAGCAATACTGCTCATCAAACCTGAGCTATTATACTAAACAAGGCCCATATGTCACCAGCTAAAGAGAAAAAGTAATTATCAAATCAATAAATATCTTGTTTAAATGACTACACTGGCATAAATATTTACCTTACTATCAATAATTGCAAAGAAATGAACTCTTTATTTATTTCATTTTCTACTTTAGCATTAAGAAAGTTTTATCAGGTCTAGATCTATTGCTATCAAACAATGGCATTGTTTTCAGATGCAACTTCCATCTATGACATGTTAAGCACTAGGCCTCTGTCAATACTGAGGAAAACAAAACACTTGAACAAATATACCATATACAGATTTTAGGAAAACAACCTTAAAGATCAATACTTCCAGATTCTGATTTGTACACAAACTATTGACATACATATTTCAAAAGTAAAATCTGTGCACAAGGCCACACAAAGGGAGAACATTGGCCTTTACTTGGTGCTGTTCTTTAGCTGATAAATTTTCTATAAATTCATCAGGCTTTTTTTTTTACATATTGGCTGAATGCACATGTGACCACTTAAATATGAGTAATTGTATAGCTTAATGCTTAACATAATGGCATCAATACATACCCAGTTGATCCTAGGTTGATACAATATTGTATGTGAAATACTATCTAGTCACCCATTTGGACAAGTGGCTTATTCCAGGGTACTCCAGTTTCCTCTCACAACAAGGATCATGTAAGCACCCACTCAGAGCTATGAGAAGAAGGTTGTAAGCAAGATGACTTTTTTATCTCTGATCATTGCAAAACAAGGTTTCATACTGCAACACTTCCTCACCTTGTCCCCATAGCTGAACTCCACATCTTCCTCCATTTCCATGTCCTCGGCCTCCAGGAGACTGGTGTGATCCTGGGACTGGGGCTTCTTCTTTCCGCTCAGCCGTGACAGGATGCTGCCCTCACGCTTGCTTCCCTCTCGGCTGGACATGGAGTCCTCGACGCCTCGGTGGATAGAGATGTTGTCATGCTCCTGATCGTGGGCAAACTTCTGCCAGTAGTTGTTGGTCAGCAGACTCTCACGTGTGGGCTTGCGGAACCTGCAGTGGTCATCACAAACAAAAATGTATCAGTTGTACATCAATAAAAATCATTTATTTTCTTGAGAGATTCCTGTAGATTTTATGACTGGTTTTGCCCATAAATATTAACCCATATGCTGAATGAAGATCTTTAGATTTCGGGACTTAATGCATTAACCTTTAGTACTGGTACTAAGAACTTAAGTTTTCTTGACTAAATACCTATACATGTATGTTCCACAGACACACTTAATACTGGTTTTATTCCTTTCTTTCAGTTTATCATTGTCTATTTCTTAAGCTTCAAGGTTTGGGTTTCAAAATCATGAAAAAGCCAGTATCTTCTTTACTAATAGATCAGCTTACAAAATCACCACATCACCTAGTAATTACTTCATTTTTATATAAAACACATTTGAAATCAATGACATATTTACATATTAAGCAATTAATATCCACTGGCAGGAAACTCTGTTTCTAAGTACAGTCCAGTCACGATGGGCCAAAGTAGCACCAGACCACCTATTTACTTTGTTCCATCATTTTTTAAGAACATGGTGATCGCATTTTGTATTCATAGTTACACTGTGTTGATACTGTAAACAAGTCAACAGTGCCGTAAATCGGCAATGTTGTTACATATTTATGTAAGTTGTATCAGTAATCTTGATGATGCGCAAGGCCAGATAATGGCAGTACTCACGTTTTCAGCATGAGAGAGGACAGGACGACAGATACACTGGAGGCTGCCATGGCAGCAGAGGCCATCCAGGGTCGCAGTGAAATCCCCACGGGCGTGAACACACCTGGCAAACAATAGAGAAGCATTTCACTTAGTAGTGATGACCTTATTTTTTTTACTTTTATTTCATATCTGGAAGAAAAGTGATCTAACTTGATGCTGACTTTTTGTGTAGTAAGTCCTATTTAGAAACAATAACATTACACTTACCAGAACCTCTTGTAAAAGGCAATTTATTATCTGATATACACAATTATATTTTCAAGACTACAGCAGTTTTTCTATGACTATTTGTTAAATAAACAAGAATCTTACAATACAAGAGCTGTCCATAAGACAGCGCGCTCGACTTTTCTCAGTTGCTAAGACACAGTTTTATGGATTTTAATAGTATGGTACATATCAATGATGATATGTTCTAGTTATAGTAGAAATTATTCTATCACCTCCAATAAACAAATATAACATTTTTAATTGGTGAAATTAGCATGCAGAATCAATTTGAGAATGTGGTGTGCTGATCCGCCAACTCCAGTGCTAAAATCTGAAATTGTAATTGGTGAAATTAGCATGCAGAATCAATTTGAGAATGTGGTCTGCTGATTCACCAACTGCAGTGGTAATATCTGAAATTTGTAATTGGTGAAATTAGTATGCAGAATCAATTTGAGAATGTGGTCGATCATCCACCAACTAAAAAATATCTAAGTATAAAAGGGTAAAATTGAAAATACACTGCATATAGGATTATGGGCCCTGCCAGTAAAGTTGAGGTAGTGTGGGTAAACAATAAATAAGTATTCCAAGTTATGGTGGAATACCTGTGATAGTATTGAAAATATACAACTTTGTAAAAAAATTAACCATGATTTCGGCTGTTTTCTAAGTATGAAAGGGGCATAATTCAAGAAGTAGTACAGCCAGGGTTATGGGCCTTGCTTGTAAGGCAGAGGTAGTGATGGTGAATAAGTACTTGAAGTTTCAGTCAAATACATGTGATAGTACAACTATGTAAAAAAATTACCATGATTTTGGCTGTTTTCTAAGTATGAAAGTGGCATAATTTAAGAAGTAGTACAGCAAGAGTTATGGGCCTTGTTAGTAAGGTAGAGGTAATGATGGTGAATATGTACTTGAAGTTTCAGTTGAATACCTTAGATAGTATTGAAGATATACAACTTTGTAAAAACTTTAACCTTGATTTTGGCTGTTTTGTAAGTATGAAAGGGGCATAACTCCAAAAATAGGGTAGCCAGGGTTGTGGGCCTTAGAAGTTAGTTAAAGGTGATGATGGTGAATAAGTATTTTAAGTTTGGGTGGAATACCTTTGATAGTATTTAAGTTATTGATGTTTGAAAAAAACTTAAACCTTGTGTTGCAACGCCGACGCCCGAGTGACAGTATAAGCTCTCATTTTCTTCGAAAAGTCGAGCTAAAAATAACAAGAATGTTCTTTGGAACATGTGTGTCACCAGCTGAAGCGTGACTGAATAAGTGAGATGGAGAAACAGATGGACAGAAGAATTCTTGAGCAGACATACCTGCAGCGATGGGGATTCCAACAATGTTGTAGACAGAGGCAGCGACAAAGTTCAAGCGGATACGCCTGACCGTCAGTTTGGACAGTTTGATAGCCGCTGTTACGTCAAGCAAGTTATTCTAAAAGTATAGATACAAGCATACATTATTATATTTCCTTATACATGTTATGTTTAGATATAATCATGCAGCCTACATCGGCTGTACCAGAATTTTCTGAACACCTTTTGTATCTTGAGAGATAGATTTTCTGTAGAATTATATCATCATATCTAATTTGAAGAAATATTTTTTTCTCTTTAGGCTTATTTTTGTTTTAGGTGGACCGTGAAATTTACAAATAATATGGTTTTCAGTAAACCTTGTGTTGAACAGTCATTTTAATTCACACAAAAAAATCTTACCAAAGCAAATATGAGCTACCACTCAAAAATATGAAGAGATTTAACAGGATGAGATGTGATGCCATAGGAAAATTTCCAGCACACTACCCTCATTTTAACCTGAAGTATAATCCAATCCAATCAAACAATTCCTGCCATTCACTCACCTGTATAAGAACAATGTCGGCGGCCTCCACAGCCACATCGGTTCCTGTGCCAATAGCGATACCCACATCAGCCTGGGCCAGGGCAGGGGAATCGTTGACGCCATCACCGACCATTGCCACCTTCATCCCCAACTTCTGGATCTGCTTAATCTTCTTCACCTTGTGAGATGGCAGCACTTCCGCAAACACTTTCTGAATACCAACCTGCCCGGACAAAACAAATGATGGTTCAGTATTATAAATGATTATACACATATGCCAAGAATCATAAAGGTTTCTTAAGAATAAGCTGAGACAGAAATGCAAAAAAAATTAATACATGTACACTTTACATAAATTCTATAAATTCAATTTCTAAGTTTATACTTGTTTCAAAAGAATAAACTGTTTAATAAATCATTTTGTTGGGGGACTAACTTTCTTCAATTTCTTTATTCTTTAATATTAATCACCACAAAAATTGTTCTTCTAAAAGACCTAACATTCTCTTGACAATAAATCATTAAATACATGTACTGACAAAATGACTTATGTTATTTCAGGTTATACAAAATTTAATGTCAATGAATATTCATGATTCTACAGTAGATGATTCCCCCATATTTGATTGTCTGAAATTTTACTCTGCTTATCTTCTTTATGCATGGGAATATTCCTTGACATGTTAATTTACACAATAAAAAGTAAACATGAAGCACTTTTGACCTCTTCATGTGACATTGACATTGCAGTTATAACTTGGTAATATAAGGAACAAACAAGAATGCATTTACTGTTGGATTGAAAGAAAGGAACCTATCGTTATCTCTATAAATCAAATGCAAAATTTTAGGTAAAATCTTGATTTTAAATAGATTACCTGACGTGCGATGGCACGAGCGGTTTTCTGATTGTCCCCTGTGAGCAGTACAACCTGCAGTCCCATGTCCTTGAGGGTGGAGATGGCCAGGTGGGCCTCAGACTTGACCGTGTCCGCCACCGCCATCATAGCTATGATCTCACCTGTTGCCATAGAGACATAAACAAACTTGTTAGTTGTCTAAATATGAAGTCACTAGGGCTATCATAAAAGAATATAAATACCAAACTACACCATGATGACTCCAGATTTGGAACTTTTTGTAACACAGTGCATTTACACAATCTTGGTAATAGAGCATCATTCCCTAGGTATATTCACATGGGAAACTCTATACTAAGGACTTTTTCTACCTTCCCGCTGAACATATCTTTAAATTCATTAAGTTTTCCCCAAAATTTCTATTTGCCTGATATAGCATGTCTCATCAAAATATTAAAGGTTCCATTTTGATTTCCAATCATACATCCTGATACTCTGTAAATTTCTAAATCACAAATCCAACTTGTAGTTTCAACCAAAGCAGTTAATTTTTTTTCTCATTACAATGACTGAGTCACATGATTTCAACAACTTATCGACCATCTCCGAGTTGTACCATTATTTTACTTCTGAAAACATTTTGTTGTTGTTGTTGTATTGGGGTTTACCGTCGCTGCGATAGTATTTCAATCATATAGCGACGTCCAGCTAAGTACAGGTGGAGGAAGACCCTGAGTACACAGAGGTACCCGGGTAGAACCACCGATCTACCGCAAGCCAGCTGGAAGGCTTCCTCACATGAAAAATCCAAAGTCCCTACTGGGATTCGAACCCACAGCGGTGAGGGGCTGAGAGATTTGTAGTCCACGACTGTAACCGCTCGGCCACGGCGGCCCCGAAAACATTTTGACCCCCCTCCCTCACAGCAGAGGTCAAACTTGCAATCTTCAGATCCTTGGTTTGTGAACCATTGGAACACAGCATTCTACACTACAACACTATCAACACTAATCATGCAGAGCAACTCACCATCGATGGCACACAGTACCGCAGTATGTCCCTGGTCCTCGTGTTCAGACATGGCAGCGTCCATTTTTTCTGTTACAATCATACCGTTACGTCCCATCCATTCACGGTTGCCAATCATGACAGAGTAAGGTTGCGGGGCCACTGCTCCCATCAAGTTCACATCTGTAATTGTCATAAAGTATATCTTTCAACAGTCTGTAAGTCTCAAGTATATACTGTACAGCTATATCATAACACTATTTAATGGGTCCAAACCACGGATAATGGACTGCATTGTAATTATATGACAATATTTATACATTTTGAATGCAGATCCAAAGGTGGGTCTGAACCCTTTTGTGGGCACAGGATTTTGCATGGCCTTCCAAGCTAAAGATCTAAGCCAGGAACAATCAGGTAGAACTCCATAAAGCAGTTACTTCCCTTACAGTACAGTTATCACTATCACCATGATAATCATATAATGTAACAGTGAACACTGATAAATAAATTTCTTTTCATTATCTGTTATGAATTTTTTTTTTTTTAAAAAACAATAATGTATCTTCATTGGATGAATGTTTCATACCATAGAGAACATTCACATGGTTCATACAAACTTTCTGAAGCAAAATGAAAGAGTTTTCAAGGATTTTTAAGGCATTTTAAAATCAAATTTAAGGACTTGCATTAACCGTAACTTATTCTTTAAATTTTAAGGCAAAAAGGGGATGAACCTCATTTTTTTTTTTATCAACTTGATAAACACTTTTTTATGATCAATATTGCAATTTCAAATTTAAGCGTTTTTCAAGACTTTTCAGTAAATTTAAAGTTTTTTTTTCAAGGGTTTATGATGCAAAATGTGATTTTCAAGGGTTTTTCAAGACAGACACCAAATTCAACGGTTTTTCAAAACATGTGCAAACCATGATTCATTTATCACAAAATCTCAGCTATCTGTTACATGGAAACCTTTTCTTAATCTATTTTAGAGATATTTACAAATGAAGTTGTTTGAGTACACATCACTATAACCACTTTACCTTCAATCTGCAGAGGAGCGTCAGAATCATCGAAGAGGACATTATCAATCTTGACACGTAGACTGCCAGCCATGTTCTTCCGGTTGTTGACGCCTTCCATGTCGAGACCCTGCATCAGCGTCTCCACATTACTAACATTACACTTGAGGCCACACCCAGGCACCGCCTGGAAGTCAGTCGCTTTGCCCAGTGTTTCAACCTTCAGGGTCTGCAGAGAGAAAATGAACGACTGTTGTGTTAGTCTTATTACGAGATATTTCAATTTAAGAGAAAGAAAAAGTTCTATTTAAAGTGCTATATACAAATACTTTTATCAACATCAGTTTATTCCAGTTAACAACTGATATAGAAATACTACAATACCCACCTCTCCTCCTTCATTTATTCAATTTGTTTCCTATGTTTAGATTTTTTAATTTCCATTTTCACCAATCTGGCAAAATCTCTGGACCTTTTCAAGTCCTACTTCCCAAAATACCCACTATATATTTAAATTATTACAAAACTTCCAAGTCCTTATGATACCCACCTCCTTGGCATATTTGACAATAGCTGAGGCTATGGGATGTTCAGAGCTAGCCTCAGCTGTCCCAGCGATGGCGAGAAGTTTGACAAACGAGCACACCTTATCCTCCACAAACATGGCTACACGTGCAACCTTCGGTACTCCATGGGTTACTGTCCCAGTCTTGTCAAACACCACACACTTGATCTGCCAAATAAACATGTTTACATGTGTTACAGTACTGATAACTGACAACAAGGGAGAAACTTTTGAGTTTAAGAAGCTTGGTAGCTTTTTCAGAAGTGCATATGTAATGTTAACAAAAAAGCCTAGGGTTGAGTACCATCAGACTGCACATTTTTGCATCTGTTTCACATGGATTGATGTTACACAAACCAATGTTTATAGAATTCTCATCTGCAAGATGTCAAAAGGTTATAATGTTTAATAAATGTTTTTTCAGGGAATCATTCTCCATTGATTCATCCTGATATTTTCAACACATCATACCTTGTGTGTTGTCTCAAGAGGTTCACCACCCTTGATCAGGATACCGTTGATGGCTCCCACCCCAGTGCCAACCATGACGGCAGTGGGTGTGGCCAGCCCCAGGGCACATGGGCATGCTATACTCAGCACTGTGATGGCAAACTGGAAAGCCTTCTGGAATATCAGCTCTTCCTTTGTGTACTCCCCACCTTCCTACAAAGCCACATGCAAACACTAAGATACAATGTAGGTCCAATACTATGTGCTCCATTATAACACAATGCCAATACTATAACTATCAGTAAAGGTGTATAAAGTAAAATACAAAGGACGTGACATGTTGGAACGTGATGTGACATGAAAGGACAGGACGAACTGTGACCGATATAAGGACTAACATCCTATATAGCTATATACAATAAGAAGTACGGATGGTCACATTATTACAAATTCAGTATAAGAAAAACTTCCTACAAAAAGATTCATTCACTTGACCATTGAAACAATTGCTATAATAACTCAGTTACAGAAACTCAGGATAACAAATTTTTAGCCAAAAGAATGGCAGCAATTTTACATACTTAAAGATATACAGTTCAACTGTGTACTAATTAACAACCAATTGTATTAACTCTTTATCTCACATAGACACATCTTGACAGCTTGGCAGAAGCATTTCCAGGAGCTGTTACAAACACAGGAGACCCTGATCAGACAGCTCCTTCCATTAGCTATCTGATCAGGATCTCCTCTGTTTGCTCATCAATATTAAAACCACAGGTTATTACTCTTTACCTCATGAATATTCATCTACAATGACTTAATAAATATTCAATTATTAATTAACTGAACTTTGAATAATGGTTCATGAAGCAATGCTTTACTTTAACATACAGACTGTGTAGAATCTGAGCTACACTATTATTTGAGCAAACACAGAAGACCCTAATCAGACAACTCCTGGGAGGACTTGTCTGATCTGGGTCTGCTCTATTTGCCGAGGTGTCAAAATTAGTCTTATAAAGGGTTAAGCTGGCAATTACGTACCACAAAGTCTGAATTGATAAGTGTGATGTCCACGTAGCCAATGATTATCCATGCTATCAGGGTCAAGGTGGACAGAGAACACACCACGGGCACAAAGTAGCCGGCTATGGTGTCCGCCACTGCCTGGATGGGAGCCTGTAAGACGGAAAGTGTCAGAAGGCAGTTGTACGTTTATTGTTGCTTAATAGTGGGTTTTAAGCATATCTATCAAAATTTCAAAATGGAAAAGTATGTAAGATTTTATCAACTTGCATATTTCATTATTAAAATTTCAATTATACTTATGGCAATTAGACAGAAAATTATTAAGCTTATATGAAACAATTTGTTTGCACAGATGGTGACAATGATGTGGGAGAGAACCAATTATGTCTACACAGGGCATCAAATGCTTTTAAAAAATGTTTAAACTGATCTGATAGCTAACCAAGGATGTGATGACGAAAAGTCAGTGTGATAACCACAACCAGATTACCAGGTATTAGCAATCCAAAGTGATTTTACACATAAAACTTGTGAAAATTTGTTTTCCCCAAAATGACAGAGTTATTATTATCAATTATTGTCACAGTAAAATAATCAAAAGAAGCAACTAAGGGAAAGACTACTCTTTCAGGAGTCCTAGCCTACCTTGGAGGTCTGAGCCTCCTCCACCAGTTTGACAATCTGGGACAGGGTTGTGTCTGATCCCACATGGGTGGCCTCCACCAACAGCAGGCCATGTTGGTTAATAGAACCTCCAATCACTGACGAACCTGCAGAAATAAAAATTCTCAATGGTCACTACCATATGCCATATTTCTTTCTTATTGATCTTTCTTATTTGAGTTTTTCATAACTGTAATTCTCCCACTTTTCCAGTAACGGTATGTCTAATATTCCTTATTTAATTCATTGTTTACCATGCTAAGCGTTGATATTGTGTATTTGTTTGTCAGAATTACCATGTTCAAACAACAATATCTTCAATTTCCTCAATATTTTGGCATCTTCAGTACTACAGAAAATTCCTATCAGAGAAAATTTGAGTCTAAAATATTACAGATGGGGAATTAGAGGTCTACTCTAAATTTTATGTCTTAAAATCTAGTAACACCACTATTACACTGAATCTGATTCTCACCTCTGTGATTGACTTGGCCTGTGTTTCACAAAATTTTTATTTGTTTGTTAGGTTAAACATTCCACTGACAGTATTTCAGTCATTTGCAGACTATGTCTACTTAAGATAGATATAGTGCTGCCACAGTAGTATCAGTATCACGCCACAGACATATGACATGATACCACACCTAGCTGCAATGTACTGACACTGGGCCAACCAGCCCTGGAACTACCCAGTATATGGGCTAAGAACAAAGCAGGAGTTACCAGTATCATTCTTAAAGATTTTATTATGTTGATGCTGGGGATTGAACCAACAACGGATGCTGTAACAAAATGGCCACCAGGGACAATGTTCTACAAAATATCTCAAATCAAAATTTTTTTGGTTTTAAATTACAGATATCAAGAGCTTCATTATTGCTGGCTTGTTCATACAGAAAATGCTAAATGGTCTCTCATGCCTCCATACAGGATTTTGTGCTGAAATTTTAACTACGGAAAAGCTCAAATTAAGACATATAAACGAAACACAGGCATGGTATCAAGCATCACCTACCGACTTTCTTGACAACAGGCATGGCCTCCCCAGTGATGAGGGCCTCGTCACATGTTGAGTTGCCAATGATCACCTTCCCGTCCACTGGCACTTTCTCTCCTGGGACAACCTGACAAAGTAACACAAGCATGTTAAGCATTTACTTACAGAAATATCAAATCCTACACAAACTTAATAACAAGAGCACCGCATGCAGATGCCAACACTTGTCTGTTGAATTTCTCAAATGGACTTAGCTGGCATTCTTTTGGAACTGTCCATTATTTATTTTAGGGATAACAAGATGAAAACTTGTAGCTGGTCAGCCAACAGTAAAGAGCTAGGCCCGCCTGCACAGATGTGCAGGCTGGCCTGGCTCTTTACTGGTGGCAAAGGTTTGCACTTCAGTTCCAGCAGGGTAAGGGTTAAAGATTTTGAACGATGACAACAATGACCCAGCCATCATAATAGCTGGACTTTTTCTTCAAAACAGACAAGCTAAAAATTAGTGTCCGAAGAAAAGAGATGATTTCACAGAAGGTGATATAAAACCCTACTACACCATCTTGATTCAACAAAATTGGAAAGATTTTGTACTTCTTGTATATCACAAAAGATGTAACCGGATAAGACAGGATTTAAGAAAGAGGGACATCCCACGCAATTCTTATCTAGCCCCCACTTCACTCTGAAAAGCAGGGGTATAAGAAAGAAGGCAAGGTGTTCCCTCCCATGTCCCGAGTGTGTTCCACATGTCCTGTACGTACCTTCATGATGTCTCCCCGCTGTACTAGGTCCACACTGATGGTCTTCTCACTGATAATGCAGTCCTCCTTGTCCAGTTCAACCAACACTGCTTCCGACGCCTGCAGCGACATCAGCTTCGCCAGCGCCTCTGATGTTTTCCCCTACACAACACAGTGTCAATACATTAATATAATAATAATAATATAATAATAATAATTAATGTTTGCATTTTCAAACACAGGGCTGTTTCAGTCAAATTAGGAAAAAGCTGAAGCTTGCTAATATGTAAGTATAAATAATGCAGTATAAATTATTAAAATATGACATGTCTGATTTTAGTGATTGTAAAGATTTTTTTTTTGGTGGCAGGTGATTTGTAACTTTTGTGAAACTTATGTTATAACAAAAATGAAATCAAAGATTTTCATATAAACTATGGATAAAATAAATCAGTGTACATTAAAAATTCAGTATCATACATTAAATGCCATTCCTAATTATTTGTTACATTTTTTTTTTATTTTTGCATATACTCGTACTTTGAATCAAGATAAACAGACTGAAGATACAAGAGATCTTATACCTTTTGTGAGAGAATATTGCATAACAAAGGAATTCAAGAAACCTCAAGTATGGCCACTATCCTATGAAAGAAGTATATTTTATGTTGCTATACAGCTATCAATTCCAGTTTTCATTTTCATTTACAGTAAACTAGACCCCACCAATTCTAAATAAACAAACTATAGCTAATTTCTGTGACATAAAATGACTGTTTACTGTGCACCTGACATGCATGGTCTCGTGTCACAATGTAAAGCAGGGACTAATTAGAACACCAGAGTTACCTACCTTAGCAATGTGTTCCAGTCACCTGCTCAAGGATATGAATACCAGAGTTACCTACCTTGGCAATGTGTTCCAGCCACCTGCCCAGCGATATGAACACCATCAACATGGGAGTGGTCTCAAAGAATGTGACCGGACTGAACGGTTCCTGCATTATCATAGCAACCACCACAACTAGGACTGAGTATGTGTAGGACACTGTGGTTGCCAGGACAACCAGTACATCCATGTTGGCTGACTTGTGTCGCACAGCTTTGAAGGCTTGGATGTAAAAGTAGCGTCCACCAATAAACTGGAAAAAAAATGCATTATAGGTTGTATAGAAATAGATAAAAATATTCAATTAAATGGCTGATATGGTTAATTTTTGTAGACATTTCATGAGGTTCTTTTGGTGAAAAATAATTCGCCAGATCATATCCTGATAAAGTATTACATTGAGTAATATGTATTCTCCACCATAATTAAAATGCAGATCCTGTGAAAATTATGCCTTACATTCATAAACTCAACCATATAGATTTTTGCAAGATATAAATATATTGTGATAAATACTTCAGAATTTTTACACACAACAAAATTACCTTGAAAATCTTAACTGATTTAAAGAATGAAAAAAAAAAATGTTTACCTCAAGATTATCCCTTTACCTCAAGACAAGCCCTTTACTTCAAGACAAGCCCTTTACTTCAAGACAAGCCCTTTACCTCAAGACAAGCCCTTTACCTCAAGACAAGCCCTTTACTTCAAGACAAGCCCTTTACTTCAAGACAAGCCCTTTACCTCAAGACAAGCCCTTTACTTCAAGACAAGCCCTTTACCTCAAGACAAGCCCTTTACTTCAAGACAAGCCCTTTAACTCAAGATTAGTCCTTTATCTCAAGATTAGCCCTTTACCTCAAGACAAGCCCTTTACCTCAAGATTAACCCTTTACCTCAAGACAAGCCCTTTACTTCAAGACAAGCCCTTTACCTCAAGACAAGCCCTTTACCTCAAGATAACCCTTTACCTCAAGATAAACCCTTTACCTCAAGATTAACCCTTTACCTCAAGATTAACCCTTTACCTCAAGATAAACCCTTTACCTCAAGATTAACCCTTTACCGCATGTAGACTTCTTTTGATGCATTGGCAAACTGAGTTGACCAAGATTAGACAGCTCCTTCCAAGAGCAGTCTGATCAGGGTCTCCTCTGTTTGCTCATACAGTATTGTAGCTCAGATACTATACAGTCTACACAGCAAAGAAAAATTTCATGTACCATTTAAAGTTTCAGTATATTCTGATTCACCATGGCATAAATTTGTACATGAATATTCATGAGGTAAAGTCTTAAATTCTAGTTAAGGCTGTCATTATAACACAGATTGAGACAGAAAATTCATCATTTCCATGACACCATGAAAATGTAGCATTAAATGGATATTTAAAAATTTGGAAAAAACATAATTAAATAAATCTTGAGATCATTTCAATAGAACCATGTCATCTCATTCAGCATTTAAATCATGCACGCTAACAAACTGTAGGAGTTTAATTAACCACGCTGCAAGAGTGTTAAGTTAATCCTACCTTTGAAAAAAATGGTGGAGATGGGGGCCTGCTATGAACATTAAGATATTGTATTATGAAACTGTATTTGTAGCTAGGAGCTTTTACAAATGTATTCTTTCTTCCTTTTCTTTCTGAATGGTTTAAATACCCTTTATATACCAGTAATCTTTTTTTTCCAGATACCATGTCCGATTGTCATGTCATGTCATATCAAATTTTTGTACTCTAAATGCTTGCATATGAGTCTGACACAATACTGTCAAAGTGATTTCATCTGTTTACTTTGAAAAAAAGGCCTTTTTTTTTCTTTTTGGCGACATTACTTATTGGGTCATCTGAACTTTGCAGTAGCAAGTGACTATCCTTAATGATTCGTATAACTGGTTAATTGCTCTAACATCAAGTGAAACCGGAAGCAGATTGTTTTCCTGTCATATGTGCTTATATCCATGGATATAAACCTTTTGCTCTAAAACTAATTGCCAGATATACTGTTGCAAAAATATAGAATGGACTGGATAGCTCAATGTTTGAAAAGGCTATATATATATCTAAAGTTCTAGAAATTACAGATTAATGTTTTTATTGGAATGCATTGGTTGAAACATTGTGAGAGCAGGATCAATTTAACAGAAATTTCATAAATTTGTATAAAGAGTAAAGTTTGAATATGAATAAAAGGTTGTATTCTAACTTTATATAATCTTAAATGGAATAACTGGGAGCGAGGGTGAGGTTCAAATAAAGGGTGGGCTTCAGGTATAGTATGTTTAAATATGGAGATCCGACTGTACTATGCATTCTGATGTCGTATCTTATTAACTTTATTCAAATTCTATAATTAAGCTCATTCTTAACTCAGTTTTTGGTGCCACCAGCAAATTCTCAAACCAAGGCAACAAAAAGGGGCTGGTACCTGTACAGGTGTGGCCAGGATGAACATGAGCAGGTTATCCAGAGAGAGGCCGGGTACCAGCATGATCTGGTAACCATGGCCACCGCCAGTCATTATCTTCATGGTCGTGGTGGGGCTGGTGGTGTTGGTGGTGTTGTCAGTCGGCATGGCAGAATGCTCCTCCTCAGGGGCGGGAATGAACATAAAGTACATCATTATCACCATGGATGGGACTCCAAATATCAGTGACCACAAGAACGAGGTCCTCCACCTGTAGGAATTAGAATAAATGAATAATCAGGGTCATCTTAGGGCTAAGTAATACTTAAATACTTCAGGGGCAAATTTCATTGTTTGTGTGTCTCTAATAAAAATAAACAAATATTGTTAGATATCACGATTACAATTCATGTCACTTTAGTCATGTACTTGAAATGTTCATAAAATAGGAATGGTGGAACGTGTTCCTATCTAGTTTAAGAATTTAAATATTATTTAGCACTATGTATTGTTGGTGGAATTCGAGCCATGTTCCATTTGTTTTACGAAAAATACTACGCAATTCGAAAACAAGGACATCTCCAGTTAACAGCTTCTTTTAAAGTCAATAACTTAGTCAAGACCAACATCCTACTGACAGTATTTCAGTTTTTTGGGGACTTTGTCTACATGAGACAAATACAGTGCTGCCTCATGTGATATCATGCTGGAAACAACATGTTTGCTTATTTGTTGGGTTTATCGTCCCACCAACAGTATTGCAGTCACTTGGAGACAATGTCTACTTGAGACAGATATAGTGCTGCCACACTGCTGTATTAGGCATGTGGCATGATACCACACCCAGTCACATTATCCTGAAACCAGGCCAACCAGTCTTGTAAGAAACCTTATACTGAATGCCAACCCACAAGGGTGATTATATACATGATGGCTTCTGAGCCCTCCACCCATATCTTGATTTGAAAAGCAGCTTTGCAATAGATCTGTTCTGCGTTTTGATATGATTCAATATACAGCAAAAGAAATTATGCCTTGATTTGAAAAACGAGTGCAACTGTAAGGATTTCTTACCTTTTGATTTCATCCCTATGATCATAGCGTGATGCATTGTTGTCACTATCTGTGTACAAGGATGCCTGGAAACCTAGACCCTAGAAATACACAAACATAAATCTCAAATGTAATTATGCACTTCTGGTTTCTCTATGTCTCACACACAATTATGCACCAATTGTTTCTGTCTCACACGTAACTATGCACCAATTGTTTCTCTCTTTTCAACTTAGCGTGTTTTATTAGGGAAGCTTTTAAATGTAGGGAAAATATAAATGTAGTTAGCCAATAGTGTATTATTATTACGTTATCCAGCGTTCATTCTTTTGTTATTTTGAGTATGTTCTTCTACCCTTACATGTTTTGAAAATTTAAAAAAAAAAATTGTACATGCTTATGTCATTATCACGTGAGAACATTATTTGTGTTGTTTATTTATATAGACGATGTACTATGTACAAGTCGGAAATAAAAGTATGTTCTGTTCTGTTCTGTTCTGTTCTAAGTCTCACACAAAATTATGCACCAATTGTTTCTTTCTGTCTCACACATAATTATGCACCAATTGTTTCTTTCTGTCTCACACGTAATTATGCACCAATTGTTTCTCTTAGTCTCACACAAAATTATGCACCTTTTGTTTCTCTCTGTCTCACACATAATTATGCACCAATTGTTTCTCTTAGTCTCACACAAAATTATGCACCTTTTGTTTCTCTCTGTCTCACACATAATTATGCACCAATTATTTCTCTTTGTCTCACACATAATTATGCACCAATTGTTTCTCTTTGTCTCACACATAATTATGCACCTATTGTTTCTCTTTGTCTTACATGTAATTATGCACCTATTGTTTCTCTCTGTCTCGCATGTAATTATGCACCTTTTGTTTCTCTGTCTCACACATAATTATGCACATATTGTTTCTCTTTGTCTTACATGTAATTATGCACCTATTGTTTCTCTTTGTCTTACATGTAATTATGCACCTATTGTTTCTCTTTGTCTCACATGTAATTATGCACCTATTGTTTCTCTCTGTCTCACATGTAATTATGCACCTATTGTTTCTCTTGTCTCACACATAATATGCACATATTGTTTCTCTTCTAGTATATGCACTTTTCTTGTCACATGTAATTATGCACCTATTGTTTCTCTTGTCTCACACTAATACCTATGTTTCTTTGTTTTCATCCTATTGTTTCTCTTGTCTCACACATAATTATGCACCTATTGTTTCTCTCTGTCTCACAATGATTATGCACCTATTGTTTCTCTTTGTCTCACATGTAATTATGCACCTATTGTTTCTCTCTGTCTCACATGTAATTATGCACCTATTGTTTCTCTTGTCTCACATGTAATTATGCACCTATTGTTTCTCTGTCTCACATGTAATTATGCACCTATTGTTTCTCTTGTCTCACATGTAATTATGCACCTATTGTTTCTCTTTGTCTACACATATTATGCACCTATGTTTCCTTTGTCTCACACATGATTATGCACCTATTGTTTCTCTTTTCTCACACATGATTATGCACCTTTGTTTCTCTCTGTCTCACACTAATTATGCACCTATTGTTCTCTTGTCTCACACTAATTATACACTATTGTTTCTCTTTGTCTCACAATAATCATACACATATTGTTTCTCTTTGTCTCACACATGTATTATGCACTATTGTTTCCTTTGTCTCACACATAATATGCACTATTGTTTCTCTCTGTCTCACACATAATCATACACGTATTGTTTCTCTTGTTCTCCACACATAATTATCACATATTGTTTCTCTTTGTCTCACACATATTATGCACCATTGTTTCTCTTGTCTCACATATAATTATGCACCTATTGTTTTCTCTGTCTCACACATTAATCATACACTATTGTTTTCTTGTCTCACACATAATATTAGCCAATATTGTTTCTCTTTGTCTACCATGTAATTATGCACCTATTGTTTCTTTGTCTCAACATAATCTATACCATATGTTCTCTTTGTCTCACACATGATTATGCACATATTGTTTCTCTTTGTTCACACTATTTGCACTATTGTTTCTCTTCTTTCAATGTAATTAGCACATATTGTTTCTTTTGTCTCACACATAATTATGCACCTATTGTTTCTCTTTGTCTCACATCAATAATATGCACTATTGTTTCTCTTTGTCTCACACATATTATGCACCAATTGTTTCTCTTTGTCTCACACATAATTATGCACCTATTGTTTCTCTTTGTCTCACACATAATTATGCACCTATTGTTTCTCTTTGTCTTACATGTAATTATGCACCTATTGTTTCTCTTTGTCTCACACATAATTATGCACCTATTGTTTCTCTTGTCTCACACATAAATTGCACCTTTTGTTTCTCTTGTCTCACACATAATTATGCACCAATTGTTTCTCTTAGTCTCACACAAAATTATGCACCTTTTGTTTCTCTTCTCACATTAATATCACTATTGTTTCTCTGATCTCACATGTATTATGCACCTTTTGTTTCTCTGTCTCACTTTAATTATGCACCTATTGTTTCTCTCTGTCCCCACATAATTATCACTATTGTTTCTCTCTGTCTCACATGTAATTATGCACCTATTGTTTCTCTGTCTCACATGTAATTATGCACATATTGTTTCTCTTTGTCTCACACATAATTATGCACCTATTGTTTCTCTTTGTCTCACACATAATCATACACATATTGTTTCTCTTTATCTCACACATGATTATGCACCTTTTGTTTCTCTTTGTCTCACACATAATTATGCACCTATTGTTTCTCTCTGTCTCACACATAATCATACACATATTGTTTCTCTTTTCTCTCACACATGATTATGCACATATTGTTTCTCTTTGTCTCACACATGGTTATGCACATATTGTTTCTCTTTGTCTCACACATAATTATGCACCTATTGTTTCTCTCTGTCTCACACATAATCATACACATATTGTTTCTCTTTGTCTCACACATAATTATGCACCTATTGTTTCTCTTTGTCTTACATGTAATTATGCACCTATTGTTTCTCTGTCTCACACATAATCATACACATATTGTTCCTCTTTGTCTCACACATAATTATGCACCTATTGTTTCTCTTTGTCTCACACATAATTGTGCACCTATTGTTTCTTTGTCTCACATGTAATTATGTATCTATTGTTTCTCTATGTCTGGCCACCTTTCCCTAATGAATCACCAAAGGTGACACTAAAAATTCATTCTACAATTAAAAATTGTTTGTTTTCGTTGGTTTGTAGAAACAAACCTTCAAGTGACATGATACCACACCCAGTCAAATTATTTTGAAGCTGAGCCAATCAGTCCTGGAACTATCTTTTATGTCTTCAGTGCCAAGCACAAGGGAGGCAGAGCAGCTTTATTTTTAATGAAACAATCAACAATCTGTTGATATGTGGCATAATAACACACCCAGTCACATTATCCAAAATTTATGCAAACAAATCTTAGAACTAACCTTACAATGAGTGCCAAGCAACACAGCTATACCAATACCATTTTTTAAGACTTTATAATTATGATGTGGCCAAGGATCAAATGCAATGTATCCTAGTTCCAGGACTGAAACCCTCAAATCTTGTTAAATATAAAATGAATATACAATGACAAAGAATAGTTATCTTCAGGGCAAACCAATGGCTTGAACCCAGGGATTTACATGTGCTCAGCCTTACCTGGATGATCTCTATGATGGTGCGAGGGCCCATGTACTCCGGGTTGTACACAAACTTGCCTTTATTGGTTGCCAGGGCAACCTTGGCACTGATAATTCCTTGCTTCTTTGAAAGGTTGGACTCAATATGGTGTACACAGGATGCACAGGTCATTCCTGATATCTGAGGAAAAAGAAAATGCATGCTGAATACCTGGTGTAAAAACATCTTTTTGCAGGAATGGTTACATGATCACCTTTAGCAATCCTTTATGAAAGCTGGTAGTTATCTTAAAAAAACATTTAATTAAAACCTTAAGTTGAAGCAGTAAGCCAACATACATTGAGTTCCACGGTTGACTGGCCAGCAGTCTCAGACTCCATTAGCGTAGCGTTGAAGCCAAGGGAGCTAATCTTGTTAGCTATCTGAGAGGGCAGCACATATGCCGCGTCGTACTTGACCTCTGCCTTCTGGGACATCAGTGCCACCAGGGCAGACTTCACACCTGCAATACAGTTCAACACTTAATTCATGGCAAAGACATCTGTTATTATGGCTACTGAATAAAAATTATATTTATGCATTTATCAGTCTGACCATGTTTGGTTTTTTGGGTTTTTTAATTGATTTCATAGATGGTTTTATTCACATATTTTAACCATGTGATATAATTCATTTCAGAAAACCATGCATTTTCTAGAACATTAATAAACATAACAATATAACTGCTTTTTGTAACAACAGAACTGCTTATTTATATAGATTCATAGACATTAAATGTCATTAAAAAAAAAGTAATTATTTTATTGAAATCAGTTTCAACCCTCCATGGACAAAACATTTATGTGGAATAGCCTGTGAGACTTTCTTTAATGCTAGTCTGATCAAAGCCATAAAGTAGTGAATGCCCCTCCCCATCCCCTAGCCACATTACCTTGACTTAACAATATAAAAAGTTAATGTTTTATAAAATGGGAGTTGACACAATATGATTGGACCACCTAGATTTGTGATGAGCAGCTAGGTAAAATAATCTAAAACAAATGCAAAAGAAGTAGAAAAGTCCCCATTACCTTCCATTTTCATGACATTTTTCTCAATGGTAGCAACACACGAGGCACAGGTCATACCAGTGACCTTGAGGAAACACTTGTCATACTCCTCATCATCATTGGTTCCCGGCTTGTAACGTGCGGTTCCCTGCTTGGTATCGACACTTAGGGAACCGGTGGAGGGGCTGGGCTGGAAACTGACCGACTTCGTGCTGCCACTCATGTCCTCTGTAAAATTTAAATTTTCAACTTTTTTACAAAACAGAGTCCCGTATTTTATATTAATTACCCTCAATGGCAGTAAGAGTATATCAGTGTCAATATTGTGGGAGAAAGTCCACAAATTTGGACAGGCTATTACCATATTCAGACCAGTGTATGAACTGGCATCAAACAAGTTCAATGTCAACAAGGAAGATTGGTGTAAAGATAAGGTTGCTTCACCAATATCTAAATTAGGAAATCTTATACAGAGTTCTATAAAGAATGTTTGGGAGTAGGGTATTCTTTATCATTTATTATTTTGGAAAGGATAATCTGAAATACAAAGTGAATACTTATTCAGCATTTAAGGGAAAAGTTAGTGAAATTGTTCATAAAATATACCAAAGATTGTATAACCAAAGATAATTTTCACTCTCAGATTTTTAAATAAATGAGTATTTCTCAAAGGGTAAATACCCCAATACTCCCCTTTTCTGGAGCTCTGCTTATATCATGCTGATTTCAACTAATCAACTAATTAATTTTCAAACTGATGAGAGTGATTAATCATGAATAATATACTGAGGATGCAATAATATCTGCTGAAATCACTCATATCAATTTCAACATTAAAAGACACAAAACTGATTGTCTACAGAATGACATGAAATGCAGCTTAATCCAATCAATATCTGACATATAAGCAGTGATAATAACCATCCGGTAAGCCATTGATTTTCCTCTTAGCCCTCAACTATCATCAGATAATGTTCGTATAGCTGAAAACATCAAACACATACAAATAACCTGCAGGGCACTCCTATCATATCTGACAAGAAACTCTCCTCATCCTGCTGCTAATGAGATATATATCTTATCTGTTTTAATTAAACAATCAAATGTACAATGCCACTGGTCTGTGTGTTTGTTTATCACACATGCAGCATCTCATGGCTGAAGGTTTGACACGGAAACCACATCTGATGGTGTACACTAAAACCTTAGGTTCTACACTTTACACGTATATCTTGTTCTTGAAATGTTTCAGAGTCATGCACATTCTGCACAGCAAAGAAAAATCCATCTATATATGTAGGGTTTATCAGATCATAACTTTGTACATGCATATTCATGAGGTAAAGGGTTAATATACTATTAACACACTGGACTGTGTTGTAGTTTTATGAAAACATTTAACATATTCATGAGTTGGGGATTTATGGTATGATCCATGCTATACTGGCATTTTCATTATAGTGGACCATGAAGTAATGGATCTCCTTAACCCTCGCCATGCTGTATTTCCTTAATTTCAAGGAAGCTGTGGTCCAGTGGTAACATACCTGTCTGTGGATCAACAAGTTGTGGGTTCAAATCCTGTGAGGGCCAAGTATTTTTCATAACCTTCCAAGGTGCAAAGTACTGGTCTAACCCAGGAACCATTTAGAAGGATTAGTATAAGTTGTAAACACTTGTTTCCCAATTGACCAATGATAAATAAGTTTTCACTTTAACTTAATTTAAAATTCCTAATTGGACTTGTCCTTTCTACTTATAAGACTGTACCATTAGTTGTTTATAGGGGTACTTGCTGAAAATTTGACTGAAGAGCGTACAGTGCAGACCATGATCAGATTGCACTGCTGATCTTGGTCTGCACTGGTCACAAGGATCTTACCTTTGACACTAGCATCAAAGCCCATATCTTCCACAGCCTCTGCTAGCATCTGCGGTGTGACACGATTTGTGTAGTATACAATGGTTCCAGTCTCATTTGCTAGCGATACACTGATACTCTTCACCCCAGGGTGCTCCGATATCTTTCCTTCAATGCTCTTTACACAGGAATTGCAGGTCATCCCCTTGATGACAAGCGTTGTGGTTAGCGTTTTGTCATCCGGTAGCTTCAAGGTCTGCAATGGCGACGTGTCAGAAACTTTAGCATCGAAGCCCATGTCGTCTATCATTTCAGCAATTGCAGTAGGATTTGTAATATATGGGTTGTAAACAACCCTTCCTTTCTTGTTTTCCAGGGATACGGATATCTTCAGAATGCCTGGTTTTCCGGAGATGTTGCCCTCGATGTTACGTACGCAGGACATACATGTCATTCCAACGATATCAACCTCTGTTTCCTTTTCTTTCGTCTCAACCGAAGTCTTGGCCAGATGGTCAAACGCAGCTTCCACTGAGGTCTCGCGTGGTAGCCTTGCATCAAAACCCATGTCGTTGATGATGTCACGCAGAGTGCTGGGGTTTGTCTCATCTGGATTGTAGATTATGAACGCTTCTTTGTCTGTAAGGGAGACCCTGACTTCCTTCACACCTTCCTTCTTCTTCATGAATGACTCAATCGTGTTGACACAGTTCTGGCAGGTCATCCCTTCTACATGAAGCTTTGATATTAAAGAGTTGGACGCTTTCTTCTCCAGCACAGCCTCAAATCCCATATCGTCAATTTTTTCCGCAATCTGCTCTGGAGAAATTTTGGCTGGACTGTATCGGACGTAGGCTTGCTTCTGGGACAGATTCACTCGAATGCTGTCAATACCGTTGACCTTCGAGATGTTGTCCTCGATATTTCTCACGCACGACATGCAGGTCATTCCTTCTACATTGACAACAACATCCAGAAGGGGCGAGATGTGTCCACCCTCAGACATGGGGGACACATCTTTCACCTTGCTTTGAAAGCCCAGCTCATCAATCTTCTCCGTTATAATGGGTGGAGAAGTTTCTGTCGGGCTGTACATCACATGTGCCTCTCTGGCCTCTACCAAAGCCTGAAAATATACATTTTCAAAAATTTTGAGAACATGAATGACAATCCCCTATCCACAAGACAACAGCTAAGTTAGTGTTTTATGCAACCAGTATAAAACCTATCAGCCTGCCAGTACCCCATAGCCTGGTGTTGTGAGTGACACTGTTAACAACTCATCAATGCTCTTGAAATGAAAATGTAAAACAAGCAGCCATGAACAAAACACATCTTTTTTTCTAGTGATTTACAAGATAAAAGAAACAATTATATATACCAGTTCACAATGTATATAATTTTATCAACTTAAGACTGGAGACGCAGAAACTGTCTATCAAACATTGATGATATTTCATGTGAGTGAAATATTTAACTATGGTTTGAACCAGTTGTAAGAGGGTTTATATTTGTGGAATACAGTAATATTAAATTCATGATAGCAGTCTCCATGCTCATTTCATTGACACTTGTACTATTGGTACTTTACATTTTAGGCCGTAATTCATATTCTGTTAATGAACAGCTTACTATCTTCTTTACAAGCACTCACTAGTGGAGAGAGAGCATCTGTAAGCAACTGGCAACTTTCTTACTTAGGTGACCTGCAGTGAAACCAGACATCTTCACCAAGTGTCATATGGTTCCAGCACCATTAGACAAGAAAGTCAGTAGAACTGACAGATGCTCCCCGAAGAACGTCAATGTTACAAATAAGGCCTTGGTCAATGGGTGGGAGGATATGTTGAAATCCCCATTCCTAAATCATATCTATTCTGCTCATCAGATGAGATGTTTTACCAACTCTAATTTGGAGACTTAGTAACAGTTTACTATTTAATATGATAATACGTGTTACTCATCAGATCTTTCATTGATTTTTTTAAAGTTTTTATACTACTAAAAATTAAGTCATACATTTCAATGTGTGCTCATATCAAAGAGGTTAACCAACACTCTTGACATATGACTGAATATTTGAAATAGTGTATAATGGCCTAAACAACAATTAGCTGACATGATTATGATTGACATTACTAGCATATTGAATTTTGTGGGGCTTTGTTTAAATGATATCTCCTGTTAAATTAGGCAAATGACATGAATATTAGTCAACAACATGGTAGTAGGGGCCATAACTCTCTTAAAAATTGAGGAACCAGGTCACGTCAAAAAAGGGGCCTAACTCTGTGAAAAATTGAGGAACCAGGTCAGCCGACGATATGCGTATCTACTCTTGGTGATAAAGCTTCCCATAAAGTAATTCAAAAATAGCCCGGACAAGAATCATGCAATATGTACTATAGGCCAAAAAGTCAATGGGCCTTAACTCTTTGAAAAATTTAGGAACGGTCAGCGACATATGCGATCTCTCTTGGTATAAAGCTTCCCATAAAGTTTTTGAATTCAAGCCATTAGTTCCTGAGAAATAGCCTGGACAAGAATCATGCAATATGTACAACAGGCCGAAAAGTCAAGGGGCCATAATTCTGTGAAAAATTGAGGAACCAGGTCAAGCCGATGATATGCGTATCTACTCTTGGTGATAAAGCTTCCCATAAAGTTTCGTTGAATTCAAGCCATTAGTTCCTGAGAAATAGCCCGGACAAGAATCATGCAATATGAACTATAGGCCAAAAAGTCAAGGGGCCTTAACTCTGTGAAAAATTTAGGAATCGGGTCATGCTGACGATATGCGCATTTCCTCTTGGTAATAAAGCTTCCCATAAAGTTTCGTTGAATTCAAGCCATTAGTTCCTGAGAAATAGCCCGGACAAGAATCATGCAATATGTACTATAGGCCGAAAAGTCAATGGGCCATAACTCTTTGAAAAATTTAGGAATCGGGTCATGCTGACGATATGCGCATCTCCTCTTGGTAATAAAGCTTCCCATAAAGTTTCGTTGAATTCAAGTCGTTAGTTCCTGAGAAATAGTCCGGACAAGGAAAGTGTGACGGACAGACGGACGTTCTCACTGAAGTGACGTTGTGGGATTTTTCCTTTGATCTTTGGCCCTTTTGCACCCCGTAATTTGCACCCCACAAGCAACAATTCAGCCCACAAGTGCCAATTGTACTCCCGAAACCCCATAAAACTAACCCTAACCCAATTTCCTCACCCCGGAGCATCACTTGAGTGAGAGGGGACGGACGGACGGATGGACAGACGGACGGACGGACGAAGCGGCAACTATATGCGTCACCTTCGGTGAGCATAACAAAAGAAGAAAAATGTTTTCTGGAGCTTCAATGAGATATGAAAGGCAATTTTGTTTATTATTAGGCTTATCATTAAATCATTTTAGATTCCAATCTCACTTTAAATTCATTTTTTTTTTTATTAAACTGTATGAATGATTTCAATTTTTCATGAGTAACTGTGGTTCTGTAAATAAATTTTTAAGTTGAATATTTTGTTAGAAATCCATACTTGCAGCTACTACAAAAGGACAAAAAGAAAGTTTTAGTTTGGTTTTGGTGTCAGTCTCGTTTATCAGGCTGCGACTGAGTATTTCATAACAATTGCACAATACTTATCAAAAGACTATTAAATTTTGGAGATGTAAAATAAAGGTAGAGATTTCATATTATGAGTTATGCCTCTGAGTTTACAAGAACAGGTTGATGGCCTAAATACACAAAGACATCCAGCTTAATTAGGAGATTCCTTAAGGCATTTTGAAGAGGTTTATTTATGACATCCTGAAAAATAAACAATGTGAAAAATGAAGATGAAGGGCAAAATATTTAGATGAACAATGTCCTGGGGGTAATTGAAAAATGAGAAGTGTTGTTTTTATGAACAGAATTTTCCACACTGATCATAAATAAGCTACTACATTATTTATAGCACATTTAAACACAAATTGAGATTGTGATTATATCTTATCATTTCAAATTCTTTCAATATAAAAAATAAATCCTGGAGAGTCTAACCTTGTTTGTTTGCTTAATTGGGTTTAATGTCCCACCAACAGAATTTCAGTCATTTGGGAGCTTTTGTTTACTGGCTTAGTTTATACACTCTTGCTCAATGCATTTCTAAAGAACTAAGATAGTTCCACTTAACCCTTTCCCTCATAGAGGACACCATGAAAAGACCTATGCGAACAGCATAAAACCAGATCAGCCTGCGAGTAACTCGCCTGCGAGTAACTCACAGGCTGATCAGGTTTTATGCTGTTCGCTGCTCCTCAGTGGTCTGGAAATGAGGATTTTGTAATTAAATTTGGTAAGGTTTAACTGTGGTTTTCTGCAGATCAGGCTTTATGTGATACCTATTGAGGGCGTCAAAATGAGTATTTATGAGGGAAAGGGTTATATGACAAGCTTCTCAAAAATATACAAAGTATGGGGCACTTCTTGCAGAGTAGAAAGTTTGACACATGGGATATTCAACATGAGAGTTTAGAATGGGGGGGGAGTGAAATTGGTCTTTACAGAACACCAAAGTTGGCCACAAATTATCGGCTACAACTGGTTTTCTTTGTTAGTTGGATTTAGCATCCCATCAACAGTATTTCAGTCATCTAGAGTGAAATATATGTCTACTTGAGACATAGTGCTGCTACCACGACTGCTGTATAAATCCATGAACAAGGACCATGATACCACACCTGGTCACATTATCCTAACACCTGACTAACCAGGCCTTGAACTACCCTCTATATATGCCAAGCTCCAAGCAGGGACTCTACTTCCAGGACCATTTTATATGACTTTGGTTTGCTGCTGTCAGAGATCAAACCCACAACCTCCTGCCCCCTAGACCAATGATCTAGCCCCTCTGCAACTGCGGATAGTCTAACCAGTGTTAAGAAATCTGGTAAAACCTTACTGGACTTAGAATTACTCTCAGTCTGATCTAGCTTTTTTTCTCAATTTATATGACCTTGAGTTATATTTACATTAGAATTATAGGATTGATGTGACAATTTGAGGACAAGTACATGTATCTGTAAGTGAAAGATAACCTATTTACAACTGACCCAGGTTTACAGATAGTTTAACACTCAAGATTCCTCAGGGCTCTATCAGTTGGTGATATACCATATAAATTCAACCTACTTAGTAAAATGTTGATGATGTCTTTTATGTGACAGATCAGGTGATCAACTGGGACCATCAGGCCATGTGTTTATATTTAATACATATATATATTGCTTTCTTTTTGTATAGATTATACCGTATAACACGAGTCATGATAATAAATGCCCTTCCATGCCCTAAGCCACCCTGTCCCACCCTAATCTCAACTCAGCATACCTTATATATCATATAATAACAAAATATTATATAAAAGATCATTTTGTTGCTTCATTTCTAAATCCCCCATCAGGACAGCATATGACCTATAGCTGCAGAGGTGCCAGACATGCAAGTGTTACAGATACACAAGCTCAGGCTGCCAGCTGATGTTCTTCATCACATATTTTGAGCAGCCTGCAACTTTACCTACATGATAAAGTAAAACCTCAGTAAACGGAAACTAATTGAAACAACGTAATACATCTCTACTCTCTAACGTTTTCAGGTGGGGTCAGCGCAAAACTGCTATAACTCCTATATATACTAGAGGACAGATAGACAGCTATATCACCAACCCAAACACAGTCCATGATTAGACCTGTGCAGGTCTGACAACCTGATGGAGACAGGACATAAAACCACACATAATTACCGGCAGTCGCTGGTATCTCCCTTTCGTTGTCATAGTTGGCCCCTTGTTTACAGCCGTCAAGCTCTCTTAAACAGGTCAACTCTTCTTTAAATGACACAACTGATCACTCCTCTATAGTTTTTTGTTTTTTTTTTTTTTCTCTTGAGTTCTTCCCTTTGAATTAAAGACTTTTCTTTCACAATAATCTAGTTTGTTTTGAGGTGACTTCTTTATAATCCAACAATTCTGATTATATTAAAAAAATTTTCATTTTCATTAGTATTGGTCACAAGGATTTTATGAAGATGTCTGCATAGCAATCCATCTAAAGTCCACTTTCAATTTCAATATTTTGCAACATGTTCAGTGTTCGGAATATATTCCAAGCTAATTGTAAAAAGTACAGTCCAGTAATACTGTCTTTCCCACAGTAACTTTACTAATGATGTCCTTTCATATGACAAACACTACACATCAGTTCCATATGACAAACACTACACATCAGTTCACAAACAATCTTCCATTTCATGTGACTCGGTCATTTCCACCACTTACTACACTAAACAACCCTTCTATCATGAGTAGCAGTAATGTCAACGTTATCCCCTTGCTTTATCTTCAATGTTTGTTTTAACCTTATATCACTAAATACCTCAGCCCAACAATGTCACGTTCTTTCTGTAATGCACACTGTAATGAAATCTCCAGAAATACATTCAGACCTATGTCAGTGGACACAGTCTAAATACCAGTCAACCTGTAAAGAGAGGCCACTGATTGGATAACAAGCACTGATTTTATGGACAGTTTAACCTCTGAATAACAACCTCTCCTATATAAAGGCCAAATTCAGTTTCAAATGAGTACATTCACTGTACACCCCAACATCATTTCCTCATCAACATCTATTCCTTTTCAAACACTTCAAAATATAATTACAATGTACATGTACATACATACAGCTGTGTACTCAAAGTCCAACAATTCATTCAGTCATAAGAGCCTTATAGCCTGTGACAAAACTTCGACTAATATGGCGTAGTGTGCCTGGGTTTCAAAAAGCTGTTGCAGGATATTCTCATAAATTACTACAAATTTTCTTTCTCACCAATCCATAAAGTGTGAGACACATCAATGGTGATTATGTCTAAATATAAATAACAGAGTGAAATGGTCTCTCATTAAGATGAACATGGTTGTCACTCAGACTGGTCCTCTCTAACTTGGACATGTTAACCTTTTACCTCATGAATATTCATGTACATATTTATGACTTGATGAATATTAATTTACTGATCTGAAAATGGTATATAAAGCTATGATTTTTTTCCAATGCAGTCTGAGCCAAAACTTGTTTTTTTCAAGCGCAAATGATTTCCAATTACCTTTGAAAGATTCCCTTCATTATTCTTTGACTCAGTTACCTCGAGAATATATAATGTCCTTTTGACCTCGATATGTAATACGACTTTGTCTAAAAAATACACACTTCTACACATGAAGAAAATGTGCATCAAGTTTAAATGGGGTTACACTATATGCATGATGATTTTCATATTATTTTAACTTCCTACGTCTTAGAATTGATATGCTTCATTTCTGTACAGACAATTTCCGTATACCTGTCACATTATAAGATACTTAAAATGATGCACGCTGGCATCTGATTGTGCAACTCCCTTAACCCATTCCCTCATATAGACTCATTTTGACGCACTCAATAGGTACCACATAAAGCCTGATCTGCAGAAAACCACAGTTAAACCTTACCAAATTTAATTACAAAATCCTCATTTCCAGACCACTGAGGAGCAGCGAACAGCATAAAACCTGATCAGCCTACGAGTTACTCGCAGGCTGATCTGGTTTTATGCTGTTCGCATAGGTCTTTTCATGTCATCCTCTATGAGGGAAAGGGTTAATATCTCACAAGAACCTTAAATTAAATGCTTCAAGCATGAGTCACTATCATCATTTATCTGATGATTTCATTCAATTAGTTGCTGCTGTTGGAGATTACCATGGCTGCAACACTATATCAATCTATGATAGAGCTGCATACATTTACAGAGAGACACCAAGAATGAACCAACAACCTACTGTAAGTTATTTAATCAGTGCTCATTCACTTTTTTCTCTGTTTTTGGTAATTGGTCAATCTTGAGACATTTATTCAACAAGTCAAAAAACATATACTGTATTTCTCCCGTTGAAAAAGTCCCCACCACTCACCATTTTGTAGAAAACAAATCAGGCAACCATTTTTAGGTACTATTCTTAAATAAATGTATCAAATACTTGTACAAACAAAAAAAATAATCTAGGATCCTTGGAAAACATGTGTCAACTGCTGAAGAAAGCTTGACAGAAAAAGTGTGACAGAAGAAGTGTGACAGAGGAAGTGTGACAGACGAATGGACAGAGAAATTATCCCTCTGCGTTACCTCTGCCTACACCAGGTGACACATAATTATTCAAAACACAAGCTTTTGTATAGCTAAAATTTGTTAAAGAACCAACACTTTTTTGAGCAAGTATATAGAATGCAGGTGGAGGTGTTAATTAGAGGTCTTAGTGTAATGAGAGAATAGTGCAAAGCCTTGGACCACTGGGCTGATATACAACTGATATTTCAGCCACTGTGCACACAGAAATTGACCTTTTACAACATCACATCTACAGGAGACAATTGATGTCAGAATCAGACAGTAACAAAACAGAACATGCTGCTGACAAGGTCAGGTTGTGAGGTACAGTTTAATGACTGTGACCTGTCAAGGACTGCCTTAAAAACTAGGACCATAGTCGAAGATGATGAATACCCCCACCCACAACTCTTGTACATGTACTCAAAAATATAAAAAGATTTTAAACTTTTTGTTAGGTTGGGGAATATGAGATGCAAGGTGACAGGATAGCCTAAGTGATTTCATATTCAGCCCCATTCTAATCAATTCTTGTGAGAAAATGGAAAATAATCAAGCATCAGGTATTCCAAGGTCTGTAAAGACTAAAAATAACATTTTGTATATAGGAAGTTACCAGATGTAACAAAAATACATGGATTGTAAATGATAGCAGCCCAAGCAATTGACCTTAACAAAAAACTTAACCACCCAAAAATTCTAGTCAAAAAGGAGGCATAAATATGCCAAAATAGCTTTTAAAGTTACCTGCCCTTTCTGAAATTTGGCTCCCCTTTTGGTAATGAACATGTATTCCAAGTCTGAAGCAAAATTGTTTGACAATCTTACAGAAATGGACCTGAACAAAAACATAACCTGACCACCTATGCTAACATGAAGGTCATGATGAAAACTCCACCTTTTATATTTAAAAAATGCAGAGCTTAAAATTAATTGTCAGCACATGACTTCTATCTATCTAAATGACAGAAATAATTCCAAGGTCAGATATTCTTTTATGAATTATATTCCTGAAATATCCAAGCTGGTCCACAAGCAGGACAACCAGTCCAAGAACTTCCCAATTTTGCTAACTGCAAAGGAAAGTACAGTCAAACCTGTCTTAAGCTGTCAGTCAATGGAACAAGAAAAAGTGACCACTTAACTGAGGTGGTGCTAAATGAAGGTTAAATATATATATCAAAATGCTATTTTGGTAATATTTAAATTGAATGTTAAATGCAAGTTGGCCCCTTAATACAGGGACCGCAATACAGGTTAAAATATATATAATAATTTGTAATGACTTTGATATGTTGCAGCTGGGATAAAACACACAAACTCTTAGTTACTAAGTAGATACTCTAACCACTCAGCTACCTGGACCATTGTATGCTTTTGTAAATTTTCTCATTTTCTTATATGTACATTTATAAACTTACATCAGTTTTAAGTTTGAGTATGATAGATAACCATGGTTACTGAATGATAACATTTGAAAAACAGTTTAATCCATCATTTTGTGCATTGCCAGCAGCTATGGTAATAAAAAGTCAAACCTGCTTACATGTTTGTATTTAGGAAAAACAACATCCTGACAAAACTTAAAAAGCCAACATTTTTAAACAAATTACACCAGTGTTCTTTGGAACACATGTGTCACCTGCTGAAGCATGACGGACAGACAGATGACAGAAAAGTGATCTATATGAGTCACCTCTGCTTACAGCAGGTGACACAAAAAAGGCTTCCCTTATATTATCATTGATGTTATTATGATTGCATCACAAACAACTAAGAGTAATAACAATCAATAATATACCTAATCAACCAGTGTGAGTTATAATTATGTAACCATCTGATTTCAAAACTGATTACTGATGTTTCAAACTTAAACTATATGAGCTTTCTAAGAAAGTGATCTATGTACAAGTACAACAACTGATCAGTCAACAGGTATCACAAGCTGATAGAGGTTTACAATGTTGTGTGGAGTTTACCATAGCAAAAGAACCCAGCAGCTGTGGAGGGCTAAGTGACAGATGAACCACATTGAGGGTGTGACAGATGAATCCAGCAGCTGTGGAGGGCTTAGTTACAAGATGAATCCAGCAGCTGTGGAGGGCTTAGTGACACATGAATCCAGCAGCTGTGGAGGGCTTAGTGACACATGAATCCAGCAGCTGTGGAGGGTTTAGTGGCAGAAGAATCCAGCAGCTGTGGAGGGCTTAGTGACAGATGAGTCCAGCAGCTGTGGAGGGCTTAGTGTCGGATGAATCCAGCAGCAGAGGAGGGCTTTGTGACAGATAAATCCAGCAGCAGTGGAGGGCTTAGTGGCAGATGAATCCAGCAGCTGTGGAGGGCTTAGGTGACAGATGAACCCAGCAGCTGTGGAGGGCTTGGTGACAGATGAACCCAGCAGCTGTGGAGGGCTTGGTGACAGATGAACCCAGCAGCTGTGGAGGGCTTGGTGACAGATGAACCCAGCAGCAGTGGAGGTCTTGGTGATAGATGAACCCAGCAGATATATATGGAAGGCTAAGTGACAGTAAGTCAGCAACTATGACCACTTTGTTACTACTTATTTTTACATCAGGAATAAGACGGTTACAAAGTGGAAGCTGACCTCTCAGTTTTGTTAAGTTTTCACTTGCCTAATGGACCTTTCAAGTGTTTTAGCTGTATTCAAATAGACTTTATTCAACAGCAACACTTAGACAATAGGATGTCATTTCTTGACCTGATTTACAAACAGACGGGTGGACGGATGGACAGACAGACTTTAAAGTGATCCCTATGTGTCACCTTTGCTTACAGCAGGTCACATAAAAACCAAATCAACCTGCCATCTCAAGTTAAACAATACATTTATTTACTACATAAAGGGCTATTAACAGAACTATTCCATCTTTTTTTTTTTGCACATCAAAAAGTTTCAAAGTCAGCCATAATCATGAACAATTTCACACCATTATTCAGAAAAACCTAACTTCAAATGAAATTATCTGATTTGACTTTGACCTAGCTAATTGGATTTAACTGGCATATTTGAGTGGTTAAGGTTTGAAAAGGAGAATGTTGCCCTAATCCTAATGAGGCAGCTGTTAATTGATACCTGAATGCTGCATGTGTAATGCCTGCAGGTATACCGTTCTACATCATGTCCAATCAGTCACCTCACAACTGGAGAGAAGCTACCATAACCATCTGAGAAGGTAAGTTACTTATCGTTACTACGTGGCAGTTTTCAGCTTTTGAGTAACTTGCGGGCTGATCAGGTTTTATTCTGCTCCAATATATCTTGGAGATGAGGAGGCCTAATTAGCTTGGAATACAGTGTAAAAAAACTGTTCTGTGGAAACTGAATTCAATATGATATGATATATCAATGGTTTATGCATGCTCAAATATATATCTATTTAAAACTTATTCATTTTACGTCTATTTGGAAACAAGTTCTTACATAATACTAATCCGTCTTGACGGTTCCTGGTTGGACGGGCAGTACTTTGCACCTTGGAAGGTCATGAATATCCCTATTACCAAAGGGGCTCAAACCCACAACTTTCCGGGCCACAGTCGGGTATGTTACCACTGGACCATGGGGCCCTTTCTGTAGATTTAGACAAACCATACAACAAATACCATCAAAAACACGGATATGTCTAAAAATGGTTTTCCTTCACATGTTTTACCATGTTTTACTGGGGATTTGCTGGACTCCCACCCAAGTTAGAAGACAAGCGAAGGTTATTTGGCACAAATTTAATGAAGTTAAGTAATTTTTATAAATTATAACAACACACATATATCATGAGCTTCTTAGAAAGTTGTTTGACAGAGCATTGAATAGGAGGATAAAGTGGGAACCTTTGACCTTATGACAATATACCTCAATGCCCAAACCATCCAGCCCATTTGTGCCTCTTAGTTATGAATTCCTTGGATCTGCCACTGAATGTTACCTGTTGATCTTTACGGTACTTTAATAAAGAGAAACAAGTTTACAGTGAAAAACCTGACTATGCTGGCTGATCATGACCAGGCCCGGTGTTCTCAAAAATACGTAAGTATGATCTCAGGCTCAAATTTGAGTATCATACTCAAATCCCTATTGAAATTAATGGGCATTGTTTGAGTATAAGTACAAAAATCATAATTGTGTATTTTTTTTTTTTGAGAACACGGGGCCAAGTGTCATACTGGTGACATACTAGCGACATAGGTAATTTCATGAGTGATTCAGGACTAATTAGTTCACAGTCAACTGGTCCATACATATGATACAAATATGCAATACACATGTAAAATGTGTGGTTTTATGAGGAGGAAGTACTTGTAATATGAGATATAGCAATTAAATGAAAAGAAAGGTGGAGATTCATTTATTTTATTGCATGTCTGTATCAATAGAAGATATATCTGTTCATGAATGACAAAATCACTAGTGAAAATACAGATTTTCTATATATGATTATGGGTTAAAATGAAATTCAATCTTTCAACAACAACAAAAAAATATTTTATATCATGATATTCTGATACATTATTTTTTTTTTCTTTTCTTTACGTCTTGAAACTCCCCATAGCGTCCAAGCCAAAGTATATGATGTTACATTATTTATAACAATTTAACATTTATCAATATTCTTTCATTCATAAAAACCATCACTCAAGGTGATCAATACCCCCACATCCCACTTTGTCTTCATGTATTGGGAGTTTAAGGCTAGACATTGTGTATCGTGACATAACGTGACGTGACATGACGTGAGGCAATGGGACGTCATGACATTCATGTTTCCTATATAGCTCCCACTCATGTGAAGTGGGAACATAATAAAAGGGAGTTGATGAATAATAAACATTTTTACTCATTTTTTACCATCTTCATTTTTAAGTTTTTCATTTCATCTCCTGTATGCCACTAACAAGAATTTTTAACTCCACAGTGTTATGAGCTGTTGTATTTATGATCAGTAACTCAAAATATTGTTCCAATAAACCTTGTGATTATGTTTGGTCATTATTCATAAATAAGCAAGGAGTGGACACCATCAATGATGTAATTTCCATCAATTCAAGGGCTATAACTTTGGTGATACTTGGACTTACTGGCTGGTTATCAAACTTGGCCTAGATAGAGTGCCACTTATCTTTGTAACCAAGCCTGGTAAAGACTGGTTCACCTTTGCCACAGTTAGAGAGGAGACAAACTGAAACGGTAGCCACCCATCTTCCTGCCCTCTAAAAATGTCACAATGAATTTATAACAAATACAGTCTTAATTAGTTTAGAGCAGAAAAAGGTGAATACTTAAATACCTATGCCAATGTTTAATTTAAATCCATTTAACAGTTTTCAAGGAAGTTTAAGCAAAACACCAGGCAAGGGGTGTAGACCCGGATATATGACAGGTGAAGTAAAATCTGCATAACACTGAATGATTTTCTTGAAAAATATACCATCACTGCCTATAATTATATCTCTAGTTCAAGAACAATAAATATAAAAAACATATATCCCTATGTATTTTACATATAGATGTAATATATCATATCATCATTTTCACTATTTTTCAAAGATAGTTTTTTCCAAGAATAACTGTAGTTACTTTTAAGAACAAAGAAGACTTCATTTTCTTTAAACTTTCCTAGGCCTTAAACACCCAGAAACCATCATGAGTGACTTAGTTTAAAAGTTTTTATGCTCCCACCAAAAATGGGGGGGGGGGGGGGGGGGGGGGGGGGGTAGAGATAGTTTTGTCCGTACAGTCCGTACATCCGTCCAGAAACTCTGTGACTAGCATAACTCTGAAAGTATTTGTACTACAGACTTGAAACTTCATGGATATATTAATCAAGACATAAACTTGTGGACCTTGATATTTCTATTGAACCACTGTTGAAGATGACAGAGTTATGGGCCTTTGTTTTTGAAAAAATATGGAATTTTATGCTTGTGACGCACATAACTCTAAAAGTATTTGTACTACAGACTTGAAACTTCATGGATATATTAATCAGGACATAAACTTGTGCACCTGGGTATTTTTATGCCCCCTTATCAAAAAGTGAGGCATATAGATTTGCCTTTGTCCATCCATCCATCCCAAAACTGGACACACGCAACAGTTACTGTAAAGGTATTTGTGCTACAGACTTTAAACTTCATGGATATATTACTCAGGACATGACTTGCACTCCTGGGTGTTGGCCTTTGTTTTAGAAAATGTGAAGGGTAGGGGCATCTGTGTCCTCTGTACACATTTCTAGTTAATACCTATTTCCCTGTCCATCTAAAAGAAATAAGTTTAAAATCACACTCAGAAGTGAGAGAAATGAAGCTTCTAGTATAAAATAAAAAGAACATTCAGGTTAAAGATTATGGCACTTTTAATAACAGTATACTATGGTACACTGGCATCTGCCATGTTGCAACATCCTCAGAAATTCCCCGTTACATGTCATCAGAAATATTTCGCCCTTACCTAAACCAAAACAGTAGATGCAAAAAAGGCATGCTAACTTTAAATTCTACCAAGAGATACAATATTTAGCCTCTTTACCCTATGTGTTAATATATAAACATTCTGATGGGTCAAAGTTTATCTGATAAACACAGGGTGGCTATCAGTAGACTACTAGGTATATGAAGTAGACTGGTATTTCCAACTGACCCAAAAACCTGTCACCTGAATATAGGCTGTCACACAGTCTGGCCCTCTGTACATACTGCATACCACTTTCACTGGGTTAGGCTGGCCATACTGTACACCGATTCATCAGTAAAAGTAGAAACACAAATTCTGCGTTTTACAAATGAACAGCATTTTTGCTGCTATAAACGCTTGCACATTTCAGTCTCATGAACAAATATTAATATCAACAATCAAATCATGAGCCTGGTACAATTTTGCAACAATTTCATTCAGGTTGTGAAAATGTCTAACTTAAAATGTGCAGAGTCATTTTGTTTTTACAATTTTAACAATTGCTACACAGAATTGTACATATTTTTAATAATTTGTGAATGGGACAATTTCCAAGAAACTGTATGATGATATAGCAAAAACAGCTATATATAGACCCCAGGTTGAAAACAAATAACAACTGAGCAGGAACAACCTGATGATGTTTTCAAAAACACTTCTACTTGATAACCACTTGAGTGAAGCCCTGATATTTCCTGTAAAGTCAACAATGGCAGTCATGTGACTTCAGTTATCTCTAAACCCAGTGTGAGGACAATCTATTACCCTCATGTAAAAGTCATAAAGGTACTCGGACCACTATAACTTTTTGTTGTTTGGGTTAAATGTTCCACCAACAGTATTAATTTTCAGTCATTTGGGGACTTTTGTCTACATGAGATAGATACATTGCTGCTACACTGTGATACCACCCCATAAACAAGTGGCATGATACCACAACCAGTCATATTATCCTGACATTGGGTCAACCAGTGGTGAAGCTTTGGTATGACTTTGGTATGTTGCAGCTGATATTGAGGACCAAACCCATGTCTTCCCTTTTCCGGAAATGAAATTGACTTGTCTTTAACAAGAACAACTGAGGGGTCCCAGGTTTGAGTGTTGCCTAGGGCACTGTTTACTTCCTTAAGCAAGAAATTTGGCCTTAAACTGTTTGTTAATGTGTACCTGAGAGGGCAGTATAATTCCAATATAATTATGTGATGTCATAATGTGGACTGCCATTTGCGGAATGAAAGACTCCCCAGGGAAATCAATACTTAAAGTAACCTGATGACCAGGGTTGAAAGTCAGTGAATATGCCCATGGTATGAAACTTAGATCATAAAACTTACAACTAGAACCATCACAAACTGTTTATAGGCTATACTTCTTACAAAATCCTTGACACAGTTATCTGCACTTGTCTGCTAATTATTGTTCCTATCATGATAAGTCATTATTCTAAGTTTGCAGGCATTATCAACAACAGTTACCAAACTTTGTGTAAAGTAAGGACAGGACTGGACAGGACAGGACCAGAAGGTACAAACGTTTTTACTACTAGGTGAGGTGGGGGTAAAATTACTGGACATTAGGCAGAGAACCTTTAACAGGGCCAGAGTGAGTGACTGAAGACACAAACATGGAGTCTACTTTTGTAGGATTTCTCAATTCCTCAAATCTAAAAGACAAGTGCTTTACAAACAGAAAGTGAGATTTCTCCTGGTGTAACAAAAAAAGGAATTGCAAATTGAGAAAAAAAGGTCAGTATTTCCATTTGAAATCGTACATGTATTCTTCATTCTTCATTCATGTAATATGCATCCGTAGTCATAAACATGAGGATATGCGTTAAAGAATTAATGATTCAAAAGTTGATAAAATATTTTCAAATCAGCAATGCAACTTTTTTTTTTTTAAAAATAAAATTAGAAAAATATCTCTGTCTTGATTTCAAATATATAACCACTTAATATTTGAAATGGAAAATTAATTATACTGTGCATCATTTTCTCATCCTCACATTTGGCACATAAAGGGAGGCAATTCAGATACACTTGTCACTGCAAGAGTACAGTTAATTCCCTTTCATACCTGAGAATGGTTTATAATTCTGTTGCATAAACTTCACATGCAATTAAGTGTGCTGCATATTAAATACCAAAATATTTTAATGATAGGGCAGTTTCAAAATAACTTTTGATTGTATATATCAATCAAACTGTTAAGCAACAAATGATTGTTTGTGTAATTTTGTGGCTAGTTTGAATCTGTGAACTAACGCAAAACATTATCAAGCCCATGAGTTGTTGTTTATAATGTTTGATATGACAAGATGCATACACAAAAATGCTGGCTGTCTCCTGTCTTACATTACTTCCACGTGGTAAAATTTTAGAAATGCTATAAACACATGAATATCACCTGGACATATAATAGGGACATAATGACAACCTACAGCTCCTGGCCACTTCCATGGAAGATAAACACTTTTTGCTTTATTTTTTTAATGCCAGGACTACCCTTAGATCTTGGTAATCCTGATTGAGGAATGTGACTGGGATCAAAGTCCAATCTCCCACCCCAAAATTTATCTTCCAGGAAGATAAAAGTACTGAAACAGCCATAGGTCAAGGAAACCAACCTTAATGCTGATAACTCCTTTCAGCTTCCCGACTTCTATTTCGATCTTGTCAGCACATGCCTGAGTGGCCATGTCCTGGATACGCAGCACAGCGGACCGCTCCATATCCTCGTCCTGGTCCTGGAAATGATGGAAGACGTTCACCATGAAATCATATCTACCCTGAAGTATTGGCCCTAACCAACAAGTTAGTCTCTCTATTCCCATTTATTTTGGATTTTTTTTGTTGACATTATATATATATTTAAATGAATCGATACAAAACTCAGTTTCATAGACACATATAATGGTGGCTTCATGTTCCAGGAAACATGTGATCTACCATGAAATCAACACAAATTAGTTCCCAACGAAAATTGATGATTTTTGAGTGCCTTATAATGAGTTTAATTTTTCCTTTTATTTCCCCAAAAATAAACTTAATGATTTCTCAAAATTAAGGAACTCTCTCTCTCTATGCTATAGTACAAACATATAAGAAATGTAAATAAAACTGTTTCAATTTTCAGCAGTGCAACCTTATTACTGTTGTAATTATATCATCATTTTTACCATTCTCAGATGAACCAATTTACTCCATAATTAATCAGTTGATAGTCAGATCAAACTAAATCATCAGAATGATAGCGATATATATAATGAACAGTATAAAGCCTGATCAGCCTGACAGTTACTAAAGTTGATCTGGTTTGATATACTACTCTCAAAACAAAAATCATTTCCATCTAGGTTTTCATGTGTTAAAGAGTAAAGAAAGTTAGATATCTTATTATAATTAATAATTAAAGCTACCCAAATCTGTCAAAATTATAATATTTAATGACAAATGATTAACTAGTGAAAACGTGTATGACCCAATCCAGCCTATGTTTACACAGATATAAGTTTTGTTTTTACAAAATTTCTGGATTTGGTGATAAACAAAATGGCCCCAGGGTGGCAGAGATTTGACTGTCACCTGTCCTGACCTTCTCCTGACCCCATCTACATGGTATTCAATGTGGATCATTCTCCAGTCATTCATAAATCTAGATAACTATAATAAATACATGTTTCTATGTTGTACATTTACAACCAAATTTATACACAGTGCTCCAAGAGCAGGATAGCCCAGCGCCCGGGGCTCCTCTATTTTCAATCCGGGCCGGTCACCATTTTAAAATATCTTGCCCGGCCGGGCGCCTCTAAAAAGGCCGGGCGCATTGAACAAATTTTTAATCTTGCCCGGACCCTCTATAAGTAATCCATTTCATTATCATCATTTATAAACCTTGCTCGAGGCAAAACGCGCTAATCACAATAAATATCACCGAACGTGACCTTGTCATAGGGGTAGTTTACATTCTGGTTCAACCAATCGATAACCGCTATGGATACAAGCTACACAATAACTACGTCATGCGGTGTCAGTCTCTTTTATCCGAAAATAGAAACAGAAGCAATTGCCGAACGTGATTGGTCGCGATAAAAATTGACTTATGAATATTAATTAATTTATACATCATTCGGGTATCTACTGTACTTTTCTACTCTGCGTTTGAAGAGAAATTGTTGTTTTAACAAGGGTCTATTTGAAAGACCCTGTTTTAACGGATTAAGGCACCGATAAAGGACTCATTATTAATTAACTAATTGTGTGATTAGCTACTGTCTGTGAGTCGACCAAACTGTCAAACCATCTTATTGTTAACAGGTAAGCAAACAATTAAAGATCCACTACTCGCGATTGACCAATTGTCCAACTTATTGTATTAATCGCTAATTGATTATCACAAGAATGCTTTTTAACAAAGATTAAATAAAATGAGTAAAATAATGGGAATTAAAAAATACAAAAAACCTAAGTTGATTCAGTATGTAAGTTTACTGTCAACGGAAAAGATGTTGAAGTTCTTGCTTAAGCCTCGCGATAAAGGCGAAAACGAAAGTAAAAAACGTAAGGCAGAAGAGCCCGACAAAATCTACGAGAGTAGTAAACGTAAACGCGTGACACATTGCAATCACTGATGATGATCAAGTCACAACCAAAATTGACTCCAGAAGCTATTGACAGTGCAATAGGACACTGGGTCACATCTGGCCCTGGTGGCAAGCACACACGAGTATACAAAATGCAAATCTGATTGTGTCACTGTGATTGACAAAATTTAGTAACTGACCATTTTGTTTATTACATGTAACTAAGATAAACTTAACAAAGACTTAAGTGACAGTGAGATGTGCAAGAAACACAAAAGTTGTTTATGTAGTTAAAGTTATTGTTAAGAAATAAACATTCATAAAGGTAATTAAATAAAAGAATAAACCTCAATTATAATATGCTAACTCTACAATTATGTTATAAATATTCCTGAAAATTTTTAAAAAATAAATTAATGTTTTAAAAAATATTAAATTAACCTTGAAAATTATCTTTGTTACAAAAAATAAAACTATTAAAAAATTATATGAAAAATAAATAAAATACATTAAACAAATTGAAAGACTTGTATTATTTCTTAAATTGCTAGTCTTATAAGGCCCCCTCCCTATAGTATAGTTTCAATGAATTACAAACATAATCTTGACAGCGCTTAACAGAATAACGCGCTTTATCAGGGCAAGTAAGTTTTCAATCAGGGCAAGTTGATTTTTTCAATCTACTTGCCCTGGGCTTGTCTGTCATTTTAATTTTCTTGGAGCACTGATACATACAGAAAATAGGTAAGAATAAACTAAATATCAATATTATTCAATACAGAAAGTATAATACATTGTACTTTAAATTAAGTATAAAGTAAAGATGTCAGTATACAGTAAAGAATCAAGTTCAAAATATGAAATAAAGATACATGAAGTTGTCATTAGATATTCAAATTCTAAACAATGGCAGACTTTAATCAATATCAAAATAAGAATGAAACTTAAAAATCAAGTAAAAAGAAATAAATAGAATCAAATTTAATTAAAACCACCAACATAATATACCCATTATCAATCAAAACAATCCCTCCACCTTAAGCTAACCTTTCCTTACAATACATTCCAAGCAAAATCCAAAGATGCTGTGGACGAACAGAAGGTCACATATCCTGTACTAGGGTTCAAGCTTGTAACCTTTGAAATTGTTCAAGTGTCCAGTTAATATTGTCTCAAATGTAAACCTAATATCTGCTGATAATTACTTGAAAAAAGATAGAACATCTTTATACAGTGAGACCCAGAAACCTGTTATTAAGAAAGGCACAGGTAGCCTGAAATTCATGTTCAAAGAGTAATATATGTGGTATTTGGTGCTTACAAGCAGGAATCACCCCCCCCCCCCCCCCCCCCCCCCCCCACCCCACACACACACACAAACACCCATTAAGTCATAACAAAGAATGTACATAAATATTCACAAAAAGTCACTCCCATAATTTTTATATGTATAGGAAATTTAAATATTTTCTATGTAAAAGGTTGACAAATCTCGACACATTTTAGCTCTAAATCAACGGATAAACATGAACCCTATCACCACACCTTTTAAATATATCCAGTTACTTTTAACCTCTCTTAAACTTTACAGAAACCTGATACAAGCAGCTACCACAATGTGTACCACTGTATACTCTAAACACAGAGTATTATGTAGACTCAATGTCAATAATGGTCCATTAACCAGAATAATTTGAAAAAATGGAAAATAAAAACAAAAACAAAAAACATAATACATATAGAGAATAACATTACCTGATTTTAACACTTCCTGTTTCAAGTAGAAAAGTTCACTTTTTCAGCACAAAGTTATAACTGCAGGTTTAATCTAATTCTGGTTATATGCAGGATATGGTAACGGATGAGTGAACATCTAGATCGATTCATTTATTATATTGTGCAACTACCCAGGTTAACACTGAAGATAATGTTAACTGTCATATTATGTACATTCAAATGCTGTGAGAGTGATCTCCCCTTAGAAATAAAAAATATAAGTAACCATAGCCTTATAATTGTGATATTTTTCTTTGAATACACCTTTCCAGCCCAGCCTTCTCTATTCATGTTTAGGTTAACTGCTCACAAATGTGTCACAAACAAAACCATGTGTTCTTCTGTGTAAATCCAATCAACCATAGGTTACCTTTTCTTCTAGTGTTAACTATTGGTTTAGCCTGTAAGTCAATTTGAATACAAAAAGTAAACACTGAAAAGAGTGATTAATATGTTGAACCACTGAAAAATTGGATCAGATTAATAGTTTTACACGGTCTGATCAGGTTTTACAATATTAAGTTCTGAGCTTAAAGATACTGATGAGGGATTGAGATCCATAGTGCAGTGGTTGAAATTGACACAAGTCAGCAAGCTCAATTGCTTTTCTTTTTAGAAAACTTATTTATTTTTGCATTGACTGGGAAACAACTTCTTCAACAACTGATACTAATCCTTGGTTGGGCCAGTACTTTGTACCTGGGAGATCATGGAAATCCCAGCAGGGTTCAAACCGACAACCTTTGGATACAGTCATGTACATTACCACTGGACCACAGGTATTGTCAGGTATTGTCAGGTTTGTCGGGTATTGTCAGGTATTGTCAGGTCTGTCAGGTATTGTCAAGTATTGTAAGGTTTGTCAGGTATTGTCAGGATTGTCGGGTATTGTCAGGCTTGTTAAAAATATTATACATAATATGGATGTGTATTAAGGAGGCTTGATAATTTATCCTTTATCTCATGAATATTCATGTGCAACTTCATGACTTGATGAATATTAATTTAACTGAAATGTTATATGAAACAATTGACTTTTATAAAAGGTAAAGTGTTTGTTTATTATAGTGTCACCCCTATTGAAAGGGCAAGCCAGTTTTGACTTATGAGACACCTCTTTGCTTTCACAAGTACCTCCCCGGTTTCTTCCTATATGCCAGGCACCAGGCAGGAAGACAACCAGTAACCATTATTTAACTAGCTGGAGGCTCACCAACCGGCCATATCATAACATTCCCCTGTCAGGGATCGGACCTTCGACCTCCGGCTCCCGAAGTGGATACCTTAACCACTAGGCCACGGGATCGGCATGCAATGCAAACTGTGTGGAACCTAGAGTTACACTATAAGCAATACCTGGACGGAGTTGTCTGATAAGGGTCTACTGTTTGCCAATGTGTCAAGACATGTCTTTATTTGAAAGTTTTAAGTCAAAATCTTGATTTGAGAGACTGGCAGAGAACAGTGTGACATCTGATCAGTTTGTTTGCCATTCAGTCTTACCAGGTGTTATACTGACAATGAGGTTAATTTACAGTTTTTAGTATGTGCAATTTAAGCCATGCCTTAACCTACTATGAAGTGATTAATCCCTTAATCATATCAATCAGTAAATCTATTGCTCACAAAACAATATCACAAACAAACTCACATATTCTTCTGTGTACAAACAAGATCAAACCATTCATTTACCTGTTTACTCTGTGTTGGTAAGTTAAATATGAAAACATTTATATCTGTAAATCACTTTCATAAAAATAACATATTTGGGACATTCTAGAACAATGTCCCAAATCAACACTTATAGTGCTATAAAGTCATACATATCTTTTTATGTGAAGCAGAATACATTCCATCATATTTCTTTATCATGAAGTACTAGTACATGAATAATTCAACATAAGTTATTAACTTGATAGTTAAGAAATGAAATATGTGGGTATTTTTATTAGAGAAACATATTAAATAATTAAATTTAAGTGTTACTTACTTTTAAGACATTACTTAACTTCTAAAGTATTGATGGTGGATTTCGAGCCTCACGGTCTTTCCATATCAGTTATGGTAGTTTAAAAGTCCCAGTATCTTATAGATGTTAGACCTAAATCCAAATGCACTTACAATATATATAATTCAGTTTTAATTTCATCACTGAAAGACCTTGGGAAATGCCTGATTTACAGGAAAGATTCTATCAGAAAAAATGCTAATTGTGACTGTGTCGTTCTATATTTAGCTCAGAACAATGACAGCATAAAATTATTATACAAGGGATTTTTCAGACGTTCATGGATTTTCTTCCTATCTCCTCTACTACCGTGTTTCAATATTTATTCAGTCTATAGAAAAAGTCCATGAACTTCTGAAACACCCCACGTACACCGAGGCATCCGTGGTTTTACTGAATAGTGTGTTTCAGAACAAGCTCCGCCCATCTTTCTCACTATTTTGCCCTGTCTGAACAACTAAGACTTCAGGGCGAATATTTCATTATGTGAGCTTAATTAAACATTAAGAGGTTAATCAGACATCATTTGAGGCTTTGCTAATTAGAAATTTTGAATAATATATTTTTCCCAGCTAAAACGCACTGGGGCTTTAACCTTTCATGTCATAAAGAACATTTATTTGTTTGCTTTTAAGAAGGTACGTGCCTTGTTGCCATTTTATAGAAAATAATATTTCAATATGTAGAATATTTACTATTATCAAAAGTAAAATTAAATAAGATCTTAAAATCATTTCAGTATATATATAATATTCTATTAAATTCGATAAAGTTATTCCATGTTTTTATCTTTTGTTGTTGTGTACCAGTATATTTTTTTCTGACATCATAAAATTAATATTTCAGACATTTTCCAACTAAGCTGGTATGTCAGTGCATTCAAGAAATTTATTAACTAAATAAGAATTAGCTATTAGCCAAATTTTTTTAATTCATTTTCTTGTACCGATAAATACATCTCAGGGAGATGTATTTTCCCACATTTCAAATCATTATGTGTATTCTCTTTGACAAGGGAGATTACTATGTAGAAGTTATACTGAAAACATAAACAATATATATCAGTTATGGCCCTTGTAATATGTTACTAACCTCTATACATCATGAAAATAATCAGTTACCTACATTCATCATCTATCCTTGTCACTTGTCCCAGATATTTAAACTGTTTAAATCTCAGTACACACTGATGAACTTCTAGCATGTTTCTATTTTGTCCTTGAACTTCTTTCTGACTAGTTCATGCTTTTATATATAAAGTCAAGGGGTTTTCCAGTAAGAATGTTCTGGAATTCTAAGAACATAAATTACATCATTTCTTTCAAGAAAGTTCAACTGAAAATCTAAAAATAGATTTATGATGAAATTAACTTTCAAATTTGATGAAGTACTGTACTATAGTCACATCACGCTTGCCCCACTGAATGATGTAGTTCAACCGCACACATTAATTGTTCTGTACCAGGATGTATCAATCTAATTTATACATGAACACATTGACTGCACCTCTTTACCTCTCATATCAAACTTGGTATTTCTTTGAAAATCAGTTAACAATAAATTTTCATATCACAAACATTTATATATAGATTTAACTCCCAGGTATATAAAAAAAAAAAAACATTGGATCAAAAAAAAAGTTCATCAGTTCCCAAGAAGTTTGGATTTACAATGAAATAAACTCTATCTCTAGACCTTCTTCCCCATATTAATCAGCCAACAAATTTCAGACATACAAAGTAAGGCCATTATTTTCTTCATCAATATTTTAACAGACCCCCCACTCAAAAAATAATATATAAAAAAATGATTAGATCAATTTTTTTATCATTTCATGTAACAGTTGGGTTAAAATTCTGTTACTAAATGTTTATTTTTTCATTTATTTTTTATTTCCTCCAATGAATGAGGTTGATTCTGTCTATAAAACAAATAATTCATAAAAAAAATATTTTCCCATGTAACATTTACTTGAAAAAAGGAAATATTAAATGTTATCTAAAACACACTGTTCAAAATCTCAAGTTAATTTTTTTCCACTATTAAATAACTCTGCATTGATACAATTTTGAGGACAAAAAAAGTTTGAATTAACATGTATGCACACATTCTATAAGTTAACTGAATCTCAAGAAGAAACCATGCACAATATTAATTTTAGCAAATTTATCTTTAAAAAGTGTAAAACTTAAATCTATGTTTCAATATGACATAAATGCAGCCACAAAACATTTCATAGCTGAAATATTTTAAAACATTAATTAAAAAAAAAAAAATTAATACATACAAAAGAAAATACCTAGAACTCATAGTTAACTAATGTGCCCCTATCCCCAGGAATAAGACAGGTAGCTTTTAAATGAAAATAAAACAATTTAAATTAGCAGTAATTGATATTAAGCCTTTAATACTTAATTCAACCTGCTGTTTAAACTGACAATTGTAATTAGAAATCAGTTTACCAGGATATCCATGGTTAAGTATCCGTCAGAGAGTTCACTACAATAAATGAATAATTATTTACACAGTGCAGTAAGGCCTGCCAATTCAATACCTAGCGACAGTTATGCAGATATATATATAGGCCGTACACATTTTATGAGGTTTATAGAATTCTTTTTACTAACACTCCTTTCAGGCTATTTCAGATATCATTCAGGAAGCTTTTTTCACAAAGAAAAATAGGTGAGGGTATACACTTCATGGATCCTAGCAACTGGTATAAGATATTTACTCACTCCTGACAATACTTAAGGTGATTCATTCCCCAACGAAATTGTTTTGTCCAAATACACTCCATATTTCCACTTACAGCTGTCAATACCAATTTTCTATTTTTAGCAACAATGACCTTGCCACCTAACATCCTGATGGAAAGAACCAAGTGGTTACCTTTTAACCCTTTCCCTCATTTAGACTCATTTTGACGCACTCAATAAGTACCACATAAAGCCTGGTCTGCAGAAAACCACAGTTAAACCTTACCAAATTTAATAACAAAATCCTCATTTCCAGACCACTGAGGAGCAGCGAACAGCATAAAACCTGATCAGCCTGCGAGTTACTTGCAGGCTGATCTGGTTTTATGCTGTTCGCATAGGTCTTTTCATGGTGTCCTCTATGAGGGAAAGGGTTAATCTATTATGATGGTGTTTTATAATGGAAACTATCCAAAAAAACTGCCATATGGATATTGACAGTATCTAAATTAGCTTCCTTTTTCCCATTTAACTATCACCATCTGAGCCACTGAAAGGAATTTTTAACACTTTACCAATTACAGTCAGGTTCTGACACCTTGGCAAACAATGCATACCCAGATCCCGTTAGGAGCTGTCTGATCAGAGTCTTCCCTGTTTGCTTATACAATATTATAACTCAAATTCTATTACAGTATGCATAGCCAAAAAAACTTTTAATATGAAGTTCAATAAATTAATATCCTTCAAGTCATAATTTTGCACATGAATATTCATGAAATAAAAGGGTTAACAGGTGAATGTTTAGGCTTTCCAACAAAATGGTTATTTTTTTCTATAATCATTTTTATTAGAAATCTTATCCAAAAATATATCAAGATACAAAATAGGATTGAAATTATGTG
>CM037777.1:59464114-59514114 GCA_021229015.1 Solen grandis
CCATAATAAACTTTTGCATAAAAAACGTCAAGACAGTCTATTCTGCTTAAGGCAGAAAGCCCTAATGAATAGCTATAAATGTTGATGAGACAAACATTATTTAACATTTACAATTTAGCAACCAGTACTGGACACACACCCATCAAAAGAGTACACCACGGGGTCCTAGAGTCCCAGTTTTTCCCGGGCCATCTCCCGTATCTTGTATTTCTGGACTTTGCCCGTAACTGTCAGTGGAAACTCGGACACAAACTGTACATACTTGGGAACTTTGAACTGTGCCATCTGAAAATAAAACCATCTCTGCTTATATCTTGATTTGTAATTTATACTATCTATCAAGACGTTTGTGTCAAACACAAAAAAAATAGAACTAAAATGAAAGGGAGTGTTTAACCCTTTCCCTCATATAGACTCATTTTGACGCACTCAATAGGTACCACATAAAGCTTGATCTGCAGAAAACCACAGTTTAACCTTACCAAATTTAATTACAAAATCCTCATTTCCAGACCACTGAGGAGCAGCGAACAGCATAAAACCTGATCAGCCTGCGAGTTACTCGCAGGCTGATCTGGTTTTATGCTGTTCGCATAGGTCTTTTCATGGTGTCCTCTATGAGGGAAAGGGTTAAAATAACTGCTTTCAATCTTGCTTATCGGGTTTTACAGCTCAATTTTCTTATTTTATAAGATGATTTTTTTTTTTAAAAAAAAACTTATTCATTCTAGTACTTTAATGAGTAAAAATCTAATTTCTTGAATACCTTGTACCTGTTTTCTTGCGTTTGTGCCTGTAAATATTTTTATCTATATCTACAAATTAAATAAGGTACATATTTTCAAACTGAACTTAATATCATGAACATAGTCATGCATGTATTAAATTGCCATTGTACTCAATAAGGATTAGATTTGTTTTTTTCACATGTTTTTTGTTGTTGTTTCTCTCAAAAACAACAACAACAACAACAAAAACAGTAAAATCTGTGAACAAAGGCCACTAAAGTGAAATTAAAAACTGGCCTTTATCTGGAGGTGGTTGTAATTTAGAGGTTAGATTCAATGTCAATTTCAAGCTGGGACTCCAGTCCCTGGCCTTTGAACACAGGTTGGCTGTTATTCAAAGGTGGCAAAAGGTTTAAATCTTTTACTTAAAAAAAAACAAAAAAAAAAAAAAATTTAAAAAAAGAAAAAAACAACTGTTACAATGATCTAAAAATTAGAATGAAAGTTTAGAACAGTGAACTATGCCAACATCATGTAATAACTGTCCTACTAACAACACCATTATGAATAAAATTTATGATTGAACATAATTGTCTGGGGTCAATTTAGTGAAAAGATGAGGCAGCATATATAATTATACATTAATATGCATGGCAGTGCAGTATGGTAAAATTAATTTTAAAACTTCAACCCTGAAATAGGTCCATGCAATAAGACTAATCAGATTAAAAAGATACTTTCCTGACCAGGTGTTAAGTATTGTAATTCAATTCTTCAATCTTCTGAGCCTATAATCTAAACTCAAACTAAGAAATCTGAAGTTTTGATATATGTCAATATTTTTCTTCTAAATGAAAAAAAGAGAGATAATTTTTACAACATGTTGAAAATTTAAGTATTCATGCCTTTGTGTATAATCAAACTGCTAATCATAATGTATTCACAGAATGATTGTGTAAAGATTCAAATTGAAAATGTGCACATCATGAGTCTGATTAAACAAGAAAGTCATAAATGGCCCTGGATCACTCACCTGGTATCATTAGGCTATGTAAAATCGAGTGACCCCTGGGGCAGGGCCAATTTTGACCCCAGGGCCATGATTTGAACAAACTTGGTAGAGGTCTATTAGCCCATGTTACATACCAAATATCTTAACCCCAGGCCTTGTGGTTTCTGAGAAGAAGATTTTCAAGTTTTACCTATATTAGCTTATGTTAAATCAAGTGACCCCTGGGGCGGGGCCAATTTTGATCCCAGGGTCATGATTTAAAAACTTGGTAGAGATTCACTAGAAAATGCTACACACCAAATATCTAAGCTCTAGGCCTTGTGATTTCAGAGAAGAAGATTTTTTTTTAAGATATCACTTTTTAAAATCTATTTTTAGCTCCTGTGACCTAATTATGCAACAGACTGCAACCATTTGAACAATTTTCATAGGTGATCACCTTTGGAACATTCTTGCAAAGTTTGATCACTTTCCCATCAGTAGTTTCAGAGAAGAAGATTTTTAAGTAAATTGTTGACGAATGACAAATACAACTCACGACGACAGATTCTGGACAAAGGCTGGTCCCAAAAGCTCACCTTGGCACTTCGTGCCAGGTGAACTAAAAATGTAGACTTTATATTTAATCTTACCATGCTAAATTTCTTAATTGAACTTGTCCTTTCTTCATTTTAGACTGTGCTTGCTGAAAATTTATTGACTGAAATGCAAACAGTGCAGATCATGATCAGACTGCATAGATGTGCAGGCTGATCTTGGTCTGCACTTGTTGCAAAGGCAGTCACAAGTGCCCACAGCATTGAAGGGTTAAGATCAGTGAATTATCACCCTGGCCCCGAAACCTAGGTACACTCTCAGGCTCAAACATGAATGTCCTTCACAATACTGAACATCAGGCCATATGTATGTTGTTTTTATTTCTCTAAAGGTTGGCTATGACAAAGACAACTCTGGATCTTACCCTGTAACTTCATGCTATACTGGGTCCTGCTGAGACCCTAAACAAACCCAGGAACCACGACATCAATACATGTGTTTTAATATGGGTAAATATTCAGTCAACTTGTTTTTTGAAGTAAAATGAATCTAAAAACATTGTAAAGGGGGCTGAGATTAGTCATGGTCTAAAATTGAGAGAATTTTGAAGGTCTAGAATAGGGCTGAAACGGTACAAATTATCGTATACCAAAGAAGTGGCCAATGTATGTCTTATAAGTATGGCCACCATGTAGTCAAATGAAGCGCGATGTGCTGTCGTGACCTTCATTATTTTGACCTAGATACAAACAAAAACCTCATTGTAGATGGGGTTAGAATTATCGACACTCACCCATTCTGCAGGTCAAAGATTTGGAATTATTTCTGGGCAACAAAACATATCAGGTCAACATGCAAATCACCTAGAACAGTAATTGGTACTGTACCATACCATTAGGGTTCTGTACTGTTTCAACCCTAGTCTAGAATTCCCTTAATATACTATTATGGTCTTTACTTTTTTCATATTTTCATGAGAATGAGATGTTTTGTGAAATGTATCCTGAAGATCCTGTAAGCCTACCTTTTCCAAGCAGAAGCTGCGGACCTCCTCCTGCGTGAGAGTCTCACCATCCTTGACATGGACCCAGGCACAGATCTGCTCTCCCAGCCTCTTGTCTGGTACACCCACAACCTGTACAAACATGCCATGGGCTGAATCACATGTTGATAATACACATGCACAAACTGGGGGCAGTTATCTAACTTGGATTTTCTATTTGGTATAAATCTTAAAATCCCCTCTCTCTATACACCCAAAGAACCTTGAATTCTGCAAGGCCTCATAACTGTATTTATTTACAAATATTTGTTTTACTGAATTTAACATCCCACTGACAGTATTTCAATCATTTGGCGACAATGTCTACTTGAGACAGATATAGTGCTGCCACACTGCAGTATCAGGCCGTAGACATGTGGCATGATACCACACCCAGTCACATTATCCTGACACCGGGCAAATAAGACCTGGAACTACCCTAACATGCTGAGCACCAAGCAAGGGAGCTACACCAGTACAAATGAAGATCAGGAATAAAAGAAATGCATCAAACATTATTTTAGTATATACATTTCTAAATATATCAAATATCAAATATATTTTGCTATCAATTGACTAGGCATCATGTGAGAGATCTATATCAAAAGTAAATTAAATTGCACTTATTTATGTTTGGAGAAATTGGGCCACACATCATTCAAGGTAGGATAACTCCTTAATGGCCTACCAAGATAAATGCAAAAAATGTAAATCAAGAGAACCTAAGCCCTACAAAATGCACATAAAATTCAAAAATATATAAATTTCAGCAAATCCAGCAAAATTTCCGCAAATCCAGCCAATTCCAATCCCGCCAAATATTCCCAAAATTCCAAAATGTTTCCGCTATCAATAAATTTCGCAATTCCCTCCGCTATTCAAATAAATTCCAGCAATTCCAGCAAAGTCCAAATCCAGCAAAATATCCAGAAAAGCCAAAGAAGAGAGCTGAGAGTTACCTATGTATCCGAGCAAAACCCATCTCCATACCAAAAAACTAAATTTTGTAATCCAGATGGTAACCCCCTGATATGGATGTCACAGCCACTCAAAGATAGAGATAGCCGGCCACTCAAAGTAGTACCACTAGATTTTTTAGACTAATGAAGTTAGAAAATTAATGTGCATCCAAAAAGAGACTGCCATCTACCTGAATTTTTCCGCCACAAGAAATTTTTATCAAGAAAATTTATCTGCCAAAAATTCATTTCAACGCCATAAGTTTCTCCTTCAAGGCAAACAGGAACATCTCTAAACCTAACTGCGACAAATGAACCCCATCGTGCCGAAAAAATCCGGGGGTAACTCCATCAATTTCGACTGTGACACTTCCCAAGTCCCCCCTGTTTAACCGGCGCACCATTTGACGCCCATATCTATTCAACCTACGCCTTTTTTGGTCCTCTGTACTACCAGGGGCCCAAACCAACCTAGGCAAGATATCTATCCAAATGATTTTAACATCAGGGAAGGCTGCTTTAATATACCGCAGCCCGCCTCGTATGAGCTGAAAAGTTGAGACCTGGGACTCACGCATGTCATTGCCCCCCAAATGGATGAAGACAAACTTGGGAGCTGGCGAAAACATTACCCTCAGCTGGAGACTGCCCCGGAAATCAGCCCATTTCATTCCCCGGATACCACTCCAGCTGACTGCAAGGTCCCCGCCAACCTGCTTATTCTGTTCCTGGGCGTAAACCCCTGTCCAATATATGATGGAATCACCCAGCATCCAAACATCTGTAGAAGAAATCAGGCCAATAAAATCCTGTAGTTAATTTATTATTAAATGTAATATCACCATTAACAACAGTAAAGTTTCATAAAAATCCAATTTTAATTGTGAAAAAACACCTAATTAGTTCCTAATATATTTTGCATAAGCATCGGAGTGCCATCTCCCCAAGGCTTTAATTTTATCACCCGGCATGCCCAATGCAGCGAGTTGTGATGCCCGGCCTATTCTAAAACTATGTGTCTTGAGATTTATGCAGCCTGGACGAACCCTGGCAATACACTTCGCTAAAACAGCTGAGAACTGACTTCTGGTAACAGGGTGCTTATTAGCATGACAGAAAAACGGGCCATCCACCTTAGGACGATCATGAAGATATGTCCTAATAGCATGGACAGGACACAAGCTACTGACGTACTCACATGGTATCTTTAACGTTAATGGATGACCATATTGATTGTTTTTCAAAATTCGCAAAGTAACAAGAACGAATTTTCCGTCACTATCAAGAGAAACATCATCGCTCAGAATTGACTCTTTTTACCGGAATCCCCCTATTTACCGGAATCTACCGGAATCCACTTAGATTTTACCGGAATCCCCCTTATTTATCTTGTATTATGTTATTTTTATATGTTTTTATTATAATTAATGGACTTTAATACGATATTAGTAATGAATTTCATTAAATACATTTGTATCTGTTTTTAAATGACAGTTGACGTAGGCCTACGTTGTCGTTTACTGTACGAAATCGACTTAGCTATTTAAAGAGATTCCGATTCTGACATGGTAACTTTTCAAGGTTAATATTATTGTTTTATCTTATTAAACTTACATGTCATATCATTTTCGTCTTATAATTGACTATGGTTGATACGGATAGCTTTTATTTATAAATTGGTTCGTTTACGGAACAAAATGGCAGAATCTCTTCACCGTGTATTATCCGGTATCAACCTAAAAGCCAGGTACATAGTTTTTTTCCCTTGGTTGTTGTTTGACTAGAAATTGCAATGTATTTCTCTCTCTCTCTCTCTCTCCCCCCCTCCCGCCCCTCTCTCTCTCTATCTCTCTCTCTCTCATATGGTTATGAGAAATGATGTTTCATTAGTAGATATATAACTGGCGCGATTTAATAATACCCATATATAATATAAAACATTTAGTACGGTTCCATAAACTTACAAACGCAAGATTATCTTCTATTTGATATTATACATACATGCACACCTGGGTGATTGGCATGACCATTGTGGCATGTGCCGTGTCAACTTCGATAAAGGTGATAATCCAATTACCGAAAGCGTGCCGCAAGGTGAAATACTGTACACGCGTCAACTGTCACGCGGCACACTTTGATCAGTAGAGGCATCGCGTGGCATTATTGAAGATACTGATAATTCACTTTGATTCGCCAAAACACCAATAACTTTACGCCAAATCTGTTCATTAAATATGACAGTTATAATTAAACAATCTGTATTTTGACTGTCATGTTAAGCCTACTATATACCATTTTATTCATACTGAAGTAGACCGGAATCGACATTTTTAGTTAAGAAACGAGGCTCTGAAGTATGTTATGTTTGTTTTACTAAGTATACGAGTAATTGGAAACTACGAATCAAAACCGAATAACAACAAAACACAAAATCGGATTCGTAACAAATATCTTTACAACAATGTCAGTTTAATAATAATAAGGTCATTAACAAATGTGATAAAAAAGTAACAAATATCTTTATAACAATTATAAGGTCATAACAAATTGGTACACCCCAGAGGCAGTCTAGTCGTTGGAATCGTCTACTTTGACCTTCTTGTTCATTACTGTCACTGTCTTCTGTTTCCGTTTTCTTTGACCTGGTTTACGTCCGTTCGTCCGTGGAGCTGTCACAGTAGTCTTTCCGTCTGTAGATGTAACATATTTTCCGTTAGTCGGTAGAAAATGTCGGTAACGTTTGAAATGATTAGTTCGTTGTTTGTCAGTCATCCTAATCCAGTCTTTTGTTAACCTGTAGTCTCCGCTTTGTATAAGTGCATGTCGTAGTTTTCTGAATTGTCCGTTCACTAAGTCGTGTATCAAGGTAACCAATTCCGGTAGAGGTTTAGATTTCCAATCTACCGTTTGTTTCAGGACGTGATTCATAGACTCACAGTTATTATTTGTCCAGTTTTTTATAACCTTGTCGTTCCGTCGTGGGTCGTTAACCTTTTGTTTAATAACTGGTGCCAGTCGTTTATGGAAGTATGCCTGAAACTTTGTCGATACGTCACCTAGTTCGTCAAATATCTCGCTGGCAAGTTCGTCATAACATATGGAATCGTTGGCGTCAGTCAGCCCTCCTTCACCAAATATTTTTTTCATGACCTGTGACCTTTGTGTTTTTTGTCACTGCGTCGTCTGTCAAAAAATGTCGCGTATTCTCCTGAAGGTGACGTGTACAGAGGACGTGCGTCGATTCAGGAAAAACAGTTTCTATTGCCTTGACCAAAGCCTTTTCGTCGTCAGATCCGATAACCAATTTAGAGTGGGGCACGTCATGTAGTTTGAGTTTCAGTTGAAAGAGGAAATGAGAAAATGATTCGAAATCGCTGTTGTCGTGTATATATATGGGACCAAGGAAGATAGGAGGTTGACCTGTTCGTTGATGAGTGACCGTTTGTTGCTTATAACATGTAACCGTAACGTGCATCTTGCACAACATAAACGTTTTGTCTATGCCCAGCACCGAGTGACCACTACAACACATAGTCTTTATGTCGGAAATCTGTTCGTCGGTAAACAGTATGATGCTGGGCGTTCGTCCGGTCGTCCGTATAACTGACCTAACAAATGGGCTGTTGTCATTGACCATGTTTTCGAGGTGTCTTATTTGGTCGGCAAAGTTGTCCGTGTGACCATAAACGTTATTTTCTTTCCTTTTTTCTCGGTATTGTCGGTTATAAACTTGTCGATTTGTCGGTTGTGAAAGGTCGTCATATTTGTCTGCTAGTTCAGTCAAAATCTGATGGGGTTTTACCTTTCCAGTCAGATTGGTAATGTCCGTCATAACCTGTGGAGGTAACCGTACATACTCTTTGTCCTTCGTCGCATTTCCATGTGAAGTAAGCCCGGGGAATTTACCTTGATATTCGACTAAGACAAATTGACCTACATCCCCGAGCCAAGTGACTCTTTTCTTATAATCCTTGTCTTTTTTCAACGTCGCGTAGTATCTGTGAACTGTCGTTATCGTCTGTCTGTCGGGCTGAGGTTCGTACGGTGTATAGACCACTTTCCCTTTGACCTTTCTTTTACTACATATTTGACCATCCCTGAAATAAACTTGTTTGTGTGTCGCGTCAACTGTCAGATAGTGACTGGTCGGGGATGACCCTTTACTGCTATCCCAGATTCCGCAGTCGTCAGGGTATGCACTTCTCTTACCTGTCTGTCTGGGGTGTACATTGCTGGAATTGTTCACAATAAAAAATACATTATCTTTAACGCCTGGTGGTATATCAGGCAGACCATCATCCGCCTTTATCAGCAAATCAAATACATTGTCTATGGGTAAAAACCCACCATTCAATTTACCTGTGTACCTAGGGTCAACATGCCTGTCATCATCATCATCCTCCTCATCATCAACATCAGCATCTACAACATTCTCAAAAACATCACAACTTACAATCATCAACAACACAACATCACCACCACTAGCAGCGTTGCCATCACAAACACCTCTATCATCATCAACAACACCAACAGCGTCATCAACCACATTATCATCATTGTCATCACAAACACCTCTATCATCATCAACAACACCAACAGCGTCATCAACAACAACACTAGCATCATTGCCATCACAAACACCACCATCATCATCCCCACTATCACTAACATCACAAACATCATCAACAGCAACATCATCCTGACGTTTACTGCTGACAATTTCACAGTCATCGAACTCAACAGCACACCTACGGGATTTTCCTTTGACGATGTCGCTCCATGTCATGGGCGCTGCCCTGACTTTTGCCCGAGGCACAAGGGGGACAAAATGATTCGCTCGGAATCCTTCTTCCGTAGTCGGTACGGTGGAAGACGTCCACATCAGCTTGATCGGTTGTTCCGTTGATTCTACACCCCTGCCAACAACGTCACGAGTATAGGCTTCCGACAACTCACTTTTCGTCGGGAAGAAGGTCTTGATAGGCCGTCCCAGCGCAGCACTAAGGGCGAACACGTGTCCCATCTCTGAGTAGGAAGAGGCCTCAATTGCGTCACAGACTAGCTTGTCGTACGGACTGGTCACGATCCGGATGTCTTTTATGAAGTCGTTGTGTGCTCCCTTGTTGTAGAACTTCTTGTTCAGGAGCAGCTCAAGCGCCGTCAACAGTCTGAGGAGTAGATGGTAGTCTTGGCTTCCACAAAGAGCAAGAGACACTGCCCTGTACATGCAGTTTCCATCGCCAGCAGTTCTGAGAGGGGAGTACTTGTTGGCAATGGACGGTTCATACATGCTGATAATCGTCGAAGATACCTGACAGATGTCCGACCAGCTTTTGACACCACCACTGACGGGTACTTCTACGCCATACGTCTGCAGAAGCTTCAGTTCAGACTCAGCCTGGTTGTACAGTGAGTTTCTGCGACGGCTGATACGTTCAATGGTCAACCTGTAAACAATGCATGCATAAATATGAAAACTTTACTCTTCAAATTATTTCAATTAAACTAAGCTTTTCATTGTTTCATACCTACTGAAGGTCTATGATAAATATTTCAGCCCAGAGAGTATCCCGATCTTTATTCTTAAAGACAACCAGTTAGGTTTTACACTCGCCGGCTCGGATTATATGTGTTTTCGTGATTTGTACTGCATGTGAAAGAAATCTTTACAGTTTTAACAAGTTTGGTTCATTTGTGTTTGACATATTTGTATAGAATTTATTAACGTTAGGCCTGATTATAAGACATTTTCTTATCAAATGATCGTATCTGGGACAACACAACATAAATGACATTCATATTCAAGGTGTTTCACATAAATGACATTCATATTCAAGGTGTTTCACATAAATGACATTCATATTCAAGGTGTTTCACATAAATGACATTCATATTCAAGGTGTTTCACACAGACATACAGTGAGCTACAATTATTCATTCCAGTTCTCCATTCGTTTATATAAATCACGTAATATATTTCGTAGTAAAGGTGTGAAGATTGATTCTTTAATAACTACTAACCTCCTACGGCCATCGTTAGGGTGGTATTTTGTAGCGGGATTTAATTGCGCCCCGCGGAGAAATTGCTGATTGTGTGTGTGTGTGTGTGTGTGTGTAACAGCAGGTGCTAATTGATAGCCGCCAAGGAACAATTTGAACAGAAGAACATAACTTTTATACACCCAGGTATCAGTGATACAATATGGCGTTATATACAAACAGTTGTATAAGATATGAAATTTTGTTTCCGGTCAGTTACGGTCTGAGTAAATTAACAATACATATGCATTATACTAAAGAATAGTAAAATATCAAGTACTTGAATACACTTAAATTTTTGTAAGAAGATAAGGTAAGAAAGAATACGTGTTCCACAGTTGTATGTAACTCGTTTTACTAGAATTATAAAATACTGGTTTAAAGTTTTAGCAAGTGATAACATTATTTTTAGAAAATTATATACATTTGCATTATCTGATTGTGAAAAAGGTCATATTAATTGGTTGTCAAATGTACGAAAAGTGTTAAATGATTTTGGTTTTACATATGTGTGGAATGATATTGAAGACGAGTATCATTTTGTATTAAAATGTCCTTGCTTTAAAAATTTTTAATTATAAATCTTACACTTTATCTACAAGCACATGTTATTAGAAATAATATTATTAATACTATTCTTTAACCTGTCTTGTAACTACTGCTAGGAAGACTTGTTTGATTTACATCCGTGGGATTTGAAAACGACATAAATACTTTCTACAGCCTTGTTTATTTATTTTTCTCAGGCTATATTTATTTAATAAATATAGTTAACAAGTATGGAAATAGTGATCCATAGTAATTTACTTCATTCAGATACTTTAATCATTATTTTACATCATGTAGTACTTTACATTAAACTAAAATGAATTGTTGTCGTATTTAAGTATTTCATGCAAAACCATTGTTCACGTGATTATATTATTTATTTTGTTTATTGTGATGTGAATATAAACGATGTACGTATGTACAAGTTTCAATAAAGTATATGTTCTGTTCTGTTCTTGAACTCATATAAATAAAGTAATTGGGGGGATATGCAATAACAGATGTAACATGTGAATACGATTTTAAGCGGGAGTGCTTCAAATGCGCGAGTATCATCAGGCATCATTTGAATAACACAATTTACAAGAAAAATGACCACATAATTACGTTCCTTACCTCAATGCAGTATTAATTAATTTAATAAAGAATGTCAATTCCATATGTATATTTATGATGTTTTGTACCTTTGATTAGAACATATCCATGAATCAACGTCCACAGTTGAAGGAGTAAGGGATGGAGTTTATTATTTCCTTAATGATGTTGAGGAATATACTATATCCATGCAGTAGCATTTATCTTTCTGTCCATAAACATTCTTTTTTTATACCATAAATCTATAATTCAAAAACGACGAAAAAAGGAAAGTATCTATTTTTATCACAGCATACGTATGAATCGTATAAACTACTACTACTTGAGGTGGTATTTGGTAGCGGGATTTAATTGCACCCCGCGGAGAACTTGCTGTGTGTGTGTGTGTATGTGTGTGTGTCTCACAGCAGGTGCTAACTGATTTTGATTAACTCGGTTTAACATGAAAAGAACCACACAGTTACGTTTCTTTACCCCAATGCTGTTTTAATTGTATTAATTACTTTAAAAAAAACGTCAATTCCTTATTTCATTATATTTGTCATAACACAGGCGAACAACATTTTTCAACCGATTTGGTTCAAATTTTGTGTTGTCTCAAGGATTGCAGAGTTATTGCCACTAATTTGACTCTAAATATCTTGTGATGCAAACTTCTTCTACATTTCTTAACCAATTCAAGGGGTCAAATTTTCGCACAATACCAATAACCCCTGTGTAAACCATATAAAAATTGAATTTATTTTGTTAATTTTATCATGGACGAAGAACCAACATATTCAACTGAAGAAGTTCGAATTTGTCCATAATATCGTTCATAATCTTAGACTGAAATATACATAGATTTAAGAGCTTGTTTGGGAACCAAATTGATTACAGATTATTTCGATCATCAAAGGTACATATTATCATAAACGTAACAAAAGTTATATTAAAATAATTATAAAAGAATGTATAAGGAAGGCTACATACCTGACCAAGGCGGCACTCACATCGTACGTAATTCCATCAAATCCACATGACCTGCACACAAATTTCAAATGGGACGGAGCCCATGACAGAACTATGTCCATCGAGAAACCATTGCATTCACCATGAACAAAACACTTGCAATAATGACATTGTATGAACTCAACTTTTGAACAAGACCGTACACAAATATCACAGTAATCCATGGTTGGAAAATACAGTCAGAATTTTTGAAAGCACTGGACAGCGTTTGTACCAGAAATGGTAAGGTTTTCATCTTAAGTTGACTTTTTATATTAAACTCTTGTCGGCAAATTTTTCTTTGAACTTAAAAGAAAGTACCGTTAGACACTAAAAGTCGGCAAAACATCTTGTGTACAAGCATTTTTTTTTCAATAAGCGAGTGTGTGTTTTAACAAGAACTTGTTAAAACGCCACTTAATTACGTCTTAATCAGTCTTAATTAAAACTTTAATTTAGAAATCACACATTCATTACTCGCGTTAAATTCTTTGTTGTTAATTGGTGGTAATCAAAGACCGCATAGTCGCAAGGTATTCTTTTAGCTCTGCAAACTGTAAATTTTGATTGTGTAATCTCATTTCAAATAAAGGGTGGCGGTGACTCAAAAGACGATTTGGGATGTACTTTATTTATACATTAAAAGTATTAAAAGTTTTGTTTAAATTTTATTTACAATTTAAGAAATAGTCAGACTTATATTGTCTGCTATAGAGCCTCGTACTCAAACTAACGTTGTATATTTCGTGAGACGTGATTCTATGTTGATGCCGCATATTCCACTTAACAATAAATCGGCCATGTTGTGTAATGTTACGATCAGTTTACTTAATTTTTATAAAGCTCTCCTTACCAAGCACTGAAAACTAAAAGATATAAAGGGTATGACAATTTTTATTAGTATTATTACGAAGATCAGATCAAATAGTCATTCAAAACCACGAGGATGACTTCATGCCGGAATCCACTTAATTGATACCGCTAAGTCAAATACATGAAATGTCCGTTAGGAAAAGAACAAAAATGCTAAATGCAGTTGGCTTTTATGTGGTCACATTTTCTTAGGTACTTTCAATGACATAAGTCAATATACGCTTTATTTTACATGAAAATAAGGGGGATTCCGGTAAAATCTAAGTGGATTCCGGTAGATTCCGGTAAATAGGGGGATTCCGGTAAAAAGAGTCACCGCTTTAATTTTATCACCCGGCATGCCCAATGCAGCGAGTTGTGATGCCCGGCCTATTCTAAAACTATGTGTCTTGAGATTTATGCAGCCTGGACGAACCCTGGCAATACACTTCGCTAAAACAGCTGAGAACTGACTTCTGGTAACAGGGTGCTTATTAGCATGACAGAAAAACGGGCCATCCACCTTAGGACGATCATGAAGATATGTCCTAATAGCATGGACAGGACACAAGCTACTGACGTACTCACATGGTATCTTTAACGTTAATGGATGACCATATTGATTGTTTTTCAAAATTCGCAAAGTAACAAGAACGAATTTTCCGTCACTATCAAGAGAAACATCATCGCTCAGAATTGACCGATTAGCATTTAGGGATGAAGGAACTACAATTTCACTGACCCTAAACAGACCAAAAAATGCCAATAGAAATGCTGCCTTAAATAAATTTGCTTCGTAACCATCATAACAAATATCAGGCAAAATAGTGGAAATATCAGTTAAAATTTCAACTGTTATTGGCAAACGAGCATCTCTTGACTTCCTTAGCCGAAAACAACCTTCTAATACTTTTTTAACAACAAACGATTCACGTAAATCTTGGAAGCCATGTAATTTGTGCATATGATTGACACCAGCCACATAGGTATTTATTGTTTTGGGGGAATAACCCTTCTCAAAACAGAATGTTACAAATAGTACAATAAAATGAGGCTTAATAGGATAACTAGCAGGCAATTGAAAGTCGCACAAGAAACGCTGAAATACGTTATTTGCAGTTTTATATGCGGACGAAGTATTAGGTGCAATGCTAGCATCCAATAAACACTTTACGCTTCTTTGAAGATCTGCCACAGACAGTCTGGCACTGCTTGTGGATAGGGTCGGCCTCTGGTGCCAATCTCCTGAACTTGTCCACCTGTAATCGAGACAATGCATCACAAAGAGTGTTTTTGCTACAATTACTGGGCTCATTTTTAGAGATCTTATCAAAAGAAAATTTAAAATTTTGGACTTTTTTTTTGGGAGAAATTGGGCCAAAATCTTAAAGGGTAGGATAACTCCTTAATGGCCTCCCAAAATAAATGAAAAAAAATGTAAATCAAGGTGGATACCCTTTTAAGGCCACCCAGATTTTAGGCAGATACAGTCAATTTTGAATGCACATGCAAAATTAAAATAAAATCACGACTATAAAAAATTTCAGAAATCCAGCAAAATTTCCGAAATCCACCCAAATTCCAAACCCCCGCCAAATTTTCCCAAATTCCAAAATTTGTTTCCGCACCCAAAAATTTTCCCAAATTTCCCCGCAAATTCCAAATTCCGCCAAATACCCAAATCCTAAAGTTTTTCCCGCTTTCAAATAAACCCAGCAATTTGAAAGGGAAATAAAAAAATTTTGAAAAGAAAAGGGTGGGTTTATTTTATCCCAAAAAAACCCCAACCCTTCAAAAAACAAAATTTTTGTAATCCAGAGGAAACCCCCGAAGGGATGTCACAGCCACTCAAAATGAGATCCCGGCACCAAAGTTCCATAGATTTTTTAGACTAAAAAGAAAAAAAATTTAAAATGTGAAACCAAAAGGTGCACTACCTAAATTTTTTGAAAGAAATTTTTTTATCAAGAAAATTTATCTGCCAAAAATTCATTTAAACGCCTAGTTTTCTCCTTCAAGGAAAACAGGAACACTCAAACCTAACTGCCAAATGACCCCATCTGCCGAAAAATGGGGGGAAAACTCTCTTTCCTGGGGACATCCAATCCCCCCTGTTTAACCGGCGCCCCCCATTTGAGCCCATACATAAACCCTCGCCTTTTGGTCCCGTACACCAGGGCCCAAACCCAACCTGGCAAGAATCTATCCAAATATTTTAAAAGGGGGAGGCGTTTATACCCCCACCCGCCTCGTATGAGCTAAAATTTGAGACATGGGCCCAGCATGTCTTTCATTGCCCCCAAAAATATGAAAAAAACCCCCACTGGCAAACCCCAACCCTCAGCAACGCCCCAAAAGCCCATTTCATTCCCGGATACCCCCAGCTGACTGAAAGGTCCCCGCCAACCGCTTATTCTTTTTCCTGGGCGTAAACCCCTGTCAAAATATGATGAAACACCCGCATCCAAACATCTGTAGAAGAAATCAGGCCCAATAAAATCCTGTAGTTAATTTATTTTTAAATTTAAAATCACCTTAACAACAGTAAAGTTCATAAAAAACCAAATTTTTTTTGTGAAAAAACACCTAATTAGTTCCTAATATATTTTGCATAACTCGGAGTGCACTCCCCAAAGGGTTAAAATTTTTCACCCGGCATGCCCCCCCAATCAGCAGTTGTGTGCCCGCCTATTCTAAAACTAGTGTCTTGAGATTTTTTGCAGCCCGACGAAATGGCAATACACTTCGCTAAAAAGCTGAAACTGACTTCTGGTAACAGGTGCTTATTCATGACGAAAAACGGGCCCCTCCACCTTAAGGACATCATGAAGAATTCCAAAAGCATGGGCAGGACAAAGCTACTGAGAATCACAGGTATCTTTAACGTTAATGGGTACCAATTGATTGTTTTTTTAAAATTGCAAAGTAACAAAAGATTTTCCGTCACTATCAAGAGAAACATCATCGCTCAGAATTGACTCTTTTTAGGAACCCCCATTTACCGGGAAAACTACCGGGAAACCCATTTGATTTTACCAATCCCCTTATTATCTTGTTTATGTTATTTTTTATTTTTTTTTAAAAATTAATGGACAAACAAAATTTTAAAAATTTCAAAATACATTTTTAACTTTTTTAAAATCATTAGTGGCCCCTACGTTCGTTTAGAAAGAAATCGACTTTTTCTATTTAAAAATTCCCCTTTTGACATGGTAACTTTTCAAGGGTTTAAAATTATTTTTTATCTTATAAACTTCAGCATATTTTTTTCTCTTATAATTTACTAGGTTGATACGGATACTTTTATTTAAAAATTTTTTCGTTTACGGAACAAAATGGCAGAATCTCTTCACCGTGTATTACCCGGGTATCAACCTAAAAGCCAGGTACATAGTTTTTTTCCCTTGGTTGTTGTTTGACTAGAAATTGCAATGTATTTCTCTCTCTCTCTCTCTCTCCCCCCTCCCGCCCTCTCTCTCTCTATCTCTCTCTCTCTCATATGGTTATGAGAAATGATGTTTCATTAGTAGATATATAACTGGCGCGATTTAATAATACCCATATATAATATAAAACATTTAGTACGGTTCCATAAACTTACAAACGCAAGATTATCTTCTATTTGATATTATACATACATGCACACCTGGGTGATTGGCATGACCATTGTGGCATGTGCCGTGTCAACTTCGATAAAGGTGATAATCCAATTACCGAAAGCGTGCCGCAAGGTGAAATACTGTACACGCGTCAACTGTCACGCGGCACACTTTGATCAGTAGAGGCATCGCGTGGCATTATTGAAGATACTGATAATTCACTTTGATTCGCCAAAACACCAATAACTTTACGCCAAATCTGTTCATTAAATATGACAGTTATAATTAAACAATCTGTATTTTGACTGTCATGTTAAGCCTACTATATACCATTTTATTCATACTGAAGTAGACCGGAATCGACATTTTTAGTTAAGAAACGAGGCTCTGAAGTATGTTATGTTTGTTTTACTAAGTATACGAGTAATTGGAAACTACGAATCAAAACCGAATAACAACAAAACACAAAATGGGCGGATATATATATATATTAATATTTTCATGAACCAAGATAATTTAACAGTAATAACATTAACAACACTAACAAATGCATGTCATTAAAAAGTGAACAATATAAAACATATTCATAATTTCAATTCGTAACAAATATCTTTACAACAATGTCAGTTTAATAATAATAAGGTCATTAACAAATGTGATAAAAAAGTAACAAATATCTTTATAACAATTATAAGGTCATAACAAATTGGTACACCCCAGAGGCAGTCTAGTCGTTGGAATCGTCTACTTTGACCTTCTTGTTCATTACTGTCACTGTCTTCTGTTTCCGTTTTCTTTGACCTGGTTTACGTCCGTTCGTCCGTGGAGCTGTCACAGTAGTCTTTCCGTCTGTAGATGTAACATATTTTCCGTTAGTCGGTAGAAAATGTCGGTAACGTTTGAAATGATTAGTTCGTTGTTTGTCAGTCATCCTAATCCAGTCTGTTTTTGTTTTTTCGAAATGTCTGTACGTCTCTGTTAACCTGTAGTCTCCGTTTTGTATAAGTGCATGTCTTAGTTTTCTGAATTGTCCGTTCACTAAGTCGTGTATCAAGGTAACCAATTCCGGTAGAGGTTTAGATTTCCAATCTACCGTTTGTTTCAGGACGTGATTCATAGACTCACAGTTATTATTTGTCCAGTTTTTTATAACCTTGTCGTTCCGTCGTGGGTCGTTAACCTTTTGTTTAATAACTGGTGCCAGTCGTTTATGGAAGTATGCCTGAAACTTTGTCGATACGTCACCTAGTTCGTCAAATATCTCGCTGGCAAGTTCGTCATAACATATGGAATCGTTGGCGTCAGTCAGCCCTCCTTCACCAAATATTTTTTTCATGACCTGTGACCTTTGTGTTTTTGTCACTGCGTCGTCTGTCAAAAAATGTCGCGTATTCTCCTGAAGGTGACGTGTACAGAGGACGTGCGTCGATTCAGGAAAAACAGTTTCTATTGCCTTGACCAAAGCCTTTTCGTCGTCAGATCCGATAACCAATTTAGAGTGGGGCACGTCATGTAGTTTGAGTTTCAGTTGAAAGAGGAAATGAGAAAATGATTCGAAATCGCTGTTGTCGTGTATATATATGGGACCAAGGAAGATAGGAGGTTGACCTGTTCGTTGATGAGTGACCGTTTGTTGCTTATAACATGTAACCGTAACGTGCATCTTGCACAACATAAACGTTTTGTCTATGCCCAGCACCGAGTGACCACTACAACACATAGTCTTTATGTCGGAAATCTGTTCGTCGGTAAACAGTATGATGCTGGGCGTTCGTCCGGTCGTCCGTATAACTGACCTAACAAATGGGCTGTTGTCATTGACCATGTTTTCGAGGTGTCTTATTTGGTCGGCAAAGTTGTCCGTGTGACCATAAACGTTATTTTCTTTCCTTTTTTCTCGGTATTGTCGGTTATAAACTTGTCGATTTGTCGGTTGTGAAAGGTCGTCATATTTGTCTGCTAGTTCAGTCAAAATCTGATGGGGTTTTACCTTTCCAGTCAGATTGGTAATGTCCGTCATAACCTGTGGAGGTAACCGTACATACTCTTTGTCCTTCGTCGCATTTCCATGTGAAGTAAGCCGGGGAATTTACCTTGATATTCGACTAAGACAAATTGACCTACATCCCCGAGCCAAGTGACTCTTTTCTTATAATCCTTGTCTTTTTTCAACGTCGCGTAGTATCTGTGAACTGTCGTTATCGTCTGTCTGTCGGGCTGAGGTTCGTACGGTGTATAGACCACTTTCCCTTTGACCTTTCTTTTACTACATATTTGACCATCCCTGAAATAAACTTGTTTGTGTGTCGCGTCAACTGTCAGATAGTGACTGGTCGGGGATGACCCTTTACTGCTATCCCAGATTCCGCAGTCGTCAGGGTATGCACTTCTCTTACCTGTCTGTCTGGGGTGTACATTGCTGGAATTGTTCACAATAAAAAATACATTATCTTTAACGCCTGGTGGTATATCAGGCAGACCATCATCCGCCTTTATCAGCAAATCAAATACATTGTCTATGGGTAAAAACCCACCATTCAATTTACCTGTGTACCTAGGGTCAACATGCCTGTCATCATCATCATCCTCCTCATCATCAACATCAGCATCTACAACATTCTCAAAAACATCACAACTTACAGTATCATCAACAACATCAATAGCATCATTGCCATCACAAACACCACCATCATCATCCCCACTATCACTAACATCACAAACATCATCAACAGCAGCATCATCCTGACGTTTACTGCTGACAATTTCACAGTCCTCGATTAACCCATCGAACTCAACAGCACACCTACGGGATTTTCCTTTGACGATGTCGCTCCATGTCATGGGCGCTGCCCTGACTTTTGCCCGAGGCACAAGGGGGACAAAATGATTCGCTCGGAATCCTTCTTCCGTAGTCGGTACGGTGGAAGACGTCCACATCAGCTTGATCGGTTGTTCCGTTGATTCTACACCCCTGCCAACAACGTCACGAGTATAGGCTTCCGACAACTCACTTTTCGTCGGGAAGAAGGTCTTGATAGGCCGTCCCAGCGCAGCACTAAGGGCGAACACGTGTCCCATCTCTGAGTAGGAAGAGGCCTCAATTGCGTCACAGACTAGCTTGTCGTACGGACTGGTCACGATCCGGATGTCTTTTATGAAGTCGTTGTGTGCTCCCTTGTTGTAGAACTTCTTGTTCAGGAGCAGCTCAAGCGCCGTCAACAGTCTGAGGAGTAGATGGTAGTCTTGGCTTCCACAAAGAGCAAGAGACACTGCCCTGTACATGCAGTTTCCATCGCCAGCAGTTCTGAGAGGGGAGTACTTGTTGGCAATGGACGGTTCATACATGCTGATAATCGTCGAAGATACCTGACAGATGTCCGACCAGCTTTTGACACCACCACTGACGGGTACTTCTACGCCATACGTCTGCAGAAGCTTCAGTTCAGACTCAGCCTGGTTGTACAGTGAGTTTCTGCGACGGCTGATACGTTCAATGGTCAACCTGTAAACAATGCATGCATAAATATGAAAACTTTACTCTTCAAATTATTTCAATTAAACTAAGCTTTTCATTGTTTCATACCTACTGAAGGTCTATGATAAATATTTCAGCCCAGAGAGTATCCCGATCTTTATTCTTAAAGACAACCAGTTAGGTTTTACACTCGCCGGCTCGGATTATATGTGTTTTCGTGATTTGTACTGCATGTGAAAGAAATCTTTACAGTTTTAACAAGTTTGGTTCATTTGTGTTTGACATATTTGTATAGAATTTATTAACGTTAGGCCTGATTATAAGACATTTTCTTATCAAATGATCGTATCTGGGACAACACAACATAAATGACATTCATATTCAAGGTGTTTCACATAAATGACATTATATTCAAGGTGTTTCACATAAATGACATTCATAGTGTTTCACATAAATGACATTCATATTCAAGGTGTTTCACACAGACATACAGTGAGCTACAATTATTCATTCCAGTTCTCCATTCGTTTATATAAATCACGTAATATATTTCGTAGTAAAGGTGTGAAGATTGATTCTTTAATAACTACTAACCTCCTACGGCCATCGTTAGGGTGGTATTTTGTAGCGGGATTTAATTGCGCCCGCGGAGAAATTGCTGATTGTGTGTGTGTGTGTGTGTGTGTGTAACAGCAGGTGCTAATTGATAGCCGCCAAGGAACAATTTGAACAGAAGAACATAACTTTTATACACCCAGGTATCAGTGATACAATATGGCGTTATATACAAACAGTTGTATAAGATATGAAATTTTGTTTCCGGTCAGTTACGGTCTGAGTAAATTAACAACACTTAAATTTTTGTAAGAAGATAAGGTAAGAAAGAATACGTGTTCCACAGTTGTATGTAACTCGTTTTACTAGAATTATAAAATACTGGTTTAAAGTTTTAGCAAGTGATAACATTATTTTTAGAAAATTATATACATTTGCATTATCTGATTGTGAAAAAGGTCATATTAATTGGTTGTATGTAGAAAATTTTAGAATTATTATTATTGAAAATTTTAATAAATCTTACACTTTATCTACAAGCAATGTTATTAGAAATAATATTATTAATACTATTCTTTAACCTGTCTTGTAAACCATAGTAATTTACTTCATTCAGATACTTTAATCATTTTTTTTAAAAATTAAAAGGAAAATTTTACATCATGTAGTACTTTACATTAAACTAAAATGAATTGTTGTCGTATTTAAGTATTTCATGCAAAACCATTGTTCACGTGATTATATTATTTATTTTGTTTATTGTGATGTGAATATAAACGATGTACGTATGTACAAGTTTCAATAAAGTATATGTTCTGTTCTGTTCTTGAACTCATATAACAGATAAAGTAAGAGTTAATGGTTGGGGATGGTTTCATATTTGCGAGCAAGTAATATAAAGGATATGCAATAACAGATGTAACATGTGAATACGATTTTAAGCGGGAGTGCTTCAAATGCGCGAGTATCATCAGGCATCATTTGAATAACACAATTTACAAGAAAAATGACCACATAATTACGTTCCTTACCTCAATGCAGTATTAATTAATTTAATAAAGAATGTCAATTCCATATGTATATTTATGATGTTTTGTACCTTTGATTAGAACATATCCATGAATCAACGTCCACAGTTGAAGGAGTAAGGGATGGAGTTTATTATTTCCTTAATGATGTTGAGGAATATACTATATCCATGCAGTAGCATTTATCTTTCTGTCCATAAACATTCTTTTTTTATACCATAAATCTATAATTCAAAAACGACGAAAAAAGGAAAGTATCTATTTTTATCACAGCATACGTATGAATCGTATAAACTACTACTACTTGAGGTGGTATTTGGTAGCGGGATTTAATTGCACCCCGCGGAGAACTTGCTGTGTGTGTGTGTGTATGTGTGTGTGTCTCACAGCAGGTGCTAACTGATTTTGATTAACTCGGTTTAACATGAAAAGAACCACACAGTTACGTTTCTTTACCCCAATGCTGTTTTAATTGTATTAATTACTTTAAAAAAAACGTCAATTCCTTATTTCATTATATTTGTCATAACACAGGCGAACAACATTTTTCAACCGATTTGGTTCAAATTTTGTGTTGTCTCAAGGATTGCAGAGTTATTGCCACTAATTTGACTCTAAATATCTTGTGATGCAAACTTCTTCTACATTTCTTAACCAATTCAATTACGGGGGTCAAATTTTCGCACAATACCAATAACCCCTGTGTAAACCATATAAAAATTGAATTTATTTTGTTAATTTTATCATGGACGAAGAACCAACATATTCAACTGAAGAAGTTCGAATTTGTCCATAATATCGTTCATAATCTTAGACTGAAATATACATAGATTTAAGAGCTTGTTTGGGAACCAAATTGATTACAGATTATTTCGATCATCAAAGGTACATATTATCATAAACGTAACAAAAGTTATATTAAAATAATTATAAAAGAATGTATAAGGAAGGCTACATACCTGACCAAGGCGGCACTCACATCGTACGTAATTCCATCAAATCCACATGACCTGCACACAAATTTCAAATGGGACGGAGCCCATGACAGAACTATGTCCATCGAGAAACCATTGCATTCACCATGAACAAAACACTTGCAATAATGACATTGTATGAACTCAACTTTTGAACAAGACCGTACACAAATATCACAGTAATCCATGGTTGGAAAATACAGTCAGAATTTTTGAAAGCACTGGACAGCGTTTGTACCAGAAATGGTAAGGTTTTCATCTTAAGTTGACTTTTTATATTAAACTCTTGTCGGCAAATTTTTCTTTGAACTTAAAAGAAAGTACCGTTAGACACTAAAAGTCGGCAAAACATCTTGTGTACAAGCATTTTTTTTTCAATAAGCGAGTGTGTGTTTTAACAAGAACTTGTTAAAACGCCACTTAATTACGTCTTAATCAGTCTTAATTAAAACTTTAATTTAGAAATCACACATTCATTACTCGCGTTAAATTCTTTGTTGTTAATTGGTGGTAATCAAAGACCGCATAGTCGCAAGGTATTCTTTTAGCTCTGCAAACTGTAAATTTTGATTGTGTAATCTCATTTCAAATAAAGGGTGGCGGTGACTCAAAAGACGATTTGGGATGTACTTTATTTATACATTAAAAGTATTAAAAGTTTTGTTTAAATTTATTTACAATTTAAGAAATAGTCAGACTTATATTGTCTGCTATAGAGCCTCGTACTCAAACTAACGTTGTATATTTCGTGAGACGTGATTCTATGTTGATGCCGCATATTCCACTTAACAATAAATCGGCCATGTTGTGTAATGTTACGATCAGTTTACTTAATTTTTATAAAGCTCTCCTTACCAAGCACTGAAAACTAAAAGATATAAAGGGTATGACAATTTTTATTAGTATTATTACGAAGATCAGATCAAATAGTCATTCAAAACCACGAGGATGACTTCATGCCGGAATCCACTTAATTGATACCGCTAAGTCAAATACATGAAATGTCCGTTAGGAAAAGAACAAAAATGCTAAATGCAGTTGGCTTTTATGTGGTCACATTTTCTTAGGTACTTTCAATGACATAAGTCAATATACGCTTTATTTTACATGAAAATAAGGGGGATTCCGGTAAAATCTAAGTGGATTCCGGTAGATTCCGGTAAATAGGGGGATTCCGGTAAAAAGAGTCACCGCTTTAATTTTATCACCCGGCATGCCCAATGCAGCGAGTTGTGATGCCCGGCCTATTCTAAAACTATGTGTCTTGAGATTTATGCAGCCTGGACGAACCCTGGCAATACACTTCGCTAAAACAGCTGAGAACTGACTTCTGGTAACAGGGTGCTTATTAGCATGACAGAAAAACGGGCCATCCACCTTAGGACGATCATGAAGATATGTCCTAATAGCATGGACAGGACACAAGCTACTGACGTACTCACATGGTATCTTTAACGTTAATGGATGACCATATTGATTGTTTTTCAAAATTCGCAAAGTAACAAGAACGAATTTTCCGTCACTATCAAGAGAAACATCATCGCTCAGAATTGACCGATTAGCATTTAGGGATGAAGGAACTACAATTTCACTGACCCTAAACAGACCAAAAAATGCCAATAGAAATGCTGCCTTAAATAAATTTGCTTCGTAACCATCATAACAAATATCAGGCAAAATAGTGGAAATATCAGTTAAAATTTCAACTGTTATTGGCAAACGAGCATCTCTTGACTTCCTTAGCCGAAAACAACCTTCTAATACTTTTTTAACAACAAACGATTCACGTAAATCTTGGAAGCCATGTAATTTGTGCATATGATTGACACCAGCCACATAGGTATTTATTGTTTTGGGGAATAACCCTTCTCAAAACAGAATGTTACAAATAGTACAATAAAATGAGTCTTAATAGGATAACTAGCAGGCAATTGAAAGTCGCACAAGAAACGCTGAAATACGTTATTTGCAGTTTTATATGCGGACGAAGTATTAGGTGCAATGCTAGCATCCAATAAACACTTTACGCTTCTTTGAAGATCTGCCACAGACAGTCTGGCACTGCTTGTGGATAGGGTCGGCCTCTGGTGCCAATCTCCTGAACTTTCCACCTGTAATCGAGACAATGCATCACAAAGAGTGTTTTTTGACCCAGGTACATGAGATGCCCTTATTACAATACTGCGACGCAAACACAACAAAGTTATCTTCCTCAATATTATCATCACTCGATCTGATTTTGATGTCATACTATTAACAATATCAACAACAGCTTTATTGTCGCATAAAAACCTTATTTTCTTTTGAGCTAACCTATTTTCCCACAAATGCAATGAAACCAAAATGGGGAACAACTCCAGTACTGTAATATCAGCTGTTATTCCTGTTTCAAACCAGGTTCCAGGCCACTCAGCGAATGCCCAATGCCCATTGAAATATATCCCAAAACCCTTTCCACCTGCACTGTCACTGAACAGCTTCTCATCCTCGTTTGAAACCCAGAAATTGTTGTGAAACATTGAAATCCCATTGTGATTTTTGAAAAATTCCAACCACATCACTAAGTCTAGGCGAATGTCTTTACTCACTCTTAAATGATGATGGGGTTTGTTAAGACCACAAATAGCATTAATCAGACGCCTGCAAAATGGTCGTCCTGCTACCACTGCCCGACAAGCAAAATTAAGAGACCCAATTAAACTTTGCATTTCCTTTAATGTTGTTTTTTGCTTCCCAAGAATGATCTCAATTTTTTCAACAATTTCCAAAACCTTTTGATGAGGGATTCTGACAATCATGTTGATCGTGTCAAGTTCAAGTCCCAAAAACACTAACACCTCAGTTGGGCCCTCAGTTTTGTCATGCGCCAAAGGAACTGACAACATACTTAGACATTCAGTAAAGCATTTCATTGCCGCTTCACAACCTAACCGGTCTCTTGCACCACCGAGAAAATCATCAAGGTAGTGAATTAACTGACCAACTGATAATTTGCCCTTAATGTAAGACTCCAGGAAAGTCGAAAAGGTCTCAAAATGGCGGCAACTTATGGAACAACCCATTGGAAGTGCTTTATCAACATAAAATTTGTCCATGAACTGGAACCCCAGTAGCTCAATATCCTCCAATCTCACTGGCAGTAGCCGAAAAGCATTTTTTAAATCCATTTTGAATAATTGGCAATTTTTACCCAGGTTCTGAATCATGTGTACAGCTTCATCAAAACTTGTATACTGGACTGAACATAAATTTGAATCAATGAAAGCATTGATGGAGTTATTTTCTGGACTAGATAAATGATGTATCAATCGAAATTCACCTGGGGATTTTTTAGGTACTAAGCCTATGGGGGAGCACTGCAAATTTGGTAATGGACGCTCTTGAAGTTGAAACGGACCCGCCACACGTCGTTCTTTAATTTCTTTATCTATTTTCCGTTTAGCAACTTCCCTTAATTCATTGGCTGACTTTAAATTTTTGCAATCTCTGGGCTTTCTTGGCCCTGAATAGTGTAGACTGAAACCATGTAAAAAAACCATCTAAAAGTATTTTTGCATCCGCCTTGTTTTCATAAAAACTAAGTGCCAGTGACAAATTGTTAATATTTATTGGGGTTGGAGCAAGGGATGTCAAATCAAAATTATAAGGGTCTTGTTGAGCGAAGTTGTCCCCCACGGGCACCCCTGGTGAAACGTGGTCTGTAACTCGGGCCGGAAAAACGAAAGGATGGAACCATAGCCTGGGGAACAGCTTGCTTAAAGCAGGAAATAACTGGGTGGTTACCCTGACATTTTGAACATACATGAGCAAAACGACAAGCAGGCCATAAGCAAGACCCTTTGTTAAAGTCCAAACAAGGGTAGGACCCACCTCGCTGTGCACGGGGGGTGGTATTGCTATCTGAAGAAATTGGGCTATCCCTAGACAGTGTGCACCTCCACCACAAATCTGCATTAATCACTGCCCAAGATTCAGGACTTATCTCCTGACGGAGACGAAACTGCTCATCATAGGAGCGCCAAGCAAAGCCTCCCTGCCTGTTAGCCGCTTCCCTTATGTTATACATGTATTTGAGGAGGTTTGAGGCTTCCTCCTTGTGGGCTACTAAGTAAATGGCCATATAAATAATAAAGGCATCGGTCCAACTGCTTATGTTCTGTACTTTGCTTGTAGTTTCCTTTGGCCTCGTCTCTAATTGACCCTGAGGCCCCTGGCATATAATACCCCCAGAACAATAATCTTGCAACTCCGAGGAGCCCTTCAATAGCAAAGCCAAATTAATGTAATTACCATTCCAAATTTTCTCGCGTATCTGCATTGGGACATGACCAAATACCTCGTCAGAAGCGCAACGAGTTCTGTTAATACGAGACATGGAACCAAGTGACCCAGCCTCGCCTGAAACCGTGACTGATCCTACAGAAGAATGTGACGGCGTTACAGAATTCTGAGGTTGAGGGTTAGCTAAGCTAACAATGTTGGAGTCCCGGATAATTTGTTCAAAATCAATAATATTACCCGTCCTGTCCTCCGCAATAGGATCGGCCAAAGCGTCAGCCTTCTCCGTCCGGCTTTTCCGTTTAATGCCTCTCGGCATGGTGGCGATGGAAAAAAGATATCGATGCTAAGATTCAGCCTTTAGCAAGCCGCCAAAATTTCGACAGGAAGTGGACTGGTTTCGTTTTAAGAACGATATTCTAGTAATTTAAAGCAATAGTAATGGGACCCAGTCAAAAAATATAACTTCCGGTTCCCTTTTACAGTAAAGGATAAAGACGAAAAATGACCAAAAACTGCGAAATGTAAACAAAATAACTCGGTTTATTTTAAGATAAATAAACAACACTATTGCAGACGTGGAATACTTCTATTTATTCTTCTCAGGTCAATCCAAAATTGTTATTTTTAACCCCACCCCCTCAACTTCATATAAAACTATTCTATAAAAAATATAATAAAATCCATGTCATAAAGTAAAGTAGGGCTATATAGGCATCCTGGTCATTGTTAGATTGCATTCCAACCTGTCACATCACATGCTGTTTTACAGAAAGTTTACTTTTTTTTATACAGTTGAGTCAAGGCATTTTAACAAGGGAGTCATTAATCACTTTCAGTGATGGATCATTATAGGATGGCTCTGCCATTGTCTGTCATACCATACCAAGACATCCTGCACCCTGTGATATGTGTAGAGCACCTGCTCTATCTCCAGTCATACTATAACTGGACATTCTGCACCTTGGAATGTTTGTAGAGCACCTGCTCTATCTCCAGTCATACCATAACTGGACATTCTGCACCTTGGAATGTTTGTAGAGCAATTGCTCTATCTCCAGTAATACATTAACTGGACATTCTGCACCTTGGAATGTTTGTAGAGCACCTGCTCTATCTCCAGTCATACCATACCTGGACATCCTGCATCTTGGGATGTGTGTAGAGCACCTACTCTATCTCCAGTCATACCATACCTGGACATCCTGCACCTTGGGATGTGTGTAGAGCACCTGTTCTATCTCCAGGGGATACACGTTCTCCCCACCCCGGATAATCATGTCCTTCTGGCGGCCCGTTATCTGCACAAACCCTTCCTCATCCATGATACCAAGATCCCTGCATGTTAAATGTGTCACAATGAGATATATCTATACACATGCTTGTCATATTTGAACTAACAGAAGGATTCATGCATCTGTATAACATACTAGTAATATATAAGAACTCATTGAATACCTAGTTTTCCTAAGTCTCATCCTCAATGTCCATGTGACAATCAATAATTATTCAATTAAACCAAAAAGGAAATAAAGGCTTGTGTTCAATCCCTTATACTGACATCTGTGCTGGATCAGGGGCCTTGTTTACTAAACTTAGTATGAAAATAAAGCTTCGTAAATGTAAATTCACAGATGTAAAATAGTGCCATTCTTGTCAGATCTTTTCTTCATAAAATGTAATGAGTTTGTATAATGCAGTAAAATAGGTCATCTTTCATTGTGCTAAAAAAAAATATTAGTAGACATAATACAGGACATCATACTTATGACTAAGATAAAATTAGTACAAAATTTCGTGAAGCGGGCCCCTGGACTGTAAACATACTCACATACCCCACATAAACATACTAATGTATTCCACATATACATACCCTGTCCAGTACCAGTGGTCAGACTTGATCACCTCTGCTGTCTTTTCCTCGTTGCCCCAGTAACCGAGCATGGTTATGTATCCCCGGGTGCACAGTTCTCCAGCCACACCTACCGGCAATATCTTACCATCACTGTCGACAATCTTGGCCTATAAGTAAATACATAGAGATACAGTCTTAAAATATAGAGGTGCAGTCTAAAAAATAGATAAGTAAAAATAATAATGAAAGTCTTAAAATATGGAAAAAAAAGTCTATCTATATAGAGATATAGTCAAACATAAAAAGTGAATAAGAAATAAGATCAAGAATAAGATCAACATGGCTCAGGCTGCTTAAAATTATGGGACTTGTCTACACAAAACAGATATACTGCTGTCCCACTGCCGTCACACCATGACCACAGGTAAGTGGCATGATAGTATGGAGGATACATCATTTTCAGCTCAACTATTTAAAGAATGAGAGCTACTACAGTCACCCTTGCGTCGGCTTTGGCATTGGCATTGGCGTTGCAGTTTTTTGGTTTAAGTTTAATATGCAAGTTACTATCAAGCTTATATCTCAATAACCATTCCTGGTATTGACTTGAAAGTTAATGAATATGTTCAGGGTCATCAGACAACCAATGTAGATAACTCTTTACTGAATCTAATACAAGTTATGGCCCCTTTTTGACTTAGAAATTTAACTGAGAAACCTGCAAGGTACTTTCATGCTTATATCTTAGTATCAAGGCATGGAAGTGATTTGAAACATCTCTCACATGGTTAGGAGTATCAAACTATCAAGGCAGATAACTCTTGGTGGAATATAGATAACTCTTGGTGGAATATACTACAAATTATGGCCCCTTTTTAACTTTAAATTTCACAGTAACCAGGCATAGGATTGACTTGAAACTTCTTCAGTTCAGTGGTTTCATGCTATAGAGACTTATAGTTTTTGACTGATTATAATGCAGATTATGGCCACTTCTTGACTAAGACTTTAGCATGCAATAAAAATTTGTTTTGCATGCAAGCCACTATCCAGCTTATATCTAAGAAATCATTGATGGTATTGACTTTAAAGTTGACGAGTGTGTTCAAAGGCATTGGTAAACCAAGGAGGATAACTCTTGACTAAATTTGATAAAAATTATTGCCCTTTTCTAATTTAGATATTTAGTTAAAATTTTGCATGCACAATATTATGTGTCAGAACTAGGCATGGGATTGATTTAAGACTTCATAAACATATTCAGGGATATCAGACTAACAAGGTAGATAATTTTAAAATAAACTATAAAATTTTAATAAAATTATAAGTTTATAGTTTAGATAATTTTTTACTATCATTATATACAAGTTAGGTGAAAGGCGAAATTTAAAATAGATTCCTTTGATTTACCAACAAGCATTTTGATTAGTCGAGCATGCTGTCACCTGACTGCTCTTGTTAATGACTTTGTGATGCTACTGAGTGCCATTCTATACTACGTGCAAAGCACAGAAGATATACCAGGACAGTTATTTATGATTTTGCTATGTTATTGCTTGAGATTGAACCAATTACCTGGTACTGTCATGCCCTGCCTGTATACCCTCGGTTCCGTGTAAAATAAATATTGTCAGGGAATCAACATGACAACTGCACAGCTTTAAAGTTAAACATATATTTTATTTTTGTTTACATATACACTTAGTAAACAATGAAGTTCAATATCAAATATCCATGGATACTTTGTGTATGTACAAATAATAAATGCTACTCTGCGCATAACAAAGTATTCAATATTACATGCATACAGTGCTTAATGTTACTTCAATACACAAGTTCAACTTCACTGTATCGTTATGATAAACGATCTATAAATATCTTAAGGTACCTAACGGATACTTAAATCAGTGCGCAAATTTAAAATACAACCAACAGATCCAATAGTGCCACAATCAAATGTTGTGAGAATTTAAAATAGACTTTTAGATGTTTGTAAGTACTCATTATGATACTAAATATATTTAACTTGAAGTTAACAATATCATCTTTTTGTCTTTAAAACTTCCTATAATGTTTATTTACGTAAGTAAGTAAAGTCTTTAATTAAAGTGGATAACATATTTGGCATAAACCAATCTTCCATATGGTCCACATACATGAACAATATTTACAACATTTTTTATACAATAAAATACAAACAATACATTAAATAAACAAAGGAAAAAAAAAAAAGAACAAAAATTGACTTGTCCCACTCTGAGAATTTCCACCGTAAATAAGATTATTTAAAGGTCAACCACAAAGATTTCATTTTCATTATTATCTGTTAGAAAACATTAGTGTAAGACCTTCTGTACAAAAAATATGTTAAAATTATTTGTAGTTTGTATGACATTGGCTATTGAAAGTTGCAAAAATGACCCAGGTGAGAAAAGTTTGACTGACTTCTCTCCCTTTGCTATGACGTCATCAATAGACAAAACTCTGCCAGCACTATATATCATATTGAACAATTCACAGTTACTGTAACTAATTTCAAGGTAAATCCAAGATGACAATGAACGAATAAAGGTGAAAATGTGTAGCTCAATTAGTTTATTTACATTCCTATCAAAAATATTAAGATATATTCTTCATTCGGTCTTTATAAAACTGGTCATTTATGTACTGAATAGTGATGGGGGGGGGGGGGGGGGCATAATGAAAAAATGTCATACAGATGTTTCTAAAACAAATTTGATAATATTGACATAAAGGTCCTGAATAAGAGTAACGTTATTAAACGTTTTACATACCTTCATATCAAAATCCCTCTTATCAAAATCCTGTATCTGTGTTGGGTTTCCACAAAGACCATGTTTCTAAATGAGTAAAATCCCTAACATATCTACTGATAAGAATAAACTTTTTGATTTGGTATGATTATGCAATTTCCTGTTTGGGGTCAATCAGGGGGTAATAAAAGGGTTACCCGGGTTAATTGATGCGGGTGTGTGTGTTGGAGAGATGCCTAATTGGTGGTGACTAATTTGATGGGATGATTTATGGCCCTGGGTGTGACATATTGTCAAGCCAATCACTTTGAGATGTGAGCAAAGGCTTACAGACGGTCGGGTTCTTAGATGGTGAAACATTATCAATTAGTCAATAATGACACAGATTAAGTCATGATTAACGCGCTAAAGATTAGCAAGTTCATTCAAGATAATGTAAAGGGAATTATTAGTGCAAATATATAAGATATAACACAGACATTTCAGGTTGTTGAATATGTCTATGGATATAGGTAGGTTCTGTTGTTCCATTATTATTCAACTCAAATAGATTTTATAAGTTATGTATTTGTGGGGTTTAGAAAAAAAAAGTGAATGTGATTCTGATTATCTGAAAATGACACGGGAAAATATTTTACTTAAAACTTGATTTATTGACAAAAGAATAGTTATGGACTGACGATAAAAAGCTTTTTTTAAATGGAATTATAACATAAAGGAAGACAGGAATAAAAGCGTGAAAGAAAGGTAAGTACTACTAATTCCATATTTTTATTTCTTCCTGTATTTCAACGGGTAAAAGTTATTGTTTATTGCTTCCTTTTCGTAATGTGCATTACAAACGAGCGTCAGTTCATAAATGTTCGGGAAGGAGAGAATTAAAATAAAATAACCATTGGTGCACTACTTACACCAAAGTATAGGAACACGTCAAGTCATAGTGGTGAAAACGTATTCAAATTATGAAAATTTTAACTTCTATTCACTTGAAAACCTCTGTTTATCTCTGAATTTAACTTTTTATTTCACAGTCTGATTTGCGTAATCACAAATACATCATTTATTTTCGACAAATTCGTGGATTAATTTCACAGAAACAACTCGATAAAACCCTTTTTTTTTTTGCGTGTATACTTGTATTTATTTACATTAAGAATATTTTTTTTTTTTTTTTTTTTTTTTAAACCTTTATTATCCACGTCAATTGGTGGAAGTAGGTCGGGGAACCATCCCACTTACCACCTCACAAATGCAGACATATATATCAATACATACATCAAGATATTAGAACAATGATTTTCACATATATGAGCAACAAAGCAACATTTTTTATGATAATTCACAACTACACAGGACTAACAGTTTCGGGATAAATGATTTTGATTTTTAAGTTTGATTATTAGAATACAATATATCTATATAAAAGCAACAGTCTCTAAAAAGGATTTTTTTTTAACTTATAGCTGTTACAAAAGTAATAAAGGTTTAAAGTTTACAGGTAAAAAAAGAAAACATAAAAAAAAAAAAAAAAAAAAAAAAACTGACAGTCTTTACATTGCAAAAAAAAAAAATATATATATATATATATATAATAGCATATATATATATATATATATATATATATATATATATATATATATATCATATTCTATTTATGGAGAAAAAAAAGGAAACTGAATGTAGGATTTTTTTGATTTTTTTTTCAACTTCAACATTTCTTCTATCCTCTGGCTATGTCTTCTTTTATTGGCTTAAATATTTTTTTGATTAAATTCCAGTTTGCTTCAATTTTCTGTACACCTTGTTCAGATGAATTGAGTTCATGATATGTTAATTTATTTTTTAAAAAAACAACATAATCTGTTTAATTTGCTCAATAAAAAATGCTGTCTTGTTACAAAAACCAAATCAGATGTTTAATTGTTTCTTTTTTACAGAAGGAACACAGATTAGTATCCTTAATTTTTAACTTATACAGATAATCATTTACTGGTATCTTTAAACAAACTAAAAGGTAGATAATAAATCTTTCTCCACTCATCCTCTTCAAAAAAATATTGTGAATTCCATTTTGCTTGGCTTGTGGGCACTTCATTATTGACATTTAGGAAATTGTACCTTCTTTGACAACCTGATTCCCTTTCAAACAAAATCTTAAGGTTAGGCAGTATAATAGGATTTGGCAATTTATATAAAATATCATTTGTTTTTAATATATGTTTCTTAAAATTATTTACAGCTTTTATCAGGCTTAAGAAGTGGAGAATGTTTATTTTAATACCAGTACAATTTTCAAATTGTTGGTGATCCAAGAGTTTTCCATCTTTATCAACAAGATCATTTATGTATCTAATCCCTTTATCATAGAGAATTTTAAAGAAAACACTTTTCTTACCAATTTGAATATTCTCATTATAGAAAAGTGGACTAGATAAGAAGTCTTCAATATTTCTTGTCTTACATAAATCTAGGTACTTTGAGTAGGAGGAGATCACAGACTTACAAAAAATGTTTTGAAGATCTTCAATATTCTTTACTGCATAATGTTTACCACAATTATAAGTTAATTTATATCTAGGGTTAATTTTACAATTCGTTGCCATTTCTTATCTGTAAAAAGTAGCCTCTGTATCCACATTACTTTAAGGCTTTGAATAAAGCACTTTAGATTGACCATCTTGAGACCACCTCCAAAGTAATTTTTCACTAGTATACAACTTTTAATCTTTGCTGGCCCATGCCAGATGAAATCAAATAGCTTTTTATTAATATCTTTTATAACATTTTCATCTGGGTCAGGTAGTGACATAAGTAAGTTCACCACACTTTTACAACAGGGACAGGCAGAGAAGACAAACACATGGACTTACATCTTGTTTGATACATTATATCATTATGCAGAGACACATGCAACTACATACACAGAAACATTTACCCACATACCTCCACATGTGGGTGTGCCTGTCCCACTGTTGACACTCGTTTCTCAAGGACATCATCTCTGTGACTCTGGAAGGTGACAGGACTATTTTCTGTTGTCCCATAACACACCTGTAAAACATACAGCAATACAGACTTACACTTATATAGTCATACACTTATCTATTAACATTTTAACAACTATTACACTTATATCAGTACAGTGTTAATTGAATATATGGATGTTTGAACCACAAAAGCTAAGTTGCAGATAAAGACAGGAGTGTTTGTGTCTTTTATCTTTCACTAAAAAAAATGACATCCAGTCAAGTCATAATTTACCCTCTGTTAATAAGTATCTTTTGTGCCAAGTATATGCTCTCAACATTGAGCAAATGACCTTGGGTCAATGTCCAAGTCCATGATTAGAAATAAGGAACCTTCTTGACAATTTGAAGCTTATGTCATAAAGAGATTGGTTTAAAAAAAAAGGATAAAAATATGATCTTGACCTTAAGCAAATAAACTTGATCAAAACCATGACATAATCATAAGAAGGTAAGTAACATTTTTTTTTTATTTTATGAGCTTCTAGGGTCAAAGGTCTCAGTGAACAAAAGTGGTTGACTTACTGTAACTTGTTCCATGTGCATATGCTGTATGACCTGGCGCATGGTCTCAATAGGACATGGGGAGCCAGCCATGATGCCCGTGTACAACGTTGAGAGGTCAAAGTTCAGAAAGTCAGGGTGGTTCAACATGTCAATAAACATTGTGGGCACACCATACAGAGCCGTGCACCTGAAATGTATATGGATAATCATATTAGTCATATTCAACTACTTATCAAAATCTTAAACATTCATTTTAAATTTGATTTTTGAAACTGTTTTGACAGACTTTTATAAAAAATCATCTTAAAAATCAGTAAGAACTGCTGATGATTAATTTTTATTACTGGATTTAATATGACTGTAATCAAACCATATCAGTATTGTTTATAATAACTCATAATTCCCCAGCTGATTTCTCTAATCAAAGGTCCATTAGCACCAACCATATGAAGGGCTAACTGCAAAATAACTGTAAGAGCATACAAAAACAGAAGAATCTGGAACAGTTTTATGGTCGGCCATCGAAATGGAAATACCAGTACTGCTTATAATAATGTTACAAATTGTCACAATACAATAAATAGGATAGTCTCTGACTATTACCTCTCATCTGACACTGCCTGAAGAGCCTCCCCTGGGCTGAACCCTGGCGTGGGGAACACAACTGTGGCCCCATGGTTAGGTATCTGTAGACAGGCCAGGACCATACCAAAACAGTGGTATAGGGGCACAGGACAGCAAATCCGGGTCTCCTGAAATGACAAAGCCCACAAGATTTCCTGAATTGCAACCTGATGTCGTGAGGAAAATAGACAGTAATCTATTGCATACATTTTTTTAGCCTTTTAAAAATAACAGAACTTACACCGTACAACAATATGAGCTAATTAAACTGAGGATTTGTGCACAGCTTCAAAGGATAAACTGGTTGCAGTTTGATCAGTTGATACTGATACCCTATACGTACCGGTATATTAACTTTGTGCAATACTTGTGATCTGAATTACAATAGTTGACCAGCAAATACTTCTGTAAAAATTTCCATAGATAGAATACAATTAAAAAGATAATACAGTGCACTTCATCATAACGCAACAATGACCCTAAAACTATAATTTTTTATTTGTTTTATTATATGGTCCAATATAAATTGGGACACTTAATAGTTAATATAGTGTTATGATGGAGCTGCATTGTATGTATTACTATAGATTTTTCTTTTAATGTATATTTTACCCTGTTGTGATAGTCTAACCGATGGCCAACATAGAAGCTGTTGTTGACAATATTGTGATGTGAGAGTGTGGCACCCTTTGGAAATCCCGTTGTACCCTGAAAATATAAATCATTTACACAATATAAATTCTGGTCAGAATATAAAGTATCTATTATTTATTTAATAATCATGAATGACTTTAAAAAGTCACTCAGTATAATGACAGAGATTGAATAAGCAGTCAGTAAAAACAATATATTTACATAATTGTAATGTTTTTGCATCATAAGGAAGTTTAACAGATTTGACAATCAAATATTCCATGTTAGATTTTTTAATGAAGCATTTGATATCAACATATAAAATCAACTTTGATATAACTTGCTCTAACATACAGATGTAAACTGGATGTTGATTGGCTCATCAAACTGCAATGTTGTCTGCATGTCTGCCACTTGGCGACAGAGTTCAGAGCTTCCAGCCTCCATCACATCTGAGAACTTGAAAGTCCCACTGATAAAACAAAAAAAAAATCACCTGCCTATTTTGTATATAAACAATTCTATCTAAAAATAAATGAAAAAAAAAAGAAAAAGATTTTTCTTGATTCTGTACTGCTGTGTGTAGGAAGATTTGCAAGCTGTCATATACAGCATTAAAATTCTATTTGCCATAAACCTGAGTTATATAAGTTAGTATACCTATAACAATATAAAGACTATATATTAATTCCGAATCTTAACTATTTAAATGGTGCCTTGAAAAATTATGTAAAACTCACCTGTACTCAGATTGTCCCATCATTATGACAAACTTGAGGTCTGGAAGACTGTAACAACAAACTCATGGTTGAAAGAATTTAATAAGATATTTACACAATATGGTTCAAAATGTATTAGTTGTAAAACAGTAATGAATGATTTGATTAATTAAATAATACAGAGGCCTACACACTTGGAAATGATAAGCAAGAGGGCCAAGATGGCCTAATCACTTACCTGAATAAGACTGATGTCAAAAGCATTATGATATGTAATGTAACCTGTGATGACGCATCGTTGTATCTTAACCCTTTCCCTCATATAGACTCATTTTGACGCACTCAGTAGGTACCACATAAAGCCTGATCTGCAGAAAACCACAGTTAAACCTTACCAAATTTAATTACAAAATCCTCATTTCCAGACCACTGAGGAGCAGCGAACAGCATAAAACCTGATCAGCCTGCGAGTTACTCGCAGGCTGATCTGGTTTTATGCTGTTTGCATAGGTCTTTTCATGGTGTCCTCTATGAGGGAAAGGGTTAATACATGTATTCATAGTTTCTTGACATTTTAGGTAAAAGTAAACATGTATCTTTTAACCTATAAACTAAGTATAGGTTAGTTCATAGTTGCCTTTCACTACACGATACAGTCACGAAGGCGGAGCCCGAGTGACTATGCCGTGTAGTTAAAGGCAACTATGAACTAACCTATTTAGCACATGGCATTTTCCTTCCACTAGCGACAAAACTACAAATAAGTGTGAGTTATGTGGTTGCATAGTCCACACTTACTGATTTTTACAAAACTATTAAACTATGCGTTATAGTCCACGGTGACTATGAACAAACACTAGCACCTGATTGGATGAGAGGAAAATGCCTTGTGCTAAAGACAAAATTGTTTATGCCTTAACTCAGAATAATTCAATTATCTGAATATAGATCCAACAGAACTTACACTTTACTTGAAATAGCGCCTGCCTTTTGGCTGCTTAACTCCGGGACAAGTTGGGACAGTATATCATAGTAGTTCTGATCCTTGAAGCTTTCAGCAACCACAAGTGCCTTACACTGCACCTGGTTTGAACATTTGAATAGGAATTCTCATGTACATGTCAAGGGTGACAGCAAAACTAGGCTACGTGCATATATTTATATAAGCACTTAGCCTAGCTGATGTTTATCAATGTATATCAAGTGTATATTAACATTATATACTCGTTAATCGTTATTACAATAATGATTTGTCACTAATATGATTATAAAGCACACAGTGTCATAGAAAAAATCACCACTCCAGGCGAATATCCAGGCATACTGTTGTACAATTTGTCAAGAAGTTTAAAAACTAGAACTATCACTGAAGGTGATAATACCCCCACAAAATGCTTTGATACAGGAAAAGCCAGACTCCAGGTGGAGCATAGATAAGAACCTGTATATACATAATATATTGGTTATGATAGTAAGTAAGTAAATTAGTAATTAAAGTCTTTATTTAAAGTGGATAGAGAGAGTTATGGTTGCTTGGCACAGTAGTTTAAAAGTGTAGAGTTACAGTTCTTGGACACTGCACTTCTCCTAGTCGCAATCTGTTTACATTTTAAATTTCAAGTCAATACCTTGTATAATTTTTGAGTTAAGAAAAAAATAATTAAACAAAGGGAGATAATTAAAAAATGGGACCGGTAGAGTTGGTTCTTGGACACACACTTCTCCCAGTCGCAATCTGTCTATCTTCTAATTTTCAAGTCAATACCTTGTATAATTTTGGCGTTATGTTCCGGACAAGAAAATTCCAACAGACCGACTGACCACAAGGTGACTCCTATACCCCCTCCCCCAAACTGCGTTTGGCGGGGGTATAATAAATAAACATGTTTGCAATATGAAAGTAAACATATCTGAAGAATACTTTAATTGACTCTAAACTTCCTTTGGGAATTCCAAATCCCAACACCTAATCCTGTTGGTAACATTGCTGCTCAAATTTGACATGCAATTCAAAATCATCCAGGTATGCCCCAGCATGCATAAAAAGTATTTTTGATGATGGCACAAAAAACAGAATATCTACCTAACAAGTACTAATAAATATCCATCAATAGGAAGATGGTCTACGTTTAACCCTTTCCCTCATATAGACTCATTTTGACGCACTCAATAGGTACCACATAAAGCCTGATCTGCAGAAAACCACAGTTAAACCTTACCAAATTTAATTACAAAATCCTCATTTCCAGACCACTGAGGAGCAGCGAACAGCATAAAACCTGATCAGCCTGCGAGTTACTCGCAGGCTGATCTGGTTTTATGCAGTTCGCATAGGTCTTTTCATGGTGTCCTCTATGAGGGAAAGGGTTAACTCAATAAATATTTTCCTGTGCAGAATAGAGGAAATTATGCAGGATATTCAATAAAATTACTGTCATACAGTCAAAAAAACACTGTGTTTTTAAGTTTCATAAAGCATTTGTGTATCAAGTGCTACCCCATCCCATTTGTTTTAAACCCATACAGATAGTTTGTAAAACATATCTTAATAAAGACAAGATATTACAAGGTATCATCAAAAATAGGCGACATTTTTTGTAAATACAGTAATTCCCGTTCCACTTACCGAATTGAGTGCATACTTAAGCTCCGAGCTCCTGTATGAAGGATTTATATTGACCTGAAGACAACATGACAATACAAATGTTGGTTAAACATGTAATCAGCCTTAAGACGTAATGGTAATAAACTACGTACTGTAAATAACGTGTTACACTGTTTTATTTGCGTAATTATGTTCATGATCATGTAAAAAGTGTATAAAATTCTCAACTTTATTTTAATTTCTTAGGCGGGCTACAACTCAAAATATGTGCACAAGTATAACTGAAAATACTAATCAAAAATCAAAATAAATTGTATAGTCTCCCCTGTTAAAAGATTCATATAGAGACATATACTACATGTATTCCCAAACACATATATATTTACATAGTCTTAACGGGTTTTTCAGCGAGAATGCCAAAATCATTTACATTAACATTTATCTGCCCAGTATTCCTTAAAAAGGTAGTTAAGTCTAGCAAGTTTACAGGCTTAATGCGAGAGGTTGATTACTTTTTTAGAGAAAATGTATTTAAAAGGTACGAGCGGTCTCTGACGTCATGCGTCATTTAGTTACCAGGATAATTCCGACCCTAGCCGTTGCATACTGTGTCAGCACCCATTCCAATGAGTTTGGGCCCCAGATTCCGACTCTGTCACCTTTTTTCAGTCCCAAACTCAGCAATCCAGCAGCCAGGCGGTCACACTAAATTATAACATATGAACATAATTTGATCCACATCGCAAGAATTAAATGCACACTTTTTGGAGGTCAAGTGACGTCAACCAATATCAAGTCTACAGCGAGTTACCGAGTTACGTCACGTAAAAATGAATGAAATTTTAGAGCTGCGTTTGGTCAGTCTAAAAATAGAGACTGTGACGTCACTAGCTTGCACTAGTCATGGTAGTTTACCTGCCCCTGACATGACATAACACGACTGTGTCTGACTGCGACTCTTTTGCACTTTTCTCGTGCTGTGCACGTGTACAATATCAATTAAGTTGAAGTTACGCAATGACTTCAATTTTTATTAAATAGTGTACGACCTGGTTTATTTACTTATTTCATTATTTCTTCACCATAGACGCCAGGTTTAACCTCGCCCTTTCCATTGCTTCTACATGAAACTTATTTAAAATTATTTAATAGTTGAAAACCATTGAACGCATAGTTTGAGGGTAAATATGCCATTTTCTGATAGGGCCAGTTTTTTCCTCACCTCTCCGTCCAGAATTTGAATCAATCTGCAACAAGCGACAGAGCGTATATAAAAAAAACAACATGAAGATTTGTAAAACCTTGCGTTGTCACTCTGTTGCATGTTGTAGACTGAACCAAATTCCTGATGCAATATTCAAGAAAAAGTTGATAATTATCGCGATGATTGTATATATGTTAACACGATTATTATCGTGTTGCTGCGTGTAGAAGAAGCGAGGATTAAACTGTTAAACTGGCCCGATCAGAACCATAGACATCTATGGTTTCAACTTTCAGAGACTCAATAAAACAACAATCAAATATCGGCATTTGTTGTTGGCCATGTACACAGGGGCATTTTAAATGGACGGCTTGGAAAGGGCTCGTCCGTTTCTATGCAGCATGTAGGAAAATGCAGGCTTTACTAAGTCATCCCTTTCACAGAGATGAGCTTTGAACAAAAATGTACGAAGGCATTTAGTTATAAACACACTTATTACTTAAGCAAAAAAATTTAAGTTACAGAAAATTCATAAACATGTGCAGATTTATGACAAATTACTTGAATAAATAATAACAAGAGGGCCATGATGGCCCTGAAACGCTCACCTGAGTACCATTGCTACAACTGATTACAAGGTTTTTAAACAGACAAGAATTCTGATATAACTCAATCTTAAACATTTTAGCCCTGACAATACTACACACCAAATATATAAGCACTGGGCCTTATGGTTTCAGAGGAGAAGACTTAGTGCAGGGTCATTTATCTCCAAAGGGCCACCATTTTGAAAATCTTGACAATGAACCATTAGATGATGCTACATACCAAAAATCTAAGCTATAGGCCTTATGGATTCATAGTAGAAGATTTTTTTAAAAGATTTTCCTATATAACTCTTTGTAAAACAAGTGACCCCTGGTGCGGGGGCATTTATCACCGTTTGGTATGATTTGAACAATCTTGGTAATGAACCATAAGATGATGCTACATACCAAATATCTAAGCTCTAGGCCTTATGGATTCATAGAAGAAGATTTTTAAAGATTTTCCTATATAACTCTATGTAAAACAAGTGACCCCTATTGCGGGGGCATTTATCACCGTTTGGCTATGATTTGAACAATCTTGGTAATGAACCATTAGATGATGCTACATAAAATATCTAAGCTCTAGGCCTATGGATTCATAGAAGAAGATTTTTAAAGATTTTCCTATATAACTCTATGTAAAACAAGTGACCCCTGGTGCGGGGGCATTTATCACCGTAGGGCTATGATTTGAACAATCTTGGTAATGAACCATAAGATGATGCTACATACCAAATATCTAAGCTCTAGGCCTAATGGATTCATAGAAGAAGATTTTTAAAGATTTTCCTATATAACTCTATGTAAAACAAGTGACCCCTGGTGCGGGGGCATTTATCACCGTAGGGCTATGATTTGTACAATCTTGGTAATGGCCCATAAGATGATGCTACATACCAAATACCTAAGCTCTAGGCCTTGCAGTTTTGCAGAAGAAGATTTTCAAAGTTTGCATTTTTAAAATCTATTTTTAGCTCCTGTGACCTAATTATGCAATGGACCAGAACCATTTATACAACTTTAGTAGAGCTTCATCCAAGGAACATTCCTGCAAAATATTTTTCAAATTGGCCGAGCCGTTTCGGAGGAGATGTTGTTTGAAGCAATTGTTGACGCCGGACGCACGCACGCACGCACGGACGACGGACGCCGGACAAAAGGCAATCAGAAAAGCCCACCTTGAGCACGTTGTGCTCAGGTGAGCTAAAAATAAAATATCAAGAGAAAACATACTTCATCCAGAAGCTGAGCAAAAGATCTGCGTATATTGTCCGAGCAGAAAACTACAGCGTCTCTGTCCGGCGTCTTTTCCACTTGGTTTTGAAGCAATCTGCCAATCGTGATGCCACGCAAGGGTTCTGGAGAAACACCATGGGTATAACTCCATTCTGACGTCACAGGACGGCTTGTGCTTTAATTTTGTTGAAACATATTATCACAATGAATTCAACATTCCAGTGACTGTAGGATACACAAAAGTTGCCGATCCAAACCCTGCATCTGAATTTAATACTAACGTTAGAATTAAAAAAATAAAAATAAAAAAAAAATTTAAAAAAATAGAAGGAAAACGTTGTATTCACATTGGCGCTTGCATTCGTAAGGAATGGTTGTCATTTTACCATACAAGTTTTAGCCTACCAAAAGTTCCTTCCAGGACATTTCTTAACTTTGAGGTATAGAGTGAAAGCTGATTTAGGTTTAACCAAAGGGCACGTGACTTTACTAAATTTTCTGATGAAAATCTGACTGTAAATATTATCATGGGAAATAAATAGTTTTTTCATAATTTCAGAAAATTCCCATCATTGACATAATTTTACATGTCATAGCACATCTATACATACATCTTCACTTGAAAGATTCAATTTTCAAATTTAAATCTACTGCGAGGCCAGGGTCATATTTTTTATGAATATGGGGCCGGGACCCATTCCCCCTTTAAATCATATATTTTTCCCCTCTAGTCAGTGAAAATTTCCCCCAATAAATAAATACTTGACAATAAATTGTATCTTGGATAAAACGTTTATTGGAAAGTTAGTGATGGTTGCAAAAAAAAACAAAAAAACAAGAGGGCCAAGATGGCCTTGTGTCGCTCACCTGAGTAAGATTGCTGTGTTAGGCATGATGACAAAAAAATGTGGCATCTAAAGTGTTTTCCTAACATTTGACTAAGTAACCTAGATTTTGATCCTACCTGAATTTGCACTCAACTGGGAATTCATGCAATTATCATTCTTATCAAGTTTAATGAAGACTGGTACAAAAATGAGGCCCCTAGCGTGTTCACAAGATTTTTCTAAAATTTGCCCTGGTGACCTACTTTTTGACCCCATGTTGCCCAGTTTTGAATTCATCCGAGATTTGATGTAAAAAAAACATTCTGACCAAGTTACATGGAGGTAGGGCCAAACATGTAACCTCGAGAGTGTTCACAAGGTTTTCCTAAGATTTGACCTGGTGACCTAGTTTTTGATCACCATGTTACCCATTTTCAAATTCATCCAAGATATTATGTAGACAAACGTCCTGGCCAAATTTAATGATAATTGGGCTAAAACTGTGGCCTCTAGAGTGTTCATAAGGTTTTTCTAAGATTTGACCTGGTGACCTAGTTTTTGACCCCACGTGACCCAATTTCGAACTCATCCAAGATATCATGTAGACAAACATCCTGACCATGTTTAATGGGCCAAAACCTGTTGCCTCTAGAGTATTCACAAGCAATTGTTGACGACGACGGACGACAGACAACGGACCCAATTTCAAACACATCCTTTATAGCATAAAGATGAACATCTTGACAATGTATAATGAAAATTTGGCCTAAAATGTGGCCTAATGCCTGTTCACAATGTTTTATTAATATTTGACCTGGTGACCTAGTTTTTGACCCCATGTGACCCAATTTCGAACTCATCCAAGATATCATGTAGACAAACATCCTGACCAACTTTCATGAAGATTGGGCTAAAACTGTGGCCTCTAGAGTGTTCACAATGTTTTTTTCCAAGATTTGACCTGGTGACCTAGTTTTTGACCCCACGTGACCCAATTTAACATCCTGACCATGTTTCATGAAGATTGGGCCAAAACTGTGGCCTTTAGAGTATTCACAAGCAATTGTTGACGATGGACGACGGACAAAAAGTTGTCACAAAAGCTCACCCTGAGCACAAGTGCTCAGGTGAGCTAAAAAAATATGTCAATGTACTTGTATTTAGAAGAAAAGTAGATGTTTCAAGATCAGTCTTTATAATAATATTCACACCTTAAAATTTCCCTCCCGAAAAAGATACAAGTGAAAATTCCACCCTGTCAGGGCACCGGCCCCAGTCCCCCGAAATGACAGTCATGGCCCTGCAGGCTGTTAAATGCTTTCCTTATCATTTTAACTTCCATATCTAGCAGCAACAGATAATCAACTACACATAGGCAAGTCCATTTAGCATGAAGGACGGCCCGTTTGTTCAGAGAAAAACACTAGAATGGGCTAAAGCATTTTAGCCTGACACCCTTCCATAAACAAACAATGGGGGAGCCTGTTAGCAGACTTTGTATCTACACTCCTGTTAAAATTAAGGACATGACCCAAAGGTTTGTTACGAAACGTTTGTAATGAATGAAGGCGTCTTTCCCTGCAATTTCAAGAGTGTAACCCGCAAATAAATTATTGTCATCGCCATGGATACGAGTTTCGTAACTTGCACGTGATCTAAAAGCTAATATGGCCGATTAAATGGCGGTTCGAGGTATTACGTAACTTCACGCTGGTCCCCGACTCATCTTAATAATTCTGAATGACACATAGTACTGAGCGGGCAAACATTTTCAGATGCTAGTTTTATATCCAGCAAGTAGCGAGGAACGACTATAGATGTTCCTTCCTATGGGAAGGAAGAATAATAACACTTATTAAAATGATTTCATCGCATAAAATGGTACGTTGAGTTAATATTATATTTTTTTCGATAGAAATTATTTTTAAGAAATCATATAGGCTATAATAATGTTTTTGATACAGGCGCAACAATGAGCTTATATTGAATTTATTGTCAGGAGCACAAACATTTTTAAGATACCAACCAAACTGACACAGGTTTTCAGAAGTTGACAGGTGCATAAGTATGATCTGATTGTCATTTTGACCGGTCATTCTGATATACAGAAGGGCCATTTCAGATAATAACAATTACTAAATATATTTATAAGGCTACAATTGAAACAAGAGGGCCAAGATGGCCCTTGATCGCTAACCTGAGAAAGATGATTGCTCAAGAAATAAAGATGCTGGAGTGTAAAAGTGAAATCTGGCTTTTTTATGGTGAAAAGGGCATAACTCCTAAATTAAAATACAATTGTAACACAATATCAGTCTATTAAAAATCATGAAGACAGAGTGAATCGGAAATTATTTTTTTTGGGCATAAAGCATTTGTCATCGAAAATGTGTATGCAAAATTTAAGATATGCTCAAAAAATGAAGATGCTAGAGTGTAAACAAAGTGAAATCTGGCATTTTTTTATATCAAAAGGGGCTTAACTCTATAATTAACTGATCTTAGCCATATTCGAACTTAATCGAGACATTATGGTGATAAGCATTGTCATAAAGTTTGAAGATGATTGCTCAAAAGATGAAGATGCTAGAGTGTAAACAAAGTGAAATATGGCATTTTTTAATATTAAAAGGGGCTTAACTCCTGACCTAATTGACGGATCTTAGCCATAATCGAACTCAATCAAGACATTATGGTCATAAGCATTGCCATAAAGTTTGTAGATGATTGCTCAAAAGATGCAGATGCTAGAGTGTAAACAAAGTGAAATCTTGCATTTTATGAATATTAAAAGGGGCATAACTCTTGACCTCATTGACGGATCTTAGCCATAATCGAACTCAATCGATACCTTATGGTCATAAGCATTGCCATAAAGTTTGAAGATGATTGCTCAAAAGATGCAGATGCTAGAGTGTAAACAACGTGAAATATGGCATTTTTTAATATTAAAAGGGGCATAACTCCTGACCTAATTGACGGATCTCAGCCATAATCGAACTCAATCAAGACATTATAGTCATAAGCATTGCCATAAAGTTTGAAGATGATTGCTCAAAAGATGCAGATGCTAGAGTGTAAACAACGTGAAATATGGCATTTTTTTAATATTAAAAGGGACATAACTCCTGACCTAATTGACGGATCTCAGCCATAATCGAACTCAATCAAGACATTATGGTCATAAACATTGTCTTAAAGTTTGAAGATGATTGCTCAAGAAATAAAGGTGATAGAGTGTAAACACTAAACATTGTTGACGCCGCACGACGCACGACGGACGCTCACGGGATCACAATAGCTCACCCTGAGCTTTGCTCAGGTGAGCTAAAAAAAGGTCCATTGTAGCTTGAACTTTTTTAATGGGCAAGGACGGCATTGCAGAATACCAAGTATAGTCAAGTGTTTTTTACGGAACTAAATTAGGTCGTGCTCGGTAACAAGATATGAGTTTGGTTAGTTTTTCAGTACTAATGTCATTTAGTACTGCGATTACGAAGATCACATGCTAAACAGTTAATTTCATTAACATCCTGTTTACCTTTAATTGAAGATTAATTAATTAACATGCAGATACACAGGTATCCGGCTCGTAATCCAATTTGACCTATATACATGAACTATAGAGACAAGGTAAACAACTCCCTCAATCGGGAAAGTACTCCGGCTTCGTTCCGTCACCGATATTTTCATTACACTTCGCCGTACATCTATGAGACCTATGTCAATCGAAAGGCCGATAAATTACGTACATTTGTGTATACTAACTATTAAATGACACCTTTTCGTTGATTTTTAACAATGTTTCAAACTTGAATAATTGAGGTTTTTTTCTTACTCGAAGCGATCGCGAGCCAGACGTTCTCGCAAAATCTACGTTTTAACCGTCGCTTAAGTGGACAAAAAGACCATCCACGGAGAGACATTCAATATGAATGGTAAATATAGACTACAATGTAATTGATTCTGACCTTTCTTGATACAAATCACGTCAATATACTGTTTAAAGGTTTAAAAATTCAGCGACGTTTATTGACGTCGCGTCAGTATGGAATATGTTTTATTTTTGCCAATGGAGCCGCATAATCAAATCAGGGAAAAACCACTGGTATTATTATTGTAAAAATAAAAACATGCAATATGTTAAAAAAAAGCTTTATGAATCAATTACTTGCATTGACTGATGAAAATAAAATTACAAGATTCAAAATATGCAAGTCTTCTGTCTTTATTAAACAGAAACTGGACACATATAATATGTATCTACTGACTTCTCCTTAACCTGGTAGGCAACGGATTTTAAAATTTGGTTAACGGACCTTGCAAGTAACCTGTTTCATTAAAGCTCAGAAATTTTTTTAGAGATGTTTTGAGATCTTAAAATATTCAGAATTTAGATACAAACCGTCAACTTGAAAAAAAAAATGAAAAAGCAGTTAAAATAAAGGTATTACAGCTTATTGTAGAAAGTGTATAAACACACAAATAGTTTACATATATGGGCGTAGCGGACATGTCTAATTTACAGCCTTGTAAATATAAATTTGTTTTAATACATATCAACAATATAAGAAGAATGCCATGCTCCTACGTCACGCTACGTTATCAAGGGATGTAATAACTATCGGGAAGATTGTTAATACCGGGACTTGTACCTGAATCCCTTACCAAATAAAAACTTATCTAAGCTGAATGTTTCGTCATCATTGTCCTTGTTTTGTTGCTGCTGCTGGTGATGATGATGATTATTTGAATTGACATTAATATCGCCGTAGTAGCTTATGTTGGAAATTTCATGCATCCTGCAGACCAATTAATTAAATATATTAGAAATGAATTACCTTTGTAAAATGTATCTTATTGATCTATAAATTAGTTAATTTATGGCATCTCAAACCATCATCACATAATTTGTCTACTATATTAATTTGTTGTATATTTCTGAATAAATTGATCATATAAGTTTTTTGTTGTTTTTGGACCTTTTCTGTATGGTTTTGCTTTATTTAAGTTGTGCTTCAAAAACATGCGCGGCGTCTTTGATGCTTTGCATCAAAATTAGTCTTGTGATTTAGCTGGATCAGGGTCAATCGTAACTGCTTGAATGTACTCCTTTCTGGTGCGGTCTTGCATGATTAATCCCATCAACGAGCCGCTCGTTGCGTTACTGGTTGTCACGCCTCTGCGTCTCATGCACAGGGACTTGCTCCCATACACACACACACACCACACACACTGTACATACACTATCAACAAGGGTGGACATCTTTTCAGGGGTCGACTCGCTTCAACTCCGTTTTTTCAAATCATTCAAATAAATCTATGAAGTTAACATACGGAATCACTCAAATATATATTTCTCTATCGAAATATACAAAATTGTCGTGAAAATAATCCTCCTTTGTATGTTTTTTTGTTTGAAATATATGCGAATCCGAGAAAAGGACAACAACCTGGACCAGCAGCGCAGTACATTTCGGGATGATTCGGATTTTTACGCTGCGAAATTGGTCAGCGATATTGCGATTATTTTCCCGCAATCTCTCAAACCGTTAAATTTAAATTATTAAAGGGCTGACTATTCGGGCGTTGAAAGAAAAAAAAACCAAGGCAGTATGGAGAAATCAGCTGTTTCTTGGTAATTTTCTTGTTGTAAAATAAATTATTTAAAGACTTAGATATAAATTCACTTGTCTGTGAGTGTGTGTTTTTAAATTGAAATAAATATCACAGGGATTTGAAGTTCAGTAGAATTTAGTATTCCGTATATATAAGAAAAAATATGTTTGTATGTATGGAGTACTATTATTTTCAGAATTTTATTTTAAATTACTGAACTTCAAATTCATGTAATAAATATATAAGTTATGTGAAATTTTTTATTTTTTTTTATTTCATTTACTTTTATCTATTCTACTGAACTTCAAATCCCTGTGATATTTATTTCAATTTAAAAACACACACTCACAGACAAGTGAATTTATATCTAAGTCTTTAAATAATTTATTTTACAACAAGAAAATTACCAAGAAACAGCTGATTTCTCCATACTGCCTGGTTTTGTTTTCTTTCAACGCCCGAATAGTCAGCCCTTTAATAATTTAAATTTAACGGTTTGACAGATTGCGGGAAAATAATCGCAATATCGCTGACCAATTTCGCAGCGTAAAAATCCGAATCATCCCGAAA
>CM037777.1:59514214-59564214 GCA_021229015.1 Solen grandis
ATTCCGTTTCACTTCATGACATCATGTCGTGATGAAATATCATACATGATAAACAACGCTATTCGGACACATTAACAATTAACATGACGCCAAAATGCTCGGATCGGTTAAACCAGTGAAAAGCTATACAAACCTCCGACAAATCAAGCAAGTGAATCTTGCTTTCAATACTTTTCTTTGTTCAACAACATCCGACAAACATTCGGGGCGGGGATATACTTGTTTTGGCATCAAGTTAATTCTAACGAATTGAACGACACAGTTATAGGAGAGTAAAGGGCATCGGATCAAACGATTATTAGATAATAAAAGACGTGTGACTTTTATTTCCTGAAACCATGTTTTGACTCTCGCAAAAATTCTGCCACTTAATCAGAAATAAGAGGGCCAAGATGGCCCTGTGTCGCTCACCTGATTAAGATGGCTGTGTATTGGGATCTTCATTTTATATTCAGATCAGACAATTATATCTGATATAAACCAAAAGCAAGCAAGGTTTAGATATTCTGATCAAAATCAATAAGCATACGTTTCCTGAAAATTGTTTCGTACATTAGTAAATAAATGTGATAATAGGGTGTAATATTAGAAAAAAAATAATATCTTACTAATTTTTGCCCTTTTTTTCAACTGACAATGAGTGCTAAAAAATGAAAATATTAAAGTTCAAACAGAGTGAAACCTTGCAATTTTCAACATTTAAAGGGGCATAAGTCCTGACATAATAAATTGATTAAAACCATCATCAAATTTGGCCAAGATATTCTGGTCATAAACAATGTCTTAAGGTTTGAAGGCAATTGCTTAAGAAATAAAGATGCTAGAGGGCAAACAAAGTGAAATCTGGCTTTTTTCAATTTTAAAAGGGGCGTAACTCCTTACCTAAGGGTCCAATTTCAGCCATAATCCAACTTTGCCAAATTTGATGGTTATAAACATTGTTATAAAATTTAAAGACAATGACCTAAAAAATTAAGATGCTAGAGTGCAAACAAAGTGCAATCTGACTTTTTTAAATAATATAAGGGGTGTAACTCCTGACCTAATGGTCCGATATCAGCCAAAATCGAACTTGGCCGAGATTTTTTGGTTATAAACAATGTCAATAAGTTTGCTAAAGAAATGAAGATGCTAGAGTTCAAACAATGTGAAATCTGGCTTTTTTGAATTTTAAAAGGGGCATAACTCCTGACCTAATGGTATGATATCAGCCATAATCGAACTTGGCCGAGATTTTATGGTTATAAACATTGTTATCAAGTTTGAAGATAATTGCTCATGAAATGAAGATGCTAGAGTGCAAACAATGTGAAATCTGGCTTTTTTTAATTTTAAAAGGGGCATAACTCCTGACCTAATGTTCCGATATCAGCCATAATCGAACTTGGCCGAGATTTTATGGTTATAAACATTGTTTTAAAGTTTGAAGATAATTGCTCATAAAATGAAGATGCTAGAGTGCAAACGAACAAATTGTGGACGACGGACGACGGACGGACGGACAGACGACGGACATTCATCGATCCTAAAAGCTCATCCTGAGCACACGTGCTCAGGTGAGCTAAAAATCCCTATCCTATTCAGGAGGAACTGTCGACGTCACTTACACGAGGTTGTTAAAGATGGACACCAGAAAGAAATACATGCAGCAAGCGGCGGTGCCTGGGATGGTACTAAAGCAAATGATTCCTGTGCACAGTTATTGGGGTATTATTGGTCGGTGTTACGTTAATCTGATGGAAATAGAACAGACGATGTTTTTCGTTATCATAACACTCGTTAATATTTTGATATCAGTGACGTTTTAGACAATATGAAAAATACTTCGGTTTGCGTATGGCACTGATATAACAGTTACGTTTAATGAGATTGTTCATCCCGACGTAAGTAAACTTTTTATTATGAAATCCAACGATGTAAGGATATTTTCTGAACTCTGATTACCCGGTAAGGCCGGAGAATGCATCAATGTAAAATCGAAATGATTATCGACATTCAGAAACTCAAATTAAAAAGCATTTATTTTTTTAATACTTATATATATTATTTTTTAATGAAATGTTTGCTTCATATTGTTCTGGGTACAATAAAATGTAGTATAGTTTCTACGGAAGGCCAATTATTTACAGAGCAAAAACACCAATGTTTTGTTGATGTCCGACCTAATATCACATACAGTATAGTTCCAGGACTAGTTTGACCGGTGTCAGAATAATGTGACTGGGTGTGGTGTCATACTACATGATAATGGTATGATACGGCAGTGTAGAAGCATATATATATATATATATATATATATATATATATATATGGTATGCACCTGTTGTAAAAACTATCACTGAAAATCAAATCTAGAAAATTTTAAACTTAAATCTATTACTATTAGAAACTCAATTAACTTTTAATTAGAAATTTACTGCGATATTGTACAAGTGAAAATCAATTATGTTTACAAAACAGCTGAATAAATATCAGCATACATAATGACCTGGTATCACACACACAGTTGGTTTTATTGTGGTTACCATATCCAAGCAAATAGATACGCATGCGCGCTAGGTAAGCAGGAAGGATAAAAGGATTATTCACAATGGTAAGATTGATAAATTGCTTTTCTCTTCTTTTTAAAGCTACATTCGATCACTAAATTCAATTGTTTATCAAAACACAAAAACAACTTTTACCATTACCCTGAATGCTATCGAATGAAGTGAAACATACAGAAACTATGTGTTATATATACAGTTGTTAAAGTTGTTCTGTGTACTGCATAGTGTGACCTTGAATATCATTTTCTGAAAATAACTCAGAATGACTCACAAAATGAGCAATATTGAAAGATCTCTTATATAAATCATACTCAAAATTATTATAATTAAACTATAAACACATTATTTTCTTATTAATAGCATGCAAGAATGTGAGATATAAAACACAAACAGCGATATAGTATGATTCATGGCTTAAGTATCAAATCATTTTCCGAAAATGGAGTTCTTTCTCAATTGAACTAATGATACCTTAAAGTTAATTTATGCTTGTTTGTCACATAGTGGACCATTTTTGAAAAGTAAGCAAATATAAAGTTCTTCAGCCGAGAGCTATTGTCGGACTTAAATATTAAAGCATTTTTGATTGCCCACATTTTTTAACTTGGTATTAACTTAAGTGTTCTTTTATGGCCCTGGTACTCTAAAGCATTACCTCCAATTACTGCAAATTGCTTTAAAACTGGGGGTTACAGGTTGGAGTCCCAGAAAGGGTCAACCTTTTTTCATTCTATTTTGCCCTTTTTAACTCTATTTATGTATCGGTCATATCAGATTTAGACAGGAAAACGTGATTAGTTATATGTTTATATTTTATTTAGCTTTTTTGAGTATTTTAGGCTTATTTACCAAAGAAAAGCAATTAGGTACTTGTTTACTCTGATTATAAAATTCCCGCGGTAAAAGTTAAAAAAAAATATTTATCCGACAATAAATTGCTGAAAATTTAAAAGTAAGTCCATGATTGTTCCTACAATTTGTTACAGACGGTATATGCGTTTACAAATTCAGTATGTTTATGTGGGGGTGTTAAGTCTCGTATAGCCCTGACCTTGTCTTGTCTGCTGAGATACCATTTTGACCTACTACATGTCCTACAAATTTGACCTGTGTTCTCTTACCTTTTCTAGCCTTACCAAGACAGTCCCAAGTCTCGAGTCATGCTCTTCACTTGTCTGTCCATAAACTAGAACGTCGTCAGTCTGGCATATAACTCCTTCTATGCCTTCAAGAATCTTCGACATGCGTTTCTGAAAGTATTCAGAACTGCTGCTAAGGCAGACTTGGGCAGCTTTTTAAATGCAAACCTACAAAATGGCGTTTTGAAAGTTGTAAGTAACTGACTATCCGATGCAAGATTAACCTGCTAAAATCCACGATTAGCATCTAGCTTGCTAAAATACTTTGCCATTGCCAGCTGACCCTGCCATAAGCTTTGGTCTATAACCGATAAGGGATAGTTTTCACGACGAACACTCTCGTTCAGCCACGTGAGGTCAACACATATTCTAATATTACCGTCGGTTTTGGGTACATAGACTATTCCTGCACACCAGTCAGTACTTTGATCAACCTTGAAAATGACCCCTGACTTTTCCATTATTTCAAGTTTAGACTTGACCTTTGGAAGCAATGGAATAGGTGGCTAAAGCATACAGACTGGGCTCCATTACTTAGGCAAATACGGTACGCCCCGTCTAAAGGAGCTAGTTCCCTAAACAATTTATGATAGGTGCGCTTTACCAACTCAACAGAATTTATTTCATTTATGTTAAGCTTGACCAAATTCAAACTCATAACTGCAGATCTAACTAGTAGGCAGCGGTCAATGCCACGCACAACAAATATTTCTTGTACTGAGTACATTGTTTCGCTTGATACAGTTTCAGTGAAGAAACCCAAGACAGTTTCTCTCCCCCCCCCCCCCCCCCCCCCCCCCCCCCAAAAAAAAAAGATTCTTATCCAATTTCTTTAATTTTGGCTTTGCATATTTCACAATCAAAATACTGTATGAGCCTTTTTTGAATATTAGTCCTTTTCGTTTTTTGGCGGCAAGCTGGACTTAGCATTACAAATTAGAACAATTCATAACTTAGGTTACAGCTGAAAAAAAAACTCATTGAAACCGTGATAGGAACACGGCTATCTATAAAAAAAATCAACGGCGTTGACATTATTTGTTATGTAGCATACATTAAACAGAGCTTTACATTTAATGTATAAAAATAATTATAGGGTGTTTATATCTTTTTAAGAAAACAACTGTTGATTTAATCTTAAGTACGATGATTGATATAATTTAACATTGACACTTTAAAATATGAATGATCAAAGTGCATCCATTAGAAAATATTACGAAAAAATATTTTTAAAACGTGTGAACAGGTTAACTTTTTTCATTTCATTTTACACCACATCAATGTTAAATAACCAAATTGTGAGCTTACAAGCGAGTCAATATTAAGCTCGAGTCAGTATAGGAGTCGTTCTCAAAAATGTCAAAATTACAGTCCATAACTTTTTTTCTGTAAAACTATCTTCTTCAGCCGAACAATAATTTTGTGATTGGCATCAGAAATTGGTTTCTCTTAAAGCTATTTGTAAAAGAAAATAAAAGGAAAGAGTATTTTGTCTTTCCAATGTGTCAAACTAGAAGATTAAGAATGAACTAGAACCGCAAGCGGTATCTCGGTTTTCGCTTTTAACCTAATCAACTTGAACACTTAATTTCAACTCAGCCCCAATTTTTAATATGAAACAGAACGAAGAGGTTTTTGAAGACCTACTCTTATTTGCACAGTTTTTTTTTGCAATGTTAGAACATTCAAACTCTTCTAGCGCAAATATTTTCCCATACCCTGTCCCTTGAAATCCATCACATTCTGTGGTGCTGTCAATAAGGAACAAAATGCTGAAAACCGCATTTCAATCAGACTTTAACATTTTGAGTTATAAGCAAAAGAGTGATTTTAAGCAAAACGCCCTCTAGCGGCAAAATTAGAAACAAAACTGCAAAAACAGCAAATAGTTCAAACAAGTATATAAGTCGCACTAGTCGAACATTCTTTTTTTATATATCACAACTTGAAGCATAAAAACTGATTAACAATTATTCCAAAAAAAGGATCAAACTTTGGACTGCCGTAAAATGAACAAATCAATCCCGATCTTCAAAAACTAAACATCACTCGAAAGAGCTCCTCAAGAACTCAAACCTTTGTTTATATACTCTCAATGAAATATTTTTAGATTTGGAGCACTTTGTGGCCGAATAAAAACACAATTATCGTAATATGACATTGACCTTTTCAATGTTTTTTTTTAACATTTTAATTGTGAGGCCCTTTCAAACTTAACAAAACATAACGTGTGAAAATTGCATGACGAATAAACAAAAAAAAGTCAGGAGCGACAAAAAACATGATTTTGGAATTTTAATTTTTCCAACATTTAAGTGAAGTTTGACCGTTTCTAGTGGACATACCACGCATTTCTTAAATTCGCCACCCCATATATTTTGTGTATATACGTCTTTCAAATGGTATGCCGGTGACGGAATTCTTCTATCTGATCTCTAACAAAAACGGATAGGTTTTTCATAGACCTACCCTCATTTGCACAGTTGTTTTTTTTGCGAGGTTCGAACATTCAACCTTTCGTAGCTCAAAAGCTTTCAACACACGGACCCTCGAATCCTATCATATTTTATTAGGCTATCAACAGGGAACAGAATGCAAAAAAACGCATTCGAATCGGACTTCAACTTTTTTAGTTATAAGCAAAAGAATGATTTCATGAAAAGCGCCCCCTAGCGGCAAAATGAGAAAGAAAATTGATTAAAATTTTACTGTTAGGTACCTAGCAAAGCAGCAAATAGTTCAATCAAGTATACTAGTCGCACAAGTCAAACTTTTTATTCTTATGTATCAGAATTTGAAGCATAAAACCTGATTAACAATTATTCCAAAAAAGGATCAAACTTTGGACTGCCGTATAATGACCAAATCAAGTCCGATCTTCAAAAACTAAACATCACTGGAAAGAGCTCTTTAAGAACTAAAACATTTGTTCATATACTCTCAATGAAATATTTTTAGTTTTGGAGCTATTTGTGGCCGAATAAAAACACAATAATCGTAATATGACCTTGACCTTTTCAATTCTTTTTTATTTTTTGAATTGTGAGGCCCTTTCAAACATAACAATATCGTGTGAAAATTTCATGAAGAATGAACAGAAAATAAAGTCAGGAGCGACAAAAACATGTTTTTTAAATTTTTCTTAAATTTAGTGAAGTTTGACCGTTTCTAGAGGACAAACCACGCATTTCCATAATTCGCCACCCTATATTTTGTGCGTATATGTCTTGCAAATCGTATGCAGCAAACAGAATTCTTCTATCTGATCTCTAACAAATGTGGGTAGGTTTTTCGTAGACCTACCCTCATTATTCCACTTTTTTCCAAGGTTCGAACATTCGACCTCTCCTAGAACAATTTTTTTCCGTACTCGATGATAAGATATCCATCATATTTGATTGGGCTGTCAACAAGGAACATTTTGTAAAAAACCGCATCTTAATCAGGTTAAAAAATTTTGAGTTATTAGCAAAACAGTGATTACATGCATTGCGCCCCCTAGTGGCTAAATCAGAAATAAATGTGAAAAGTTTGACCATTTAGGCACATGTTCAGATAAAGATGACTCCATGCCCAAAATTTCATAGCTGCAGCTTTTCTCATCTGGCTGCTAGGCTGGACACAAAAATGGGTGGAATTGGAAAAATAATTTAAAAAAAAATCAACATAAGAAGAACAATAGGTTTTCGCCCTGCAGAGGCGAAAACCTAAAAATACTGTCCAGTACAGAATATTTGTACCTTTGACCTCTAGCATGTCTTTAAAATTACAAGTTTATATACACTTGGTGGCTAAACATATAAGCTGAAATGTAATAAAGATTAATATGTGGTGGCATCTGACTTAGATTGACAATTTCATGACCTTTTATTTCATGTTGTATTGATGTCAATAATTATCTGTAATTCCTGTTCTCGATCAAAAGATCTGCATTTTACTTGATCTCACTTGATGCTTTCCTGATGCAGAGATTGCTGAAAAATAGTTAGTTCTTGCTTTTCAAAATGAGTGGAGATTGAAGCACATATACCAAGAAATCAGCAAACAATCTTGAAAACAGCAATTATATCCTAGCTGTATATTTTTCAAGTCCATCCTGTAACTAGTGTTATCTGTTCACCATTGACGTTGTGGTATGAGATGCACCTAGCTGTACATGCTTCAGTCGTTATCTGGAAACAATAGCTGACTTTCCTATACTTCATTCCTATTACTGTCATTCCTGTTACTATGGAAACAGTAAAAGAAGGGAATAGACTGGTAACAGAATGGACAAAATTGCTTAAATTTTGGATTTAAGATCCTACTGTATTTATATGTTACCCAATAATACATTGAAGATTTCAATCATTTTAGTGTCAAGAGTTTTGGCACATGCAATTAGTAGCTTTGATGTTTGTTATTGATAAAGTAGGATGGTATCAGGAGGGACAAGAGGTAACAGCATGGACTTTTTATATGAGGTTATACATTTTAAAAGAAAAACATATTGTTCATAGCTTATTTATAATTACATATTCCAGTTGTCTTTTTACTCTTTTTTAAACGCATTTTCAGCCTTAAAACCTCCTACATTTCTGAATGAATCTTTTCAAAACTTGGTCAATGTCATTACTATAATGGGTAGATGTGCATGAAGTGGAGATTTTCCGGTTCATTGATTTTTACAAGATTTGTGTCCCTTGAAACTTAGTCTCTGTAGCTGATTGATATAGCTTGCATGAAGTGGAGATTTTCCGGTTCATTGAAATTACAAGATTTGTGTCCCTTGAAACTTAGTCTCTGTAGCTGATTGATAATTAAGCTTGTGAACGCAATTCCTCCTACATTTCTGAATGAATCTTTTCAAAACTTGGTCAATGTCATAACTATAATGGGTAGATGTGCACGAAATGGAGATTGTCCGGTTCATTGATTTTTGCAAGATTTGTGTCCCTTGAAACTTAATCTCTGTAGCTGATTGATATTTCAGCCTTGTGAACGCAATTCCTCCTACATTTCTGAATGAATCTTTTCAAAACTTGGTCAATGTCATAACTATAATGGGTAGATGTGCATGAAGTGGAGATTTTCCGGTTCATTGATTTTTGCAAGATTTGTGTCCCTTGAAACTTAGTCTCTGTAGCTGATTGATATTGCAGCATTTTGAACGCCACTCCTCCTTTGTTTCTGAATTATTCTTTTCAAAACTTGGTCAATGCCATAACTATAATGGGTAAATGTGCATGAAGTGGAGATTTTCCGGTTCATTGATTTTTGCAAGATTTGTGTCCCTTGAAACTTAGTCTCTGTAGCTGATTGATATTGCAGCATTTTGAACGCCACTCCTCCTTTGTTTCTGAATTATTCTTTTCAAAACTTGGTCAATGTCATTACTATAATGGGTAGATGTGCACGAAATGGAGATTGTCCGGTTCATTGATTTTTGCAAGATTTGTGTCCCTTGAAACTTAGTCTCTGTAGCTGATTGATATTTCAGCCTTGTGGACACAACTCCTCCTACATTTCTGAATGAACTTTTCAAAATGATGTATAACTATAATGGGTAGATGTGCATGAAGTGGAGATTTTCCGGTTCATTGATTTTTATAAGATTTGTGTCCCTTGAAACTCAGTCTCTGTAGCTGATTGATATTGCAGCCCTGTGAACGCAACTCCTCCTACATTTCTGAACGAAGCATTTCAAAATTTGATCTGTGGCATAACTATAATGGGTAGATGTGCATGAAATGGAGATTTTCCGGTTCATTGATTTTTACAAGATTTGTGTCCCTTGAAACTTAATCTCTGTAGCTGATTGATATTTCAGCCTTGTGAACGCAATTCCTCCTACATTTCTGAATGAATCTTTTCAAAACTTGGTCAATGTCATAACTATAATGGGTAGATGTGCATGAAGTGGAGATTTTCCGGTTCATTTTTTTTCCCTTGAAACTTAGTCTCTTTAGCTGATTGATATTTCAGCATTGTGAATGCAATTCCTTGTATGTTTCTGACCTTATCTTTTCAAGACTTGGGCAATGTCATTACTATACTGTGTAGATATGCACATCGCAGGGATTTTGATGTTTATCAATATTTGCAATAGTTATGCCTTTCTAAACATGGTCTCTTGAAAACACAACCCAAGTTTCTAAACAGGTAAAAGTGCATAAAGCAGGGATTTTCTGGTACAGTGATTTCTGCAAGAGTTACGCGGAGAAAGAAAAAAGGATTCAGATTGATACTGCTATTTGACCTACTTTCAAATTTGAAGCCTTTTTAGGGTTCTATCTCTGTTCTGCTAAATTAATTGGTCTCACAGACTTCATTATCAGTTTATGCTTACAGAAATGTTAAAAGCAATAATTAAAATCACCCTCTTGGTCAGGTGACTGCTTATTCCAGTGTTAGAATATAGTGATTTTCGTTGGGGGGATCTCAAAACGACCGCTAAAGGCAGGGTGACCGTTGATACCAGGGCTTGCTTAAGGCAGGTTAGACTGTATACAAATTTGTTAAGATTGAAGGTAAACAATATTTGTTGGCTTGTATGATGTTTACCTATTTAGCTATTATACATTTAATTATTCATTTAATTTGTTTGATAACGCACTTTGCTAGTAATTAATTTCAATTTCATATAAGGCGTCACAAAAACATAGACAATATATGTGAGACAAAAACAAAAAATGAATAATAATGTTTTATATAAACATAAACTTCATAAATTGCTATACTGAATCACAATTAAGCTTTAGAGGAGTTATCAGGTATACGTATCAGTCCTAATTCTAATACATGTATCCATTTTTGCTCGATGGTTTGATTTAGAAATGTATCAATAATACATGATTTTTCTAAACTCTTATTGTAAATAGCGCAAACCCTGATAAGGGTTCCCTTCGGACCTCCTATTTTGGGCTACACTGTATGCAAGTTACATACATGCCGTTACTTGTTTCTCCATCTTAATTCGTAAAATATATTCTATTTCAAATGTATTTTTTCTGTTTTAAAAGTGGTTCAAGTATACAAAAGCTGATGGTACTTTTCAACAATCTGTAAACAGACTGAAATTTGAACATGAAAAATGAATGTTAGTTAAGTCTGAAAAAAAGGCTGGTTATGAAAAGTTGGTATAAATATTTTTGTTGTTGTTGTTTTTGGCTACCTGGGAGTTTTTTTTATTACTTTTTTCTCATGGTTATATCAGACAATGAATACTCAGAGCAGAAGGTGGCATGCACTTATGATAAAAAGAATGCTTAGAAAAGAGGCTTTCTACATTAAAGCGTATTTCTTCGTTTTGACATCCAATTTCATTTGACATCAGTTCTTTTAGTGCGTTTCTATTTATGGTGACAGGATGAACATGGATAACCTATGGTAAAAAAAATATCTTTTTTACAGTTGGTGTTAAGATTTTGTTAAGTTTCAAGTGTAGGAATTAGCGTTAAACAACGAGGCAACCATTGAGCAAAGACTAATTCATTTCCGAATACAAAATATAAACGTCGTCACTACATCACATATTACCCTTCCACTAAAGGATGAAAAATAGATGCCTAAATAACTATTTATTTGTATTTAACTGATGACTAGAATGACTAGAATTAACTAATACTTATTACTTATTAGAAATACGTCTCTAAAAGTTTCTTCAGAGGTTTGTTCATCCAGTGTTCAACATAATTTTTGATAACTATGTGCCGACATGATTTTTTTGATAACTATAACTATCACCGGCATTTAACAGTTACATTTTCTTTACACTACAACATGAACACATTCACTTTTCTTTTCCCGAATCACACATCATCACATAAATAATCGAGGGATTATTATGCCCTGATTATCAACCCACTAACACATTGCACTATCACTTTATATGATTATATAGGGATTATTGTGCCCTAATAACCATCACTTTTTTTACATTTCCGCGATCAACCGCTTTGTTGGTATCCGATTCCGGGATGACTGGCGCCTTATTGGTGGAAGAGCCGTCACCGTTTTCTCTGATGAATTGACCCGAGTACTGCTATCCAGTACAGGTGAAGGTGTTGGACTAGATGGTTCCGGTATAAACATGGCCTTCTCCAGCTGACCCGTTTTGTCCTCTCCACCGTCCCTAATCTGGTCCACATGACGTCTCCATTTCACCCCCGGCACAACCTGACCACGGATTTTCTCTGTGACACAGCCATTAACCCATTTTCCCAACCCGGTTCGAATGTCCTGTCTCTGATTGACCGAACCATCTTCCTCTGAGATTTTTCAACCGTTTTCTGCAGGCATGGTTTCACTCTAACTTCGTCATTAATGTCCTACCCAGAAATAACACTGCTGGATTTTCATTGGTTGTTGCAGGAACTGTGTTTCTATATTGCAACAGAAACCTTGATAATTTGGTTTGTATAGAACCATTATCATTCTTTGCAGCTTTGAGTGCCTGCTTGAACGTTTGCACGAACCTTTCTGCAAGTCCGTTAGTTCTCGGATGATATGGAGCTGAACGGATGTGCTGAATTCCATTCCGGTTCATGAATTCTGCAAACTCTTCTGATGAGAACTATGGGCCATTATCACTTACAACAGTTTCACAAATACCATAATCTGCGAATGTACTTCTCATCACTTCGATTGTCAATGATGTGGTCGTCTGCTTCATTAACTTTACCACAGGCCATTTCGAATACGCATCCACCATGACAAAGAACATGTGTCCCATGAATGGCCCCGCAAAATCAATATGTACCCGGCTCCAAGGCTTCTTGGGAAACTCCCACGGATGAATTGGCGCTTCCGGCGGCATTGGTTTGTTGTTCATACACCCTGAACAAGATTTGGCCAAGCGCTCAATATCTTTGTCCAAATTGGGCCACCAAACGTAACTCCGTGCCATGGAATTCATTTTGACCATTCCCAGGTGTCCTTCATGTAATTCCTCCAACACCTTCTTCTGAAGTGTTTCTGGAATGATGACACGTGTGCCCCACAGAATACATCCCTGGTCAAAGTTTTATCTCTTCTAGTTGCTTTAGCCACATCACTGGCAGTTACTGGCAGCGTTTCCATTAGGGACGCCTGATACAGTTCTGTTTCATCTAAGACATTCACCCCAGCAATCTCTAATGGCATTCTTGACAAACTGTCACAATTTCCATGCACTTTGGTATTCCTGTATTTTATCTCATACTGATACCCAGCTAGAAATAAAGAATATCTCTGCAGTCTAGCAGCTGTGGTTGCGTTGGTTCCCTTGCTTTGATGAAATATTGTCAGTAGTGGCTTGTGGTCAGTTACTAGCAAGAAATGTCTACCAAACAGGTAAGAATTGAACTTCTTGATTCCCCATACAATGCTCAAAGCCTCTTTATCTATCTGACTGTACTTTTTCTCAGCTTCATTCAAGCTCCTTGAGGCAAAGGCAATTGGTCTCTCATCGCCATTTGGCATCACGTGGCTCAGGACACAGCCCAATCCATATGAACTGGCATCACACGCTATCATGATTGGTAGAGCGGGATCGTAATGGGTAAGCACCAGATCAGAAGCAATCATCGCTTTGACCTTATTCACAGCTTCCTGAACTGTCCATTCCCATTTTGTATCCTTTCGCAGCAACCTATGCAGTGGGTGGAGAACTGTGGACAAGTCTTTCAGAAATTTGCTATAATACTGGACAAGTCCCAAGAAAGAACGCAGATCATGTACATTCTCAATTGGCGGTGCATTTACAATTGCCTCAATCTTTTCGTCTGTTTTGTGAAGTCCTTCACTATCAATTGTATGGCCACAAAATGTGATTTTATCTTCAAAACATGAACATTTTGCTACATTGACCTTGACACCACTCTCATTCAGTTTCCTTAGTACTGCTTCCAGGTTTCTCAAATGGTCTTTTTCCGTCTTCCCAGTAATGATAATGTCATCTAGAATCACTTGTACCCCGGGAATGTCACTAATTATCTGTTCGATTGTTCGCTGATAGATCGCAGGTGATGATGCAATTCCAAACACGAGCCTATTGTAGCGAAACAGCCCCTTATGAGTGTTGATGGTAAGAAGACTCGGACTTTCTATATCCATTTCAATTTGGTGATATGCCTCTTTCAAGTCAATTTTTGAAAATTGCTGCCCACCAGACAAATTGGCGAAAATATCGTCAATCTTTGGAAGAGGATACTGATCTACTTTCAAAGCTGGATTTACAGTAACTTTGAAATCACCACAGATTCTAATGTCCCCATTGGCTTTTGGCACTGTGACTATTGGCGTAGCCCATTCACTGTGGTCCACTTTCTGCAAAACACCTGATTTCACAAGCTCTCCTCTAACCGCGGTTGCAACGCAAATGGCACTGGTCTTGCTCTGATGAATTTTGGCTGGACATTTTCTTTCAATGACAACTTGGCTTTGACATTTTTGATGCAGCCTAAGCCTTCCTGGAACACTTCTCCATATTTGGCTTTCAGATTCGCAATTATCTCTGTCGTAGTGGAACAATTCAGGGATTTAATTTCTGACCAATCCAACTTGAATGCTCTGAACCACTCACGCCCAAACAATGGCCTTTCACCTTTGCTCGTCACATACAAATTCATCTCTTTTGTCTGATTTGCAATCTTGACCTTGCAAGCAAATACACCTTTGGGTTTGATAATTTCCCCTGAGTAAGTTTTCAATTTCAAGGAAGTGTCCTGGAGTTTTACATTTCCCCAGTATTTCTTCAAGTAGTCCGATGGCATCACCGAAACACCACTACCAGTGTCCAATTCCAGTTCAGTTTTCACACCATTGACTTCTGGATTTACCACAATTTTTTTTTCTACTTTTCACGGGGTCCAAATTAAACAGACATTCTTCCTCTGTTTCCTCAACCACGTGTACTGACTCTGCCTTACATGCTGGTAAAATATGTCCTTTCTTCTTACACCCATGACAAATTGCATCCTTGAATCTACAGTCTTCAGGTCTATGGTTGGTTCTCAAACACCGAAAACATGGTTTCAACTTGGGTTTAGTCTGTGAGGTAATATTTTTGTTTGGATTCCCTTTTATCTGTTTCTTCTTTGGCACAAACTTTTTGTCTACCTTAAGTTTGTTCACTGGTGCAGTCTTGGCGTGTAACTCACTCACATCTTTAACAGCAGATTCCATAGCCATCGCTATATCCAGTGCTTTCTCCAGATTTAAATCTTTTTCGGCCAAGAGTCTCTTTTGAATGCTTTCCATTCTCAGGCCGCAGACAAACCTGTCTCTCAAGGCTTCATTTAAATTTGCACCGAATTCACAATATACGGAAAGTTTCCTTAAGCTTACATGGAAATCTTTTACACTCTCTCCCACTTGCTGATCTCATTTACAAAACCTGAATCGCTCCGCGATCACTAATGGTTTAGGATCATAATGTTTAGCTAATATGCCACACAGGTTATCATATGTTTTTGTTGATGGGAGGTCGGGTGCAACAATGTCCCTTACAACACGGTACGTTCTTGCTCCAATTAATGACAAGAATGTTGCTACCTTTTTATCATTTTCGATCGCATTTGCAAGGAAATATTGATCAAGTCTCTCTTTATAACATGCCCACTCCTCTTCTCCTGGCTCAAACATGTCAATTTTACCGAATCTCGAAGCCATTTTCCATCGGATATGTTTGTTGACCAAAACACACGAGGAGATGTTTATGTCGACACCGGTTATAATTCAATTTCAGTCAAAACGTTGATGGAATTTCAATGCCTGACCTTCGTTACTAACCGATACATGACGTTTGTTACCTCATACATCATATGCGTACATACACTTTGCATGACACGTTCATCCTCGTCGCCAAAATGTTAAGTTTCAAGTGTAGGAATTAGCGTTAAACAACGAGGCAACCATTGAGACTAATTTATTTCCGAATACAAAATATAAACGTCGTCACTACATCACAGATTTCATTTATGATGCTTTTTATTACCAAGACAAAACGTAAAAAATAAAGTTTGAGTTAGAAGTCATGCTTTATTTCGTCAAATCCCAAACAGAAATTCTGATATTTTTTAAAAATTACCCATATACATTTTACAATACTGTTTGAAAAATAGCAGTCATGTGACCAACCAACTACGTATCACTCATGTATTGTGCTGACGTAGCATCGATTGTTCTCGACTAATTTTTCATTTGCCTTTCATCTGTTTTACAAAACAATAATAACTTTGAAGGAAATTTTGGTCTACGATAACTTACATTAAATAAAGTGAATAAATAACACTGTAGATACTCCTAAAATGATTACAACCAAATTGCTATAACAAAATGCCTGAAACAGTTGATATTTTATCCAGCACAGATTTTACTCTCTCTATTTGTTCGTGGTTTAGTATGCTTTCTACTTTTATTTTTATATTGGGCATATAGACAAAATAAAAACAAGTAAAGCAATATCCCCATTTATTTATACAAAATATTTATGTAAATTATATGGAAATATATCAATATCTAAACAGTCAGTATAAAACAACGAAACACACGGCAAACAATTTGGAAGATAATGAAGGCCGATCAATAGAATCACTTCTTTACTGAGTGTATATACGTGCATGTGAAGAAAATATTGTATACAAACAAAAATCACTATACCCTATTAAATGAATTTAACCTGAAGGATTAAATCATTAGAAGTTTTACCGTCTACAATTTCTTAATTGCTCTCTCTCTTTCTCTTTCTCTTTGTACAAGAGGCGAGAGGCGGCATACATAAAAATAAAATAAAGACGTTTTTGCAGCGAAAGACAATACGCTTATCAAAATGTTGTCAAACAATTATATGAAACAAAAACACAGACACGCACAAATTCTGTATGTCATATTAATTCAATATGTATTTGCGAATGTAAATGTAATTGATTTGTGTGATAAACTATATCACGTGACTGTAAAATAAGTTTTTTTTCCATATGCATTTATTATGTTTAAGCAATCAAAGAAGCGGCCGCTGGTTGTTGCGGCTATTGACTTTGGGACGACATACTCTGGATGGGCCTTTTCATTCTACAGCGATTTTCGTGGTGATCCGACAAAAGTTTCATCAAAACATTGGAGTGGTAACAAACTCATGTCTCTTAAGTGTAAGTTCGAAGCAGATCTTTAATTTAATCTGCAATGAAAAGTAAATCTTCTGAGCGAAAGGGTAATGAATGACAAAATAGCAATTGAATCTCGCCAAGGAGCATTTTTTAAGCGAATCAGTTGTGATGAGATTCCAGTCACTAAACGCTATTTATTTTCACACGCTATACTTTGGTCATGTATGGCAATGAAATGTATAACGCATTTATCAGAGATGATCTCGAACGAAACGTTTATTGTCCATGTTACTTAATTTTTAACTGATCATTCAGGACAGTAGAATGTTTTAGTTTTATCAGTTGGTGACGACATTTTCAAAGCAGTGGGAATCTAATAAACGAAATCATAGTATCTTAAAAGTTTCATTTGGCACTCCTTTATTTCAAGTGTACTAATGAATTGTTTTATATACCAGGATTTCTAGAAATTGGGCAATATACCCGTAGTTATGTGCATTAAAACTGCTTGTGAATTACCATATATATGATAACAGTGCCCATAAATATTTCTCCGTTTGGTTATAATACATTGAAAGGTCCCACTACCGTACTTATTCAACAAGATGGCACAACCCTCGATTGTTTCGGTTATGATGCAGAGAGTAAATATATGGACTTGGAAGACAAAGAAAACTGGTACTTCTACTACAGATTTAAGATGATGCTTTTCAACAATGAAGTAAGTGACTACTAAGTTATTTCATAGGAGTTTGAGGTTCTATCAATAAAGAAGTGATAAAGTAAAATCAAAATACCCCCCTTTATAAAGAAAAATACGGGACTTATCTTTTTCTTTTACTATATCATTTAATAATTGATAAAACTTCAAACTCCTCTGTTTTTTGTGGGGGTTTTTTTCATGTTTTTTTTAATGGTGATTTTCTTTACGTGGATTGATTATATTGTTAATGTACCATAGCTTTATGTACACATGAAAAATAATTCATGGCATTTGTTTTTTGTTTTTTAATGGTCGTGTGTCCCACTATTGAGACCACTCACCAGTGATTTTATATCACCGCTTTTAAGGCTAAAATATAGCAACTGTATACGTCGACTATAAATCTGTTCACAGCTTACACCGAATACAGCTCACCGTAAACCTGCGGAAAACGTATAGGGTTTGTTATGTTTCTTCTTCTTCTTCTTATTACGGCTTTCCGCAAACTTGCGGAAAACGTATAAGTTTTGTTATGTTTATTACATCTTTCCGCAAACCTGCGGAAAACGTATAGGGTTTGTTAATTTTCTTACGGCTTTCCGCAAACCTGCGGAAAACGTATAGGGTTTGTTATGTTTATTCTTATTCTTCTTCTTATTATTATTCCTTTTATTCCAACCAAATCTAAGCCAGTGTCTGAGCAACATAAAAATTAAATTGCCTCGACAAAACGTTCAAATTTTTGGATTCATTCATTTTCAATATTCAATGACGTCAAATGATGTCAGATTTGACGTCAGCTTCAAAAGTTTGTTCGCGCTCCAGAGCCTTTTTTTTTTTTTTTTTTTGTCGTATTAGTTTGATATTTTCACAGAATATGTATGTTAGGATGTAGATGTGTACCTTTTCTTTCAAATTTTCAAATTCGAAAAATTTAAGAATTTATGGCAAAACCGAGTTTCGAACTATGGTCCTAAAACTATTATTTAATGTAACAAAGGCTACTGATGAGTTAGAAGCATAGAAATTGGACAGCTGATCGGCCGAGAGGTCCACTTTCTTTTCTCTGAAAGATGTCCTCTTAAGTCAAGTGGTTATGACGTCATATAAAGGACAAAATGTTATTTATTCAAAGATTTCTCTCGCTCTGGCATCATACATTTTGAGTCAATTTTAATGAAATAAAAATATAAAAAAGCATTTTTTATATATTCAATTATTTTTTTATTTCATTGACGTCTAATGACGTCAGATTTGACGTCAACTTCAAAAGCTAGTTCGCGCTCTAGGGCCTTCAATTCTAGTCGGATTATCTTGATATCTTCACGGAAGATGTTCGTTAGGATATAGATGTGCACCGTTGCAGTAAAATTTCCAAATTCGAAAAAAAAAAAGATTTCATGGCAATACCGAGTTTCGAACTTCGGTCCTAAAAATATATTCAAATGTTAGAAAGTCCCCCGATGCGTTAGAAGCATATCGGCATAGAGGTTAACATTATATTTTATGAATTATTTTCTCTTAAGTCACGTGCTTATGACATCATTAAAAAGACAAAAAAACATTTTTCTATAAAGATTCCTCTCGCTCTGGCTTCATGAATTTTGAGTCAATCTTAATTTAATCTTCAGAATGGATTGAGTTAAAATAGAGTGATGCATACTGCAAGAAATGTTTGTTTTGTCACGTGGTTATGACGTCATGTATACTTAAGCAAGATTTATTTAAAAAGTCATATCAAATCGCCACTTAGACCAATGAACTTAAAATTTTCAAAAATGTCGAAACTAAGTACGTTCATAAAGTCTTGAAAAATTCAAGTGATTACGTCATTAAACATGACAGATATTCGTGTTTGGTGAAATGCCTACTTGAAAATGTGAAAACAAACCTGTTCGCATTCTCGAACATATTTTTTTCTGGATTGATAGAACGTTAGCTGAACATGTCCTTGCAAAAAAAAGATATTTTTCTTTAGTCACTTGATTTTTACCTCGTTGAAATATAAAAATCATTCATTTTAATTTGTATTCTCGCTCCAGCGTCATGAGTATTGATGCCAATCTTAAGCATACCATACAAAACTTATTTTGTGTCACTTATTTATAACAACATTGATTTGTAAGCAAAATATATTAAAAAGATCATAAGATTTGATATATTAACTTTAAATAAGTAATATTGCTGTCCCTAAACCTGCGCAAACAGTTCAGAAAATTTCAAGTGATTACGTTATCAAACATGACTTATTCATGTTTTTAAACGGGCTAATTCATGAAAATCTATTAATTAGAAGAACGAAATGAATGCGGTCATTGGATTGGTTGAGCAAGATCCGATTGTTCTTTTGCAGGAAAGAGTGCCTGCGTTGAATAGTGAATAGTGATACGTTTTTGAGTAAATGATTTGCATTTACGATGAATTAGTATAATTATACTAGAGCCAGAAAACCTATACGGATATCTTCTTGCATTTGTTATTACGGCTTTCTGCAAACCTGAAGAAAATGACAAACATATGTAATTCTACCTATCGATTTTTTTATATTTTTTAAATGTTTAACGGTTTCTTTTTCTTAGTCTGTAAAAATAAGCAAATATATAAAACAAATGAATTGTTGAACGTTTCAAGACGTTTATAACGTTAATTACATAGAAATAAGATAACATATTCATGATTCTGCTTACATCTCTGCCTTTGTTTCCATCTATTTTTGCAAATGTAAAACTCAATCAATTTAAATGTTGAAAGTCATGGATTTCAAAGTATTTTTTTTCTTTTTTACAATTTCAATTATGTGGATCATATTACAATGAATATTTGTTAAGTCATATGCTTACGTAGAAAGAGATATTTAATTAAGAACAAAAAAAATCGATTGAATAACGTAAGAAAAAAAATATTGAGGATAGTATTATCTTAAAATTTTCCTGTTGTTTTTCTTTTTCTGCATAATTGTAAACGGTTGCGTATCAAATAAGATTCATATTTATGCTTTCTCAACATCTTCTTAAGAAGATGAAAATGAAAAGAAAAAAGATTTAAAGCTTGTTTTATAATGCATCATTATTCCATTGCTTTGTATTAACTTATATATTCAATACCTTTGAAATAAGCAAACGGAAAGCCGCTTCGTTTGTATCTTAAACAAACGACTTCTAGTTATCATCAGCAACAGCGGCATCAGCATCGCCAAAGGACAGTGTTAGGAATGCATGTAATTGTAGTTGCTATCAATGTTGCTGATGTCTGCAATTGAGACAATGCCGGGAGATCAGAGAAATTTACGTACCATGTAGCTAGACAATTTAATGTTATTCATGATAGATAAAATGATTTAATATCATGAATTTAATTCGTATTTACCACATTTTTGGACCTCCGCTAATCTTGATCATGGTCGTTGTCTACAGGTACTTTCGCAGAAATGACTATTTACACTGGGAGATCGGCTGTACGAACGCATGTCGAGATTTTAAAAATTGAGATTAGATTCTCAAAGCGGGTTTCGTTACATGATAAATGCGTTTGTATGGGTGAAGCAGTTATGATTTTCTGTTACATAATTGTATATGCTTGCGATAGATGCAAAGACTATGAATATACCATCATAAGTGACTGAGAAATTGGCATTTTTTCAACGAGGGTATGAATCTTGGTCAATCGGGAGTAGTATCCCTTGTATTATATATATATATATATATATATATTGATATATGATTCACTTTTCGTGCCAGACCCCTTTGCTTCTGCTACATGTACTGCATAAGTTACTGTGTCTAGATCTACTTCTGCTTTGAAGAAGAATATGATGATGATTATGATGATGATGATAATTTAATAAAATAACAATTATATTTAATGCTTTCCACTCACCATGTGTATAAATCAAACGTATACAGTTGTATGCGCGTTATCGGCCAACGACTATAGATCATTATAAGCTGTATACATTGTCAACCAACGTTTGCAGCTCACAAGAAAGCTATATACGCGCAGCATAAGCTTCATACAACCTAATAGGGCAATCCTGTTTGTGTATTAATGCAATAACACCGGGACACTAATAAATAATTAGTCCCCTACCGGCATCGCCGAAGGGGACTATAGGTTTGCCTGTTTGTCTGTCCGTCCGTCAATCCGTCCATTCCGTCCGTCTGTCACACTTGTTTTCCGGATTTCTTTTCTTAACGCTTGCAGATATTGATCGAATATTTTGTATGTGAGTCTACCACCATGAGTTACAGATCAAATTTCGTTCCGGTCCAATTTATTTTTGACGAAATTATGGGCCTTGGACTTAGAAAATTTCTTTAAAATAGCAGTTTTCAGACTTTTTTCCTTAACTCTTGCAAATATTGATCTAATATTTGGTATGTAATTCTACCACCATGAGTTACAGATCAAGTTCGAGTTTTGTTTTGGTTTACTGATAATTGACAAAATTGCGGGCCTTATACTTGCACAATTTCTTTAAAACAACAGTTTTATGGACTTTTTTTTCTAAACGCTTGCAGTCTACCACCATGAGTTACAGATAAAGCTCGAAGGTGGTTGTGAAAAAAAAAAAAAAATTCGTGAAGAGGGGCGGGTGTTTGCCGGTAGGGGACTTTTCTATTTGCCTAAGCAATACTTTCAGAATGCCTGTCTTTCCTCAAGCTGTTTTACATTATGTTTCTGAAAAGGTGTAAAGATTTAAATAATAATTTTAATGGCATGACAATGGTTTATTGACTTTTCTCAGACTGGAGAATTTGAGGGTCCATCTTGAATAAGAAGCGACTATCGAATGTTTGTAAAGTGCTTCCTTTGTTCTTTGCAGTTTCCGTCATTTGTTTTTTTACTTTGCATTCATTAAATGCGCCAGAACTTTATTTTATGCCTCCGAGATTTGTGATCGGGGACATGCTCTTTTGCCCTGTCTTTCTCAATGTTAGTTTGTTGGTTTGTCAGCAACTATACAAGGCACCAGGTACATGCCCCCGGCCGCGACATACCAAAGTCGTAAAAAATGATACTGGTATAACTCCCTTGCTGTGCGCTCAGTATATTAGGGTAGTTCCAGGACTGGTTTTCCCGGTGTCAGGATAATGTGATTGGGTATGGTATCATGCCACATGTCTACGGCGTGATACTGCAGTGTAGCAGCATTATATCTGTCTCAAGAGACATCGTCTCCAAATGAGTGAAATACTGTCGGTGGGACGTTAAACCCAACAAAGAAACAAATGAGGTATATGAGTAAAATGCGACTAGAAGTGCAGTGACCAAGAACCATAACTCTACCTTGCTCATTGTTAATTTATTTTTTCCCTTTAATTTTTGATTATAGATGTAATATTTGATAAATGATATTTGATAAATATTCAAAACAAGTGTGTGTATTGCGAAAATTGAAATACAAAATAAATAAAAAATAGAAGTCGTTTGTTTAAGATACAAACGAAGGGGCTTTCCATTTGCTTATTTCAGAGGTTTTGAATATATAAGTTAATACAAAAAAAAATGGAATAATGATGCATAATAATGTATGATTTAATACGTAAATCATCATTATCATAAATATATACTTATGTTCAAAAATAAGCTTAAAATATTTTTTTTTCATTTTCATCTTCTTAAGAAGATATTGAGAAAGCATAAATATGGATCTTATTTGATGACGCAACCTTTTATTATCATGCAGAAAAAAAAGGAAAATTTAAAGATGATAATACTTTCCTCAGGAAATTTTTTCTTACGTTATTCAATCAATTTTAAAAGTTTTTATCCTTTATTTAATATCTATTTCTTCGTAAGCATATGACTTAACAAATATTCATTGCAATTTGATTCACATAATTGAAATTGTAAGAAACAAAGAATATTTTGAAATCCATTACTTTCAACCTTTAAATTGATTGAGATTTACATTTGCAAAGATAGATGGAAACAAAGGCAGAGGTGTAAGCAAAATCATTTTCTTATTTCTATTTAATTAACGTTATAAACGTCTTGAAACTTTCAACAATTCATTTGCATTATATATTTGCTTATTTTTACAGATTTAGAAAAAGAAACCGTTAAACATTTAGAAAACATAAAAATCGATAGGAAAAATTACATGTATTTGTCATTTTTTTCAGGTTTGAGGAAAGCCGTGATAGCAAATGCAATAAGTTATCCGTATAGGTTTTCTGGCTCTAATATAATTATACTAATTCATCGTAAATGCGACTCATTTACTCAAAAACGTATCACAATTCAGTATTCAACGCAGGCACTATTTCCTGCAAAAGAACAATCAGATCTTGTTCATTCAACGCAATGACCGCTTACATTTCTTTCTTCAAATTAATAGATTTTCATGATTAAGCCCTTTTACGAAAAACATGAATAAGTTTTGATAACGTAATCACTTGAAATTTTTTGGACTTTTTGTGCATGTTAAGGCATGTGAAGATTAGCATCAATACTTATGACGCTGGAGCGCGAATACAAATTGAAATGAATTATTTTTTATATTTCAACGACGCCAAAGTCAAGTGACTAAAGAAAAACATCTTTTTTGCAAGGACATGTTCATTCTAACGTTCTATTAATCCAGAAAAAATATCTTCGAGAATGCGAACAAGTTTGTTTTCACGTTTTCAAGTAGGCATTCCATTAAACGTGAATAACTGCCATTTTTGATGATGTATCACTTGAAATTTTCAAGACCTTATGAACGTACTAAGTTTCGACATTTTTGAAAATTTTAAGTTCATTGGTCTAGTTGCCGATTTTATAAGTTTTTTTGTTTTTTTTTAAATAATTCCTGCTTTAGTATGCATGACGTCATAACTACGTGACAAAAAAAAATTCTTGCAGTATGCATCACTTCATTTTTAACTCTATCAATTCTAAAGATTTAATTAAGATTGACTCAAAATTTATGATACCATAGCGAGAAAAATCTTTAAAAAGAAATGCTTTTTGTCTTTTTGATTACGTCATAACCAGGTGACATAAGAGAAAATCACTCAGAAAATAGAATGTAAACCTCTATGCTGATATGCTGTCCAATTTTCATACTTCTAACGTATCAGGTGGCTTTGTATCATTTAAATTTTATTTTAGGACCAAAATTCGAAACTCGGTATTGCCATGAAATCGTAATCTTTTCGACTTTGGAAATTTGAATGCCAAGGTGCACATTTACATCCTAAAATACATATTTTGTAAAAATATCAAGATAATCGAACCAAAATTGAAGGCTCTAGAGCGCGAACAAACTTTTGAAAGTGGCGTCAAATCTGACGTCATATGACGCCAATGAAAATTAAAATGATTGAAAGTATAAAAAGAAATATTTTATCGTTGCAGTTTCATTTTCAATAAAATTGACTCAAAATGTATGATGCCAGAGCAAGAGAAATCTTTGAAAGAAAAGGACTTATCCTTTAAATGACGTCATAACCACGTGACTTAAAAAGAAATCTTTCAGAAAAAAGAAAGTAGATCTTTTAGCCGATAAGCTGTCCAATTTTCATGCTTCTAACTCATCAGTAGCCTTTGTAATGTTAAATAATAGTTTTAGAACCAAAGTTCGAAACTCGGTTTTGCCATAAATTCTTAAATTTTTCGAATTTGAAAATTTAGAAGACAAGGTGCACATCTACATCATAACATACATTACTTAATAATAATTATTTAATAAATTGTATATACAACCGATCTTAGAATATGCATGTGAAGTTTACGATGGGTGTTGTTTGTGGAATTCAGACAGGTTAGAAATGATTCAACTACGTTCATTTTATCAAATGACAAATACCATGTTACCCGAATACCCAAATTGCCTCTTCACCAGAACAAGTACTGTAGTTGATGTATCTAATTATGATATAAGAAATAGCTATGTGATACCACAATCCAGACTTACTCTTTTTTCGTAAATTATTCATTTTGTCAATGGAATTCTTTTGACCTAAGGGCCTCCGTGGCCGAGAGGGTAAAGTAAAGTCGCTGACTTTAACACTCACTCAGTCCCTCATCGCGTGGATTCGAATCCCGGCAGGGTAATTCGGATTTTCATGTGGGGAAGCCTTCCATCTGTCTTGCGGAAGGTCGGTGGTTCTACCCGGATATCTCCGTGCATTTGGGGGTCTTCCTCCACCTGTAATTAGCTGGACGTCGCTATATGACTGAAATACTGTCGAGGCGACGGTAAACTCAAATAGTCAAGTCAATTCTTTTGACTAATCTGTAAGATATCTGTATTCATTTAATCAATTTAAATAAGCAATCTTATAAAAAAGTAAATATACCTGAATACTATAATATTGGTGAAAGAAAATCTAATATATTGAATGCCAGGTTAAGATGCCAGTGTAGTAATTTCGACAATGAGCATAAATCAATATACTTCTTGTGTTTGTAGATACCTGTGTGAAAATGCATTTCTTTATTACTTTGAATGCCCTTTATATCGAAATCCTCGAGTGCTCTTGTTGCAATGACTTTCACGATTTCCTTAAAAGAAATAGAAATGCTTCTCAACGGATTAGAAACAATATCTGACGAAGATGATATATATATATTTAAATGTGTACAATTATGTATTTATATGTGTACAACAATATACAAAAGAACAATTTCAAATGTAAGTTATACATAAATTGCACCTAGATGTTAATGTAAAAATTCTATTTTTTATTATTTTCCCCTAGGCTTTTCTACAAATCTTATGTTTTAATATCCTTTATGTTTTTATTTATTTCTTTGTATATCATTGATATAGTTTGAAAGATATTGTTTGATTATTATTTATTTATGTTGTTCGTCATGTTTTGTAAGATTGCCTGGGAAATAGTTTGAATAATGTTGTAAGAATTTGTACCCTATCCAATGATTGAATGAAATTACAGCAATAAATATGTTTAAACTAACTCAGTATTAATGAATCTTTTTTTGTCAAATTTATCTCTGTAAAAGTCAAATGACGATATTTAAATCGTCCATTAAATGACGCAGTCGTTTTTGCTTTGTTTAATTTTGCAATCAACGCCTTTTTGTACATCTGTAGGTTATCAAAATCGCTCTGAGAGACTCTTCATGTACGTATTGTTGGGCCCTGACCTCGTCATGTTTTTCATTGATTTAAAACTGAATTACCTGTTTACTTTTATCTGTCAATTGTGAAAGCTCATGTCTCAACTCACTTTTTTGATATCCAAATGTATGTCATTTAATTACTTTAACTCATACTGTGTGTTAGCATTTTTTCAACTTATTGCATCATTCTGCCATTCTATTAATCCTCTTTTAAAGTCATTTCTAGTATTATTTATCATGATTATTCACTTTAACTTTTAAAAATGTAATCCTGATCCTTGGTTTGGTTAACAACAAACATGGAGGCTGCTTTGTGCATTCCATGTATTGATGACGTCATCATAATGACATCACAGTGACATCATAACCATCTCACAGAATATGTTAGATGAGGCTATTTTAGGGACTGTTGGATAATGATGTTTATTGTATCAATCAGTTTAAATTGCTGAATTCACAGTCCTAGGCATTTGTTTAGCCTGTTTTAAATTATATTTTACCTGAAACATTTTATAGATGACACAAGAATATCATGTTAATTTTAATACTTAAGTTATGTTTTTCCTTGTACCTATCAGATTCTAACAAAAAGTGTTAGACCTTTGTGTACCTCTGTTTGAAAACGGTTGGAAGATTGTTGGATTGTTTGATTCTGAGAGTATAAAAGGTAATGCACAGTTGGAATCTAGGACTCCCACATTCGTTTTGAACAGTAACCTTCATTCATCTTATTTGATTTTAGTAAGTTTTGGTTTATTTTGTAACTGAATTATTTGAAGGAATTAATCATTAAGAGCAAACTCGTCTCTTTTAAATAAATAAATAATATAACATAAAGGTCTATATTGAAATAGATAGGATTTTAAAGGTTAAGATTTAGAGAAATCATCATTCATATATATTATTGTGTTAACCTGTAAAAGTGCTTACTCATATAGCATTTAAGTAATATTTATAATATTTTAGTAGTTGTGGCTCTGGCACTTAAAGAAAATAGAGGTTAAATAACTTTCTGTACTTGGAACACTGTGTATTTGTTGTAAATTTAATCTGTTGAGAGGTAATAAAAGTGATATTTTAACACAATTCTGTTTTGTTGTTAAAAGGTTTCCATTTAATAAGTGAGAACGTTATTTTGGTCAAGGGTTAAGTATTAAGGGAGTCCAATTTTTGTTAAACTTTATTTGAATTTACCCCCTACGACACTCAGTGAGACACACACGCACACACACACACCCCTGTAGAGAAGAATCAAACGTCGGCTCGGGCCCTACATTTTTGGTGGTAGCGGTGGGATCAGTAAGTCTTCCTGTTGATCCTGTGATACGGACCCATTGGTTTCCGAGAACGTCTCCTATAATTAATTACTATGAAAGTGACGAGGAGGTGGTCATTTCACGTTGCCGCCGTCTGCCAAGCCGAAGAGGGAGGTCTTCAACAAGGGATGCATCTGCTGATCTAGCTCCTGATAGGCGAGCTGATGAAAATGCAGAGCAGAAAGAGCATAACATACAGCCTGAGTGCAACCCGCCAAGGGAACAAGAGGGTGATCAGAATGCACCTGCTGTGATGGATGAAGTCGCCGAAGTACTGCGCAGCTTGCACAATGAGATACGTGAGATCAGGAGTTTTCAGGTGGCCCAACCCCGACAATCAACCACACAACATCAGAGTCAACATAATCACAGTAGCCGTGATCTTAATAGCATGGAGAGATATGATTTGATGACAGAGCAGCAACAGACTGGTTCCACACCAGAGAGGCATCCAGACCTGACCAATACTTCCAGACATAATCATGCTGATGTGGTTAGCAGTCGCAGACAAAGAGGTTCTGATGGTGATGGATATCTGCACGACCCATTACGCCATTCCTACAGTAGTGCACCAAGAGTGAAGTTACCATCCTTTACTGGTAAAGAGAACTGGCCAGCCTGGATTGCAAAGTTTGAGATCATTGCCGACAGATACGAATGGAATGTCGAAGAGTGCCTAAACCAGCTGTTACCTAAGATTGAAGATCAAGCCAGTGAGTTTGTATTTTCTCAATTGGCACCTGTTGTTGTTAATGATTACCATCCTCTGCTTGTCGAGCTGAACACCCGCTACAGAGTAATAGAAACTACTCAATCATTTGTAGTGCGATTCAATCGCCGAGTTCAGCGTCATGGTGAAACCCCCGAGGAATTTGCAGCAGACTTGAAGTGCCTTTATGATAAGGCACACACCCACCGCGACAGGCGGACTCGTAATGAGGATCTTGTCCGGAAATACCTTGATGGCTACTTGATCAAGAAGCAAGATTCGCAATCGAGTTTTACAAAGAGCCGCGAGACATAGATTATGCCGTCTTTCATACAGTCTATTGGCTGCAACTGCATGGCAGCAATAAGGGTGAACGTCGACATAAACATGTAAGGAGGACAGCTAAAGCTGATATTGCGAATGATGCTGTTGATGTGGGGGTTGAAGTAGCTACAGACGTGAGCACCCGCTGTGTTGCAAAAGGAGAGACTGAAACCACTAGCGTCTCGAAGCAAGAAGAGTTGTTGAAGCAGCTGGTATCACGCCTTGAGAAATTAGAAAGGGTCATCCAGCAACAAGAGCCTAGACAAAGTAAACCACGTAGAAGTGAGGAGTGCTACTACTGCAATGAGCAAGGTCATTTTGCTCGTGAGTGCCCAAAGAAGAGTTTGGGTCTAAGTGCACATGAACAGCAAGCACATTCTCGGGGGCCAAGTGAGTTCCCACACATGCCTTTAAACAAGCGGGGACCTCCTCTTGCGGCCAAAGAGAGGTTCAAATAGAGCTTAGAGATAAAGATAAAGGCCATCAAATATTTGACAAGGATTCTGAGCCTGAGGCAAGGGTAGAAGATGATATGCCACTGAGGGAATTGGGGGACGGGATCTTTGTACATGGGGCAGAAGGAAGTCTACCTGTCTTATTTACGGCTGCCACAGTGGCATCCAAAACAATAATATCTCATCAGGTGTACCAGAGGTTGAGGGACAGTGAGAGACCTAGACTCCGTGGATCGTCTATCCTGCGTTGAGCAGGGGGGAAGCCGATCAAGGAGTGGGGAAAAGATGAATTTAAATGCAGATCATGTTGATACTACTGATACTGAATCGGATTATATTATGTGGATCAAAATAAAAGGATGGCATTTGATTTTGACCTGATTGTAGGTGTTATCTATATACCACCAGAGACATCCCGATTTTTCAACCAAGATGAGTTTAACTTATTTATGAATTAAGTTACAGAAATGAACAATAAATTAAATAATATTCTTCTTACAGGAGACACTAATGTTTATACAGGGTCGTTACTAGATTTAACTGAAATAGACGATTTTTATCTTATTTTCAGTTAGATACAAAAAATCTGATTTCTCATTTTTACATAAATAGTGAAATCCTGACATCCAATTTTTGTTTGAATAGGAAGACATTAGATACCACAACAAATAATGTAGGATATAATCTTATAGATATGTGCAAAAATAACAACCTTGGTCATTGGTCAATGGTCATTTTGGTGAAGATATGGGAAAAGGTTATTCTACTTTTAAAGACAATTCTGTAATTGACTATAATTGACTTCACTATATGCTAACCGAGGTTAATCCGATTTTTGAATAACTTTGAAATACAGGAAACTGACTGTTTGTTATCAGATCGGCATTCTTTATTATCCGCTGAAATTAAGACAAAACACACAGTTAGAGAATTATACAGAAAACAATACACAAAACAAAATATTAAATGGACTAATGATAAGCCGATACAATTTAAAAAAAAAAACCATTAATACAGAAGAAATACAAATTATATATAATCTATATTAGAATCAAATACTGAAGAGGATGAATAGTGTCTCATTATTAAAACAATTCAGTCTATAATTGACATCTATAAGAAAACAGCAGAAAATACATTTAAAACAATTAGTTACAAGCTAATCTCAAGAGTTACTCTAAACAAAAACAAAGACGGGTATGGCAGTGATTGTTTCGCCAAAAACGAATTAACGACCACCGTGCAAGAAATCGGTACAAACTAAACAAAACGTTAGAAAATAAAATTTCATTTAAAATACAAGCATATAAGCGCACAATGAATTTCTATATAAAACAATTTCGGTATAAAAAAACAACAAAAACTAAGAACAATGCAAAGAAATGAGCCAAACAGTATTGGAACTGTCTAAATTCATTAAATAAAAATAAAACAAACGTGAACACTCCGATACTCGCAGACTATGAATATTTTAAGTATGTTAATGAAATACTGATGATGTAAACGAAGACAATACTTACCCTGATCTGGGAAATGATGACGAAATCTTGAACGCTGGCATAACAGTATCTGAAATCGAAAATAAAATGTATAATAAGTGCAAAAATGGTAAAACAACCATCCCTACCGATAACCTCTGTAACGAATTCATTAAAACAACTAAACACTTGTTCTTGCTTATATATGAAAAAGTATTTAATTCTTGATACCGGAATAATACCGCAATTCTGGTCAAAGGATTTTATTATACCAATTAAAAGGGTAAAGGATCTACCCGAAAGCCAGAAAATTATCGTCTCATTACTATTTTAAGCTGTTTAGGAAAACTATTCTCTTCTAAACTAAATGACCGATTGACAAAATTAACTGAAAAATATAATCAAAGAAAACCAAGCAGGATTTAGAAAATATCATTCAACCTTGGATCTAACTTTCACTTTCCATTGCTTAACACGACTCTTTTAATGACAAAAGAAAGAAACGTACGTTTGTTTTATTGATTTCTCACGCTGCTTTGATCTCATACCCAGAGCCTAGTTATTCAAAATGTTAATGTCAAACCGAATAGATGGCAAGTTTCTTAGACTTATACAAAACATGTACCGTGACATTAAATCCTGTATTAATTTTAATGATGAAACTTCTGACTTCTTTGCTAGTTACAGTGGGGTCAGACAAGGGAAAGTATTTCACCACTACTTTTCTCGTTTTACTTTAACGATTTACAAGACTTTTTGATTGAAAATAATTGCAATGGCATACATACTTTCTATGAAGTAGATAACACTATCAATTATTTACATATCGAAATATTATTATTTGCTGATGACACTTTGATTGTCGGTTCTGATCCTAAATCATTTCAAAAAAGTTAAAATATTTCTTATAACTATTGCAATAAAAGAAAACTGAAAGTTAATACTGGAAAAACTAAAGCTATTGTTTTTGGTTCGAAAAGAACTAAATATAATTTCATTCTGGGTAACAAACAAATAGAAACTGTAGAATGTTATAAATATCTAGGTGTTTAGTTTTTATTGAATGGTAGTTTCAATAAAGCCAAACTCAATTTAGTTCAACAAGCAAGAATGGCTGTATTTACTGTTTAATGGCTCAAATAAAGAAAAGAATTTACAAATCTTTCAAAACTGAATTTAAATTTGAAAAAAAAAAATATTTAACACTATTACCGATGCAGTTCTCGCACATATTGTTCAAATTCAGAAGTTCAAATCATAAACTACCAGTAGAAAAAGGGAGGTGGAGTGGGATGCCATTTGAAGACAGAACATGCTTTATATGTATGAATCATAAAGGTGATGAATGTCATTATGTAATGTTCTGCAAATGCTTTTCTCGATTAAGAAGTAAATACATTCCACAGAAATATAGCAATAGACCAAAAAATGATCAAATTCAGAGAGCGTATCAAAACTCAAAACTATGATATCCTTTAGAACCTTTGTTATTTTCTATATTAAATAATGCAAACTGTTAACTCATATGTCATTTACATGTATTGCTTTAATTCAAACATTTATTTGATATAAGCAAACTGTCAATGTCAGAATGAATACTCTTTTTAAAATTGTAAATTACGTCATTTACGATTGTTATACATTTGTTAAACAATAATCCATATCTCCCCACCCCCTTTCAAAACATTAATTCCCGGTAAGTTATATTTTTCCTTGAGTACTGTCGTAATTGTTGTTCCATTGAACTAAGCCCCTTAAATTCTTTTCGAGTACCGGTAATCAACAGCTTCAATTTTAACACAAAGTATACTTACAAACAAAACAAATCCTGAGAAGGTCCTCCTTGAAATCCTTTCGTTCCGTATAATAAAACAACTTACAGTGAAAAAGCATGCTTTTTAAAACAGCAGTTATCATATGATTCGTGTTTATTTCATGCTTCATGTCTATTTCACTGTCAAACCTTGTTGATCTATTTATAGTCCACAGGTGGTTCATTTTTTATAAACTATGTACGTTGGTTGATAATATGAACATATTCTCATTAAAATACTTAATATTTCATTTACATTTAGACTAGATATTACAAGTCTTTATTTTGAAAATACTGTTGACCCCGAATTTCTTTATGTAATCTGTTATATCTGTTAGATTTCCTAATAATTTCCCAGCTTTATAGCAATGCAGAAGATGATTTAAGCACAAACACTTAATAATGATGCTATGAATAATATGTCAACCGTTTCCTTTTCGTAAAAATCTGTTTGAAATACCTGACTATCCAAGCAAACAGCAGATTCTCAAATTGTATTCAAAATTACCTCCACTTTAGGAGCTCTTCTATTTTTACATTTATAAAAAAATCAGTTCAACTTCATAACCTGATATGAAAACTCGAAAATCCCCGCAAATTCTCATTATGTTCCAGTTGATTTGGAGTAATATAAAAGCTTAACAGCTGATGCACATATATTTGTTATTTTGAAGTTTTTTTCGGAATTATAAGTAGAAGAACTAACTCCGCCACTTGAATCTGTGACACATAAATTGGTATTTAACCCCTTTCTGATTAGAACAACAACCCATCTAAAACATCTAAAATGTATGTTGCCATTGTTACATATTAATGGGTCATCCCATTATTTTCAAAAGCGTAGCTGGACAGAAAACGATGTGCAAGTCCGCACTTTTTTTTCACGAATTACTGCTCGTTCCTTAAACAAAGTAAGAAGAAAGTAAAATCGGGAAAATAATGTGCCAGTCCGGGCTTTTTGACATAAACACGCCTAATTTTGACCAGACGTTTGCCTCATCATCTTCATCATTATTAAAACGAGTTTCTCGAAATAAATTACATCATATTTCATCAAATAATATGCATAAAATAATAAAATATCATCAAGCGTTTCGACCCCATCCATTTAGACCGTTTTCGTGTAGAGGAACAATAGAAAATAAAAACAGAAATACTAATTACATAATTCGTGATCACGTGATATCATGAGTCGTCACTGTGGAGGTCTTTACCCCGTCCCATGTTAATGTCAAATTCATCCGACATACTGTCTGTCAGAAAGTATATAAGATATAAATGTATTACTTTAAGTAACCAAACAATGTAATAGTGCACACAAAATACAAAATCCTAAAAAAAAAAAAATAATAATAACAATCGTTTTTAACAAAGTGGTAACATTCACTTTTAAGACCACCTTGCTATTATATATCATTTTTCTCTGGAAACCATTGGTGGTCTCAATAGTGTGAATTGCATATACGTGCCTTTGTCAATTCTTAATATATGTATTAATAATTAATTCTAAATATTCATAAATCTTGGATAGTACGAGTTTGAAATAGACTTAGTTTGATGATTATTCCTGTTTGGTACCTTTACCTTATTTTTGATTGTTTGCTTCTGTTGTTGTTTTCGGCAGCGTTACATACAACTGATTACATCTATTCAGTAATTCATTTGCATAAAAGGGTTTGAATAGTTACAATCGACTTGTTGTGCTTTATTGTTTACTCAACATAACTATATTAACATATGCTATATGATTTATGTATAACTTAGGGTTTGAACCGTGATACTCTGCTCAAAGACGAGGGAGGAAAAAGATTATCAGCAATAACGGTCTTCTCTTTATCAATACGATACTTAAAGGACGACTTTACAAAGGAAATGAGTAAACAAAAAGTTGACCTTTATCTAGGGGAAAATGATCTGCGTGTTGTTCTAACTGTTCCGGCAATATGGAAGGATGCTGCAAAACAGTTTATGCGAAGAAGAAGCAATAGAGGTAATGTTAATCTTATCAATGATATTTTTCAATGTTAGAAAACGAAGTGTCAATAATATTCGCGTCCAGCATTAACACGTATCACTTTCTTTTTTTACTGTGAATATTGTTAATCTATTAATATATATACATGTATCAAATAATTAATACGTACTTTGATAACATTATAGTACCGTATGACAGCATGCGGCACACAAGCGTAATGAATCACACCGTTTAACATTAGCTTGTCAGTAAGTCAGTACGGTAAGTCATGTAGCTACATTGATATGCTGATAGCCAAGAAATGATTACTAATATGATTTTAATACATTTGGTTTTTCATAGTATTTTGATCGAGACCGCAACCTCCCGCTTTTAAAGCAGCTGCTGATGATGGTAGTGTATTTTCTTCGATTGAAGAGACACCCACTGATGTCTTTTACTCATTATTTAAAGGTTATATGGATTTTATTTATCTGTACTTAACTGTTATTATTGCACTAGGCCGGCATTAATGATGACAACCTGGTTATTGCTCTTGAGCCGGAAGCTGCCTCATTCTATTGCCGGCACCTGTCTGTAAGGCAGGTAGAGGGGGGAGATGAGCTAGCTATGGGTACCCTTCAAGAGGGGACCAGGTACATCGTGTTGGACGCTGGAGGTGAGCTGTGTGTCTTAATCGAAACAAAGTGAAACATATGCCATCATATTATATTTGTGAAAAGGATGGCACCAGAATGGTATAATGGTATAATGTCATTCAACAGATGAACCTTTGGTCTGGAAGGCTAAAATAAACAGAAAATAAAATAAAATTAATTCCCTCGATAGTAAACAGCCACGGCTAGATGAAGATGGAATATGAAAGTATTTTCAACTGGGTTCGAGAAATTGTCAGCATAAGTAACCACGATTAAGAACATTTAATATCTGGTATCAAATACTAAGATATTCCAATTGATGTAATTTTGGCAAAATGAAAATAAAATCAGGTTATTTTTTGCAAAGACTTCATCACGAGAAATAAATTGCCCCTTTCAGGAGGAACTGTCGACGTCACCGTGCACGAGGTTTTGAAAGATGGACACCTGAAAGAAATACATGCAGCCAGCGGCGGAGCTTGGGGTGGCACTAAAGTAGATGATGCTTTTGTACAGTTCTTGGAGGCTATATTTGGTCAGTATTATATAGAAGGAAATAGAATAGTCGGATTTTCTCTCTGACGAAAAAGAAACTGCGTGATAAAAAGGGTTTATGGGGCTTAACAGGAAAACAAGTTGTTCTTTACATTGCTTTCATTGGAATGTGAACTTCTTTTTTTTTTTTTTTTATTTACAAAAATCTATATATTCAGATACATAAATAGAGAAGATCTGAGTCTAAAAAAAAGAGAAAGTCACATAAGAGGATTTAGTAATGGAAACAAAGGCCTGATATACATATTTAGAGGACTCTAAAATGTTTTGATGTAAGAAGAGAGCAAAAATGTGCAGCCAGACCATACTCAAACCCAGGGTCGCTTATACCGATAAGGGTTACATACTTCCCTGGCAGTTTGGAATTCGTTCAAGAATTTACAGTGATCAATTATTAATGTTCCTGACAAATATAAGAGCAGTAAACACCGGAGAACTATACTGAAATGATCCCATGTTGGGTGTCAAAATAACCAAGTGAGATCAATGTGCAGCCAGACCAAGACTTCAGCCTGGGACCTCTTGCTTACACGGCGAGTGCTGTACTGACTGAGTAACTGGACAGCTTAACCAGTCGCCGACTGATAAGCCTTACTTTTAGGCCGTTACGCGTTACATTGATTTACAGAAAAAAGTATTTGGGGATTGAAAGGTTTTATAAAGGTTTACAGCGGTGAAAGATTAAATATTGTGAAAGAAAATCTTATTGTTTATTTTTTTCAAGAAATGATTTTAATATACAGCATGAAAAAAAAAGGAATACATAGGTGTTTTAAAATATATACCATTTGAATGTCGCATCTATAAGAACATATTCCATGCAGTGTGGTGAAGAATATTTGAAATAAAAATGTTATTACGTGCGAGCTTTTTGCCAGTTTGTTTTGAGAAAAGATGTTGAAAATAATGTCCACTGCTTCAAAGATTACTATTATTATTTAACAGTACAGCTCATAAATAATGTAAAATTTTGATTAAAGTAGCCGCATAATAATCACAAAATTTGGTAATCCAAACAGTGTTCCAGGTATTCCTTAGACAAATGACATACTCGGTAAATGTAGTTTTTTAGAATGTTTACTTAATCTCTAAGTCTCTAATCCTCTCTGTATCTTTCATCTTAATCTTCTCCCCTCTCCCGATTCAAACATGTTTATCGTGAAACACAAAATTAACATTATCCAATCAGAAGTTATAAAGCAGGAAACAAATTATACCTTATCAACCAGTCAAATTCACTTAAGTACATACAAAGTGAAAACAAAAGAAATTGCAAGTATGGGATGAACTAATTAAAGGAATATACAGCCTAGAACATGTCAACACACGGCCTTTTATATTAAGATGACACCTATATGGGCTGCACATGGCCTATCATTCCAGGTGTAAATTCTTCTTAATAATAACAGAGAATTTGATGATGTTAGTGTGATATAAAAATGACAATTTAATCATATTTGAAATATCAAATATTTTTCTTGACTTGAAAATAAAATTATGATAAATGATCTCTACATATTCAAAATCTGCAAATCATTTCAGGAAATATGATACTAAATTTGAACAGAATATACAAATCACTTACAATTATGAATATTCAAATAAAATCAGTATAAAATTGAGGTTCTCTTACATTAATAATTGAATATTCTCAACACACTAAATTTTACTTCATTATAGTATCACACATTCAAAGTATGAAAAAAATCTTGTTTCAGTAAACAAATTACTACCCTTCAACAAAAAATGAAAGAATGTACTGATATGCCGATTCACATCCCACCCACTTTGTTTACATGGCGTCATACAGTTTATCTTTTTCACCAATTCGTAGGTTATCATATCAAAAGTAAATAGTTAACAATGTAAAAATAAAGTACCGTTAATAATATTAGCAATGATTTATTGTTCATATGTTTTAAATATGTATATTTCATTCCTAAATTCACTTTGTAAAAACAAGCATGGTTTTACCGCCATCTTGTATGTTCATTTCATTCAAAGAAACGCTTTCCGGGAAACTCCACCTGCATTTTATGACGTCATGTAAACAAACGTTACCTAACAGTATATAAGGCCCGAATTTTGAAATCAGAAGAAGAAAGAGGAGAGGTTGAGAATTGATATAAGAGAGAAAATAGATAGAAAAGGAGGAGGGAAAATTGAAAGAGTTAAAAAGATACAGAAGGTCAAAATATGAAGGTATATTTTTAGAATCTATTTTTAGCGATGCTAAAAATAGCAGTTTCTTTTTATAAACACGGGTTGACCTTATGTAAATAAAAAGTATTATTACCAGATCCGTCTTAATTTTTGTACTGCCCAGCACAACATTTTGGTGTCAGAAGTGGGATGTAGATTTTTTTTAAGGGGCAGTAGTAAATGATATAAAGAAAGTTAAATAAATAAAATAATGAAGGACAGAAATTGATGTGAATAAAAATCAGGAGAGTCTTGTATAGCAAGAACAGATTTTTATTTACTAAAAAAATGAATGACTAAATAAAAAAAGTTTGTAATTTTTTTTTAGAATTAATTATACAAATTTACATGAAATTTGAAAATTATCATTGCCATCAACCTGTGTTGAATTCTTGTGTTATCTGAAAATAGAAATAGATGAAAACTTATTTATAAAGAATACATAATAATTATTTATAGATATAGATCTATATATAGAGAATATATTTTTTAAATATTTTTTTTTGTTAATACCAATGGATAATTCTGAATTAGAAACAAGCATGGAGAATGATACTACAGAGAATCCTACCAAGGAAACTCCTGAAAATGACTTGTTTGAAAATAGGCTGAATTTTATGACCAGGGAAATAAGCTCAATATCTTTTTCATTAAAGGAATTGCAGTCATATGCAACAGAGAATGGATTCTATTGAAACTGATTTCAACAGAGTAAATGGAAACATTGCTGAAAGATCTTACAGGGTAGACCCAGAGGTTACTTTCAATTTTAGGGATGACACAAATGGCAGGAATAATGATGAAAGGCAAAATTGTTCCAATGTCAGATATGCATAATAGAAATCAGAATGTGTCAAACAGTAATGTTGTGCAACAACAATTTCACACAAATAACTTAAAAATGAAACCTCAGACATATGATGGATCAACAGATATATCAGAATATCTGACTCAATTCAATATTGTTGCAGAAATTAATGGCTGGAGTTACCAAGCCAAATCACTGTATTTAGCAAGAAGTTTAACAGGAAATGCTATGTCAATGTTGAGTGAATTGGCTGAATTGCAGAAAAAGGGATTATGACAGTTTGATAGAGTTTCTAAAATCTAGAGTTGGTACTAAAAACAAAGCTGAGATATTTAGGTCACAGCTGAAGTCACTTACTATGAGAAAAGATGAATCTATTCCGGAATTAGCTCAGCGTGTTAAAAAGCTGACCCGCCAAGCCTACCCAGATGCAAACTCTGATTTGATAGAAATTTTGGCTTTGGACTGTTTATTTATAGTCTAGATGATTCTGATATTAGATTACGACTCAGAGAATGCTGTCCGAAGTTAATGTCAGAGGCAGAAACAATTGAAGTTAGGGTCGAAACGTACAAATTGGCAGATAAACAAAGACTCCAATCTGTCAATGCATATCAAGGTCAGGAAAATTATAAATCAAAATCAGGGCTAGACACTGTGTTGGAGAAGATAGAGAGAATTGATTCCCAACAGAAACAGGCTGTTCCACAGTATAAACAAAGATATAGGTCACAAAAAAGTCAGGATTTCAAAACCAAACCCAATGAATACAGGCAAGGCGGTAGCAAAAATTTTGAAGAGAGGTCAAACCAAGATAGAAACAGATACAATGCTAACAGAAATCAGAGCAGACAATTTAGATCTAATTATGATCAAAACAGTCAGAAAAATCGGGAAAATTTCGGGAAACAGTCAAGGGTCGAGTTGGCGCAACCAGACCAAACTGAATGTAAGGTCCAAGGGTATACTGATCAACAGTTTGAGTGAGCAGAGTGGATATTTTTGTGATGCTCTGATTAATAACAATTTAATTTCTTGTTAATGTGATTCTGGAGCAAATGTTTCAATTATTAATTCTAAAATCATGGAAAATTGGCCAAATGATTCGAAACCAGATATTCTACCAGTAAAATCGATGCTTTGTACAGTTAAAGGAGAAAGCAAACCATTTATAGGTAAGGCCATTAAATAATTTGTATAGGTGGTCACAAGTTTCAGCATGAAATGTTGATTTCAGATGTTGTTCAAGAAGCTATTATTGGCATAGATTTTATGAGAGCAAACAGATGTGATTTGATAATAAGTAAGAATCATATGTTGGTAAAAGGTGATAAAATTCCGTGTTACATGAAAAATGCTGCTGTTTCAAGTTGTTGTAGAATTGCTTTTTCCAACGATGTGGTCATTGAACCAAATACTGAGGTTGTGGTACAAGCAAAAGTTCTGGACCATGTTGACAGGTCTAGTCAATATTTGGTGGAAGGTGCTACTGATTATGTTGAGAAGACTGGTATCTTGGTTGGGAAAGTTCTGGTTGATCCAAAGTGCGGTCAGGTTCCCATTAGTCTGGCAAATTTTTCCGACAAACCTGTAAAAATTTACAAAGATACAATGACAGCGAAACTACAATTGGTAGATATTATAAAGTCTCAGACAGTTGTTCATATACAATCAGAAATTGTTAGAAAAATGATGTAATACCAGACAATTTGACAGATTTATTTGAAGAATCTTCAGTAAATCTTGATACTACACAAAAAGAAGTGCTAAAACATTTCCTAATTAAGCATCAAAATGTATTTTGTAGAGGAGCCGGTGACATTGGTCATTCAGCATTAGTGAAACATACAATTGACACAGAAAATGCCAAACCTATCAAAAAGTATCCCTTTAGGATTCCATTAGCTAAAAGAAAAGTTGCAGAGGAAGAGATTAAGAAAATGGAGAGAGAGGGAATAATAGAAAAATGTCCCCATAGCCCTTGGAATAGTCCTATTGTTATGGTCACAAAAGCAGATAAGTCGGTAAGATTTTGTTGTGATTTTCGAAGTTTAAATGAGGTAGCTGTCAAAGATTCTCAGGCGTTACCTAGAATAGATGATAGTATAGAGGCACTATCAGGTTCAAAGTGGTGGTCTTGTTTAGACATGAAATCCGGTTATTGGCAATTGGATATAGATGAGAAAGATAGATACAAGACAGCATTTTCTATTCCTGGTGGAGAGCAGTGGCAATGGAAACGTCTAGCGTTTGGGTTGTGTAACGCTCCAGCCACCTTTACAAGACTAATGCAGTCGGGTTTCACTGGTTTATTGTGGAATACCGTCATTATATATCTAGATGACATTATCTGTCATTCTACCACATTCTCACACCAGCTTGATAATCTAGAGTTGGTTTTTAAGAGGCTAAATGATGCAAACTTAAAACTGAATCCCAAAAAGTGTGTTTTATTTCAAAAGGAAGTCAATTTTCTAGGTCACACAATCAGCGAAAATGGTATAGGTACTGATATAATAAAAATTGAATTAATTAAAACCTGGCACACACCAAGAAATGCTAAGGAAGCAAGAAGTTTCATTTCCCTAGCAAGTTATTACAGAAATTATGTATATCAGTTTGCAACTATTGTAAAACCCATTCATGAATTATCAGAAAATGGTAGAAAGTTTGTTTGGACAAAAGATTGTGAAAAAGCATTTGAAACAATAAAAACGGCTCTAACAAATGCTCCTATTTTAGCTTTTCCTACAGAGAATGATACATTTATTTTGGATACCGATGCCTCTTTGGTGGGACAAGGTGCTGTGCTTTCACAGGTTGTCAATGGTCAAGAAAAGGTTATAGGCTATTTCAGCAAGTGTTTTACAAGAACTGAAAGAAAATATTGTGTAACTAGGAGAGAGCTCTTAGCAGTCATAAATGCAATGAAACACTTTCATCATTATATCTATGGTAGAAATGTATTGATAAGAACAGACCATTCAAGTCTGAAATGGTTAATGAATTTCAAAAATGTTGAGGGACAATTAGCTAGATGGATGAGTTTTCTGAGTTCCTATGATTTTACAGTAGAACACAGATCTGGTCGACTGCATTCAAATGCAGACGCATTATCACGAAGACCATGTATTAATAATGACTGCAAATATTGTGGTTGAATCGAATCTGAAGAGTGTAAAAAGGTCACAGTGGCAATTGTCACTGAAAAACGGTCCGATATAGAGAACTGCACCAATCAGGAGAGTAATCAAATTTTGTTTACCATGGTGTGCAAGCTGATTATGCTTTTACTCAGTTCAAACACTTCCGGGATGGTTGATATAATGTTGATAATTTCAGGGTGGTATTTCACTTCTATATATAGTGCTCCTAATACATGTGTGCCCAAATCAGGACGAGAGTTGGAGGAGGTTAATCTGGTTACAGAGATGGTCGAGCCAATTAGGGCTGGCCGTAATCTAGATGGCTGTTTGGATTCCAGTTCAAATAAAGAAAATGGTTTTGGAGAGAGAGAAATTGGTGTGCAAACAGAAGTATATTGTCAAACAGAGGAAAAAGATGTTTTGATAAGTTCTGTGACTGCACCTGATATTTGTAGTAGTGGTAGTGTCAATGCACCCAGTACAAGTTCCGATGGTATAAATGGTAAAACAGTTGAATGTAGTCTAGTAGATGGAGGTGTATAAGGAGAAGGGGTTAATGTTGGAAAAATTCAGGATAAAGATCCTGCTCTCAGATTAATCAAGGAAATGATATGTAGTGGTGTTAAGTCTGATTGGCAGGAAGTGGCTAAGTATTATACTGAACTAAAATTCTACTGGGCGCAGCTGGATTCCTTAATTGTAAAGAGAAATATATTGTACCGGAAATGGGAAAGTGAAGATGGGAAGTCTGTAAAGTTGTTGTTAGTCATTCCAAAGTCTCATAGAGATCTTGTTTTGCAACAGTTCCATGATGGAAAGAGTGGTGCTCATTTAGGAGTTAAGAAAACTCTAGCAAAGGTTAGAGAAAGGTTTTTTTGGTTTGCTTTAAGAAAGGATGTGAAACATTGGAGTCGAATGTGTGATGTATGTAACAGTCGAAAAGGTAGCATAAGGAGTCATAAAGCTCCACTTCAAACATATAATGTTGGAGCCCCAAATGAAAAAAATGCTTTTGATTTCATGGGACCATTTGTTAAAACTAATAGAGGAAAAAGATATTTGATGGTGGTTGGTGATTTATTTACTAAATGGACAGAATGTTACAGTTTGCCTAACATAGAAGCTTCTAACCCTTTAGTAGATCAATATATAAGTAGATGGGGATGCCCTCTCATTTGTCACACTGATAAAGGTAAAACTTTTGAGTCAAAAGTGTTTCTGGAAATGTGTAAATTATTAGATATAGAGAAGACACGATCTTCCAGTTTCCATCCCCAAGGAAATGGTTTTATTGAGATTGGGATGAACATGTTGATCTGGTAATGTTGGCATACAGGTCTTCAATTCAATCGTCCACAAGGTTCACCCCATCCCTGATGCAAATCGGTAGAGAATTGCGTCTACCAGTGGACTTGATTTTTGGTAGTCCTGAGAGAGATGAAAATGAAAAGCCTATTAGTGTTGCAGGTTATGTATCAAAGTTGGAAAAAAATGCAGAACACACATGAATTGGCACGAGTTAATATGGAAAATGCTAGTAAAGTCATGAAAACAAATTATGATGTAAAACTGAAGTATAAGAATTTCAAAAGTGGTGAGGCAGTATGGTACTATTGCCCAATAAGAAAGAATGGCTCAAGTCCAAAATTTCAGAGACCATGGGTTGGTCCTTGTAAAGTGATAAATAAAGTGAATGATGTTCTTTATCGAATTAAAACAAGCGAACGGTCAAAACCAAAAATTGTTCACCATTACAAATTGAAAGTTTATGCTGGAAAGAACAAACCCAGCTGGTTTTAAAATTATATGGGAATACTGATTTGCTTGTTTCTGGTCCATGATTGTCCATTTTATTTTTATTGATACAGTTGTCAATAAAATCAATATGTCTGACAACATGTTTAAATATTACTCTAATAATAAGTAAAAAGGTTAAATTCTCTCTAAAAAAAATATTATATATATATATAAATATTTTATATATATATTTAAAAAAAGATGAAAGGGGTTTTGTATTTTTTTTTACAGTTCAAATGTGGGTTGTGTGAGGACCTTTATTTTCCTGCTAGGAAACCATGCATAGCGCACCTTAGAGAACAGCACAGTGGAATAAATTTTTTCGACGAAATTATAATCCACATAATTGCAGAGCCCTGAAACAGACTACAAGTTGTTTAATCAGATTAATGGGAATAAGGGGAGAAGGCGGAGAAAGAGTTAGAAAGATAGTGAAAGTAGTAGTGAAAGTGACAGTAGCAGCGGCAGTAGTAGTGAAAGTAGTGATGAGGAAAGTGAGGAGGAGAGGGACATAGAATTTGAAAATATTCAAGAGGAAAACTTCCTGCAAGAAGTGAGGTTGTATGAACAAGATGAATTTGAGAGTAGGAAAGAGGGAAAAAAGAGGAAGAAAAAGAAAAATGAAGAGAAAAGAAAGAAAATGAAAGCGACAAGAAAAGAAGAGATGAGGAAAAAAGAAAAAGAAGATAAATGAGAGAACTGAGAATGGAAAGAATAAAAAAATAAAGGAGAGAAGAAAAAAGAATGAGAAAAAAAAAAAGAAAACTGGTGGGAAAGAAGATTGAGAAAGAGAGTCTGATTCATGATGGTTATATCTATGAGTTGGTTACCGTGGTGAAGAAGTATAGGATTATGGACTAAAACAAGTAGGGAAAAAATTTAGGGGGAGAAATATATTCATGTTCATTACTATTTAGCTTAGGTTAGAAAATGTAATTAACATATTGTTATACTTGTCACTGTGAAAATAATTTTCCTGTGATGAATTTGCTATTGTGACTAAATGTAATAATCATATCTGGAAAACAGATAAATTACCATTACCAGAAAACTGTTGTCTGGAAAACTGATACCCGAAGGGCTGATGACACCCTTGAAGAACCATGAACATTTAACCTAAAATAAAAATATATATATATATATAAATAATAACAGTGCATGTTTTGTTTCAGTGTTGAAATAGAATGATAATTACATATATGACATCATTGTTGACATTTTATTGAAGTGCAATGACATTTCCATTGATTCGGTAATTATCAACAGACACTTTGAATAAGTGAAAAAAAAAACAGAAAAAAACAACAAAAAACAACATTTAAATGAAGTATATATGTTGAAATTTGAATGCTCATTTAAACGGTTATTGATGTTATTTCAAATATTTCTTAAATTTCTTAGGTCTAACAGTGTATTTTGTATTTTACATGACTGACAGTATTGTTTTGAATTGTCTTAATATTTAAATTACAGTCAAATTGTTAAAATATAGTAATATAATGTTCTTACCTGTGCATTTTTAAGAATTTGGACAATTCTTCGAACGAGGGGGGCAGTGATATGCCGATTCACATCCCACCCACTTTGTTTACATGGCGTCATACAGTTCATCTTTTTCACCAATTCGTAGGTTATCATATCAAAAGTAAATAGTTAACAATGTAAAAATAAAGTACCGTAAATAATATTAGCAATGATTTATTGTTCATATGTTTTAAATATGTATATTTCATTCCTAAATTCACTTCGTAAAAACAAGCATGGTTTTACCGCCATCTTGTATGTTCATTTCATTCAAAGAAACACTTTCCGGGAAACTCCACCTGCATTTTATGACGTCATGTAAACAAACGTTACCTAACAGTATATAAGGCCCGAATTTTGAAATCAGAAGAAGAAGAAAGAGAAGAGGTTGAGAATTGATATTAGAGAAAATATATAGAAAAGGATGAGGGAAAATTGATAGAGTTAAAAAGATACAGAAGGTCAAAATATGAAGGTATATTTTTAGAATCTATTTTTAGCGATGCTAAAAATAGCAGTTTCTTTTTATAAACACGGGTTGACCTTATGCAAATAACAAGTATTATTACCAGATCCGTCTTAATTTTTGTACTGCCCAGCACAACAGTACATAGCCTGGTGGGTCCATGTGAAGTCGCAGAAACTATGAGAATGTCATTGTTAAGGAATTTGGAAAATAAAATGTATCATACTTTTAACTGAAATTTTAAGTATAGAGAGAATTATTCTGCAGAAAAGTTTTGGAAAAATTCATCTTCGTGTTATTGGTACATGTAACAAATATCATCAGCCTATTCTACAATTTAACAGATTAAGGCTGTGACTGTAAATGTAAGGGCCATTCTCCAAAATTTATTTTCTTTAATACCCTTTTCAAGATATCATCTTGAATAGTATCGAAGTAACGCTGCAGACAATATCTGAAGAGATAAGCTGTTCTTAGAATTATCCCTTCACAACATCAGACTGTCTTAAATAGGGACAAAGTGATGCTTCGGATTTTAAAACAGAGGGCAATAACTTTGAAAAAAAAGGGCTCTAAAAGAAAATATCTGCTCTCAACCCATCTTCTTCAAGTCATTTATAAGTCATGTACAAAATGTCGCCAGCCTATCTTTAATGTTAAGAGGATTATACACATGAGCTTTGTGAAAGGGAGTACATTTTTACGAAGGGCATTAACTGTAATAAAAGAAGGCAATAAAAGGCAGAGTACCATAGCCTCATTATAAGATTTCATGCAATTTGATCTTACCTGTTACCTTTAGCAGCAACCAGATTCAAATTTCGAGAACATTACAAAAAATGTTCAAGTTTCTATACATACTTTAATAAGTAGAAAATTGGAGATAATCTGAGGGCCTCATTATCCGAGGGATCAGTAATTTTAAAAACTTGCAGTTAAGGACCATGATATTATCATTAAAACAAAATTAATTTTGATCTCAGAAGAATAATTTTGAAATTATCTACATTTTTGTCCGTACATACAGATACCAGCTGACCCCATATTAGACGTCATTTTTCAAGGGATCTAATTTATTTTTGCAAAGAACTATAAGCTGAACTTTCGTGCCAAATGATATTAAGATCCGACTATCAGTTTCTAAGAATAATATATTTTTCAATCAACAGTATATTAGCAAACTAGCCAACCTTCTGGTACTCCATTTTCCAAGGGATAACTTAAAGTAACCAGTTAGGGTAGATTACTTTGGGGTAACCATTTGTTCCAAGTGAAATTAAATTCTGACCATAAGTTTCAGAGTGGAAGAATTTTTAAATTTCGATAAAGAGTATAAAAGGAAACTAGCAGAACACAGGCGACCTCATTATTTAAGGGACAGCTTCATTTTAGCAACGACAGTAGATACCCATGAGGTGACAAATTATAACGGATAAAATTGATTTCTGACCGTTGGTTTCAGAGAATAGGATTTTTAAAATTTTCAAAATCAGATTTTGTTGGTTGCTATGGCAATCAGAGTTATGAAATTTTATTTTAGAAAACTTTATTAAGGGCCGGGAACTTCTGTGAAGGAAAGGAGCATTCCTGGCAAATTTCATCGATTTCTACCAAGTCAGGATGCCCACCGAACTTTGTTACTGGGGATACAATTACTGGTTGTTTTCCTTAACTTCGTATTCCTTCATATATAGAGTTCCTACAATTTGGGGGGTACATTGCCAATTTTGGGGGTATAAAATCCTCTACGGGAGGTAAATGGCATGCTGCAATTGGTTTCAAGAGATATTCTTTTAAAGCAAATTGTTGCCAACGGAAGATGGGACACAGGGTGATCAGAAGACCTCACCACGAGCTTGATGTTCTCTGCAGAACTAAGAAGGGTCATTATCAGGACACATCGTTTCAAGTCATTCATTCATATACCAAGAGAGGAATGTAGAATTGTGTTTTTTCATTTATTTTAACTTAAACAAGTACCAGTTCTGGTCCATGCACCCAGTGGTCAATATTGGGATTTTTGTTAAGAACAAAAAAAAAAAAATAAATAAATAAACTGTTTTATTCAGAGTTCGTTCTCACACTTCAGAGTTTACAGATATGGCGTTTTTAGCACTCTCTTCAAATAGACGACATAGTAATCTCCCAAAATTAAATATCTAGGCTTCATTTACATTAAGCTAAATTAAATTGAAATTAAAATGGCCATTTATATATACAGCTATATAATAAATAATTTACATGGCAATATTCCGTTCAGTTTCCAATTTACACCAATGATCAAATTGGCATCCAACGGCCTCCCATCCTATTTATTCAGCATGTGCCAATTACAGTCCCAAACCCCAGTCAACATTGGTCAACTGCCTCGGTTTATTGTGTATGCAAGAAAGATTATTACAGTCTTTTCGCAGGGTCACCTCCTTCTTATCATTCAATACCTTAACACCATTAGTATATGCAATTATAAAACAAATATAAAAGCCCAAAAAAGAAATGAAATGGAAACAGACATGAAACTAAAAGACAAAATTAAATCTTATTTTAAATTTGTTTGAGTCATTTCTGAACAGTGTATATGTAAAACAGAAAAATCAGTATATACTGGTTTAATAATATAAATATTATAAATAAGCACATATATATATATATATATATATATATATATATATATATATCATTTCACTCCAAAATTAGACGAAAACCTTTGCCAGTCAACAAGTCTTCTTCAAACACATAGTCTTCATGCTGATGTAACATTCCACACAGTGTCCGTGGGGTAGTAAACATATACATGAGATTTTGCACAAAATACCGATTTGTCAGTTTATTCAGTAAAGTATACTGAGTTTTGCTGAACCTCTGATGAAGTAGTCTATTGGGTACACAGAAATTTGAATTTCGGCTTGAAAATGTAGATATAGCTGCCCCTAGCCTTTCCTTTGCGCATAAGAATCTTCAGTGTACAATTATCAACATTTCGGCAGCCAGTCCTGGTTTCTTGTTATTGCATGCTGAAAAAAATCGAAAAAAGAAGAAAATTAGTTGCATTTTTATAATTTTTAAAATCACAGTGTGAGAACAACCGTAATAAATCTGCTTTGCAATTAAAAAACATAAGAATAGAGAGTCCAGAATATTACGTTTAACCAAAAATCAATTATATTACAATGAAGCATTAAAATGTATTTCCTTACAGAAATTGTTGACCATTTTTTACCCATTATGTATATTTCTAACATAATATAGTATACTTAAAAAAGCTGAAACAAAACGAAAGCTGCAAATATAAAATAAATTAAGGCCAAAGAAAGAAGAAGTTTATTGAAAAATCTTCAGAAATATATTTTCATTCTGTGATCAAAACAAACACCAGAAGAAAAAAAATCAGGGATATTTAGATAATATTCATAAAACACTGAATCACCCTTAAGCATGAACTTCCAACATTTATAATGACTGCAAGACGATAGGGTAATTAGAATTTTGCAACATAATTACCAGCAAAATGTAAATAAATGGCATCCCCAAATATGCCAAGCCAATCATCGCGTGATATGATGATATTTCCCGGCAATATTTTGTCTTCTTTCATTCAACATTCACATTTCAGGAAAACGTGTCACAGTACCTCTGCCTCAATCGAGTTCAACCTAGCTTAAACGCTAGAGTTAGAATTACATGTATATCTAGTTCAGAAACCTGCCAACAGTCTTTCGTGGCATTTTGCGCATTGATTTGAATTGCCACTTGAAATTACTGAATAGTTTAGATGATCTGCCGTCAAATTAAGATGCCACAGTGACACGTATATATTTACACTTGATGTTATTATTAATACACCACACCGTGATCATATGATAGTTACAGGAAAAAAAACCATAAAGTGTATACAAGATATTGTATGTCATTAAAATGTATACAAATATTCTTCTAGTATCATTTACTAAAATAATTAGATCGGGTTACTATGATAAGTAAGTCTGGAATTATGTATGTGCATGCTCCTGTATTAAGAATATATATATCTTTATCTATGTTTAATCTTTATTTTACTTTTAGGAAAAGGGTTGATGAATGAGCTACGAGATACTTACCCCGAAGACTTCATCGATACTATGCGTGAATTTGAAATGAGGAAACGGGAAATTAAGCTAGAAAATACGCAGAATGTTTCTATGAAACTACCTATTTGTGCGCTGCAAGAAATAATCATGGAAGGCGGATATCCAACAATCAAAGAAGCTTTAAACAATTCTCT
>CM037777.1:59564314-59614314 GCA_021229015.1 Solen grandis
TGTATCTGTAAACAAAGTTCCAGCATGGTCAAATTATTGTCGAGGAGACATTTATGTTAACGTTAAATCCAAGTAAAAATTAACGTACGCACGTATCACGTAATATTGCTTAAACATAGGTATGTAAATCACACACACACACACACACACACACACGAAAAAAAAATAAACACATACATTTACTTGAATTGAAATTGTTTGATAAATACAATCAAGTAATCTGTGAAACATCACAACGACAAGTGCGTTTTATTGCCAAATATGTACGTTTTCACAAAACGCTTTCTGTACCACTTACTTTAATGAACAGTGAGAACTGTAATCTATAATCAGAGCTCACAGTCTATTGAATGTTTGATATTTTCACGCAGTGAAATTAATGCTTTGTATCGAGATATTTATGTTTATCATCTTCACATATGATTACGAAAAGGTGTATTAATTATATTTAGTGTTTATTCTGTATCTTGATGAGAGGACATTTGACCCATGTATTATAAATGTCTTTCAAGTGTTCATAATATATGGAGCGGATATGAAATTGCTGACGATCGGACAGACGAACGACCAGTTCACAACATAATACGTCCCTTCAGGTAATACAACTGGATGGGTGTTCCTCGGAACACTTGTGTCACCTGCATTCCAGCAGTTGTCAGAGAAATGATCAAAATTATACGTGTTACATGTGTTTTTCATCCTATTAGATATGATTTTTGTGTGTGTAGCTGAATTAAGTATTTTGAACTTTAAGACATGTATTAATATATTTCTGTCGAAAAATCGAGGTTTTAGGGATGTATATAGAAAGCCAACAAGCTGATCTCTTTTCCAGAGGGATACTTTCGATTTTAAGTCTACCAGTCAAAACTTACAGTATTCATCAGCTGTTAAGTGACCTTCACCTTTAAGTTTAGACCAGAAGTTCAGGTGAAAACAAAACGGCCAACGGCCGAAAAAGAGAGGAACTAACCCTATGTACAGCAGCAATTACGAGCATTTTAACACATCAAATGGATGAGGATCAAATGGATTAAAATTGTATCGCGCTCAATATGCGCTTTTTAACTCTATATCTGGAGATGATTTTAAAGTATTCAGTTTGGAAAATACCATCTGTCTCAGGCGAATGAAAGGACCGGGAACAAATGACGGTTAAATGTTTACCTGTAACTTTCAAATGCATATTTACATGTTCCAAAAAGTCATATAATTTCGGTGGTACCATTCGGGAAAGTCTTATATTTGCATGAATAATTGAAAAGAGAACGTATGATATAAAGAAAATGCTCACATTGGAAAAAGAAGCCCTCCAAAGACATTATGAGTGTCAACACTAGGACCTTTCAGCAAAGAGGGTTATTTTATCTCTACGTTCAAATAAACATTGTGAAATAAAGTTAACTCTCAGTAGTTTATTGCCGTTTTTATTACAGTAAATAAAATAAGGACGATATCAGAGTAATTCTCAGCATATGAGGGTAGTTACAGGACTGGTTGGCCTGGTGTCAGGATAATGTTACTGGGTATGGCATCATGCTACATGTCTACGGCGTGATACTGCAGTGTGGCAGCACTTTATCTATCTCAAGTAGATCGTCTCCAAATGACTGAAATACTGTCGGTGGGACGTTAAACCCAACAAACAATCAAACTATTTAACAGTACAGGACGAGTTGTTTCCCTTTACTATGGAGAAATGTAAGTTCACGCTGTCCAATAAATGTTGATGAATTCTGAATAGATTTCACTTTATTTATACATTGCAGTAGGCCATTATGAGGGATTTTAATCAAATATTGTCTAAAATGTAAATAACGATTGTGACTTTTATATCCGAAATCGCCATGTTAAGATGCATGATGTATGATTGTTTAGAAACATTCGACACAATATCCCTAAAACCGACTACACAGGAAGGAACCGCTCCATCTGTTTAAGTCATTAAGGTAATCCATTCATCATTATATCATAATCATGGTCTTTTAAATGCTTAAAAAGACTTTAGTGCAGATCCAAGCATCTGGCAGCACTCCATGGACATGGTGTTATAGACTCTTTTACTCAAAGTCTAAAAATACATTAAAATTTCCTTGGTCACTTGCTGGACCATGATTACAAGTAACTGTGTGATGGATAACCTTAATACATGTACATACTTCCATATTTGATAGTGGCTAGAATTCGTCATTCAATAGTTTAAAATGTCACCACATGCATTCTCTGCGATATTTTCAAACACTGCATCACATATGGAACCCATTCATATTTTGTATATTATGAATGTCAATTGGATTCCATGCCCTGTCATTCCACACGGCGTGATACTGCAGTGTGGCAGCACTATATCTATCTCAAGAAGACATCGTCTCCAAATGGCTGAAATATTGTCGGTGGGACGTTAAACCCAACAAACAAACCATGCCCCATGTTCTCGAACATACAAGTACGATGTTAGTCTCAGAATTGAGTATCATTCTCAAATTCCTAATGAAACCTATGGGCATAGTTTGAGTTTGTGTATGAAAGTCATATTTAAGTACTATTTTTATTTCCGAGAGCAAGGCGCCATATATGAAATAACTTCTTGGCATTGGCAGCATCGACTATATGCATGTTACTAAAAATAGAAAGCCGAGAATCAATACCTATAGAAGCTCTGTGTTAACAGTGCCTCCACTAAAAATGGGGTCTTTAACAGAACAGATTAAACAAGCTGACAAGAAGCTTAAGCTTGCTATCACTGTGTTGACAGCGGCAGCTTTATTACAGCTGGCAGCTCATTTCACAAACTACTGGGAAGTTTTCGAATTTGGATATTCTCGATATAACCATGGACTATGGAGGGGATGCTCCTGTCATGACTCCTATTATGGTTTCGGCTATTCTATTCACAAGGGATGTCGCTGCTCCGCCTTAACTAGCGGTAAGTAAAAATAACGCTGAATGTTCACCGTTATCGATGGTAGAAACGAATGTTATTTGATATTTTAATATAATGATGGGTGATAACTGTAAGCCTATATCATTTTGATCCATTGATCAGTTTTCAGCTCGGCTATTCGAAGAATATGAAAGCTTTTTCATGCAAATTAATTACTATCAACCTTATGTCTCAATAATCATTCATGCTTGAAAGTTTATGAATATGTTGGCAAGCATTATACTATCAAGTAAGTTAACTCTTGGCTGAATTTAATACAATTTACGGCCCCTTTTTAACTAAGAAAATTTGGTCAAAGATTTGCATGCAAGGTACTTCTTCAATCTTATATCTCAGTATCCATGCATGGGATTGATTTGAAACATCTATAATATGTTTAGTGTTATCATACTAACAAGGTAGGTATCTCTTGATGGAATGAATATATTGCAAATTATTGCCCCTTTTTAACTTGGAAATTTTAATTAAAGTTTTCTATGCAAGGAATTTCATGCTTACATTTCATTAACAATGCATGGGATTGATTTGAAACGACTTTAACATGTTCAGGGGTATCACACTATCAAGGTAGATAACTCTTGATGAAATATATTGCAAATTATGGCCCCTTTTAACTTAGAAATTTAGTTAAAGTTTTGCATGCATGGTCTTTCAAGCTTATATCAGTAACCAGGCATGCACAGTGTTATTATTCTTATGTCTTAGTAAGAAGGCATGCACAGTGTTATTATTCTTATGTCTCAGTAATCAGGCATGCACAGTGTTATTATTCTTATGTCTCAGTAATCAGGCATGCACAGTGTTATTATTCTTATGTCTCAGTAATCAGGCATGCACAGTGTTATTATTCTTATGTCTCAGTAATCAGGCATGCACAGTGTTATTATTCTTATGTCTCAGTAACTAGGCATGCACAGTGTTATTATTCTTATGTCTTAGTAACTAGGCATGCACAGTGTTGTTATGTTTATGTCTTAGTAACTAGGCATGCACAGTGTTATTATTCTTATGTCTCAGTAACTAGGCATGCACAGTGTTATTATGTTTATGTCTATGTCTTTATGCTTATGCCTCAGTAACAAGGCATGCACAGTGTTATTATGCTTATGTCTCAGTAACCAGGCATGCACAGTGTTGTTATTCTTATGTCTCAATAACCAGGCATACACAGTGTTTTTATGCTTATGTCTCAGTAACTAGGCATTTGGATTGATTTTAGATTTCATGAACATATTCAGGGGTATCAGACTATCAAGTTATATCATATTTGACTATTAATATTTACAGGGCATGTGAAAGACAAGAATTGAAATAGATTTCATTCGTTTGAACTACAAGCATTTCGAATAGTCGAGCGTGCTGTCCTCTGTCAGTCTGATAGCTCTTGTTATAATCATTCTGAATGTTTAAAGCTGCTACCTCGGCAAGGACATACATGTATCGTTCTATATATCTACTACAAATTGAATCAAAGCGCACAATGCGCTGAAAGACTGTCGGCAAGATTCACATTTTGAACTAGCTATACATGTAATTCTAACTCCAGCGTTTAAGCAGGGTTGATCTGGATAGAGGCAAAGGTCATATGCCAAATGACACGTTTTCCTGCAACTTTATTTACTAGTTTTAAGTCAGCAGAATTTGCCAGCAGTTTCTCAGTGACTGGAACGCTTTGATTTGTTCCATAATGTTCCATTCATAAATAATATACCTTACTCTACCGCTTCCATCAACTGAACACCCGTGAATATGCCCAAGAACAGTCAACTAACGTGAACCTAGTGACTGAATATAATCAAGAGGTCCACGTTTCATTATGCCGATATTCTGCTTCGCGTCAATGCTTTTGATAGAATTCATTATATAATCGATAGCTTATATTTGTTTGGTCATCCGGGGAACATGTTGATGCAAATATGCACTTTCCTTATTCTGTTATTGATTCTGACTTCATTGCTCGCTCCGCAAACTAAAGCAAAGCAGTTGTGCGGAGTGTTTCGTTTGTTTGTTAGGTTTTAACGTCCCACCGACAGTTTTTCAGTCATATGGAATGTGACAGACATACTGTTGTCTCACTGCGATATACGTGACAAACATATGGCATGATACCACACTCAGTCACATTATCCTGACACTGGGTCAACTAATCCTGAAACCCCCTGATTACTAGGCAACAAACACAGCGGAAATATACCAGTTCCATTTATCATAACTTCCTGGAAAACGTTTCGAAGCCTTTTGACTATATAATGCAAACAAGTTATTCTAAAAAGAATATTTGGATAAGATGTTTTATTATATTTCCAGTTCAGCCATGGTTGCATATTGTTCGGACGTGTGAGGTAATTGGGTTGATGGGCGTGGTTGCTTGTCTTTTACTGTCTGTGTCGTTGATCTCCAGAAATGTCAAGGTATTGAAGACCCTCGCTGTCTTGAGCATCCTTGGATCTGGTGAGATAATGATATGTTTAATCATAAATGTGTTGTACACGTGTGTGAGTGCGTTTGTATAGCTAACCTTGTGAGGTAGAAAGCTTGTACCTCGATTTGCATATTTCGGTTTCTGGGTCAGGGTAAGGGTTTGGGTTAGGTTTAGGGTTATTTATGTATGTAGCTTTTTATGTCTGGTTTGGTTTTGGGGCTGAAATGATGGTTAGTTTCAATGTTGAATTACATACCGATTGTATACCTCGTTAAATATGCTTCGCTATGACAAAAATTTTAGAAGCGAAAGCTTCTGAAGTCAGACAGTGGATTTTCTACATACAATCACATTACCGCCACCTATCCATACATTTGCGTTGAAAATTAGTACCACTGGTTGTAGAAGTCAACATTGCAGTTTTGATAAAAGTTAGATATATTGCAGGATTTTGAACGCATTTGGTATAATCACAAGTTCTGTGCAAATAAAACTGTAAAAGAAGCAAGTTTATAATTCAGTGTTCATCCGCAGTTTCATTCATTAACCTACCTATAAATAATCTTATTTGCACCATAAAGTTGCGGCTGCGGAATTATCTCAGTTTGTAAGAGCGTCGTTCAGTATTTTGATCTTGCAAGGGTCGTGAGTTCCAGTCCAGCTGAGATCGTTTTCTCTCTCTCTCTCTCTCTCTCTCTCTCTCTCTCTCTTTTGTAATACTTATTTAAAAAAAAAAAAATTCTTGGGTTATATATTTAGATTATTTTAAATTGTAGTTTTTATACTTCCATTTTTTTTAATTATATGAAAGGGGGCAGTATGTTTAATGTAAGCCGTCAGTTAAAACCTTTTGTTTTTAATCTTTTCTTGTTAGAGTCTCAAATGATGTAGTGTCTCTAGTCGCATCTGTATGTCACAACTTAGAAAGTATTTTAGGGATTGAGTTTATACTTTATACAATGGTCAAACTTAACTTACCAAGAACGATAACTCTACGATGCTTCATCTCTATTACTTATTTGTATGGTGAAATTATGTTTTTCTAGAACAAATTTTAAAAACTGTTGAAGGCATGGATATATGGAAATATGCAAAGTGATTTCTTTTAAGAACTTAAGACTTGTTTTTATTTTGTTTGTTTGTTGTTATTATATTTTTTTTTCACTTTTTATACTTACAATGTTTGTAAACTTACTGAGCTACTGATATTTTTTTATTATTATTATTATTATTAACATTATTATATCAGTCTTTACACATGAGAAGGATGTGAAGTGACAAAGAACAATAACTTTATCTTGTCCCATTTTCTTGCTTTTCTGTTAAAATTATTTCTGTCTGCAGCAAATTCATGAAGTATTCAAGGTATTGAGAGGATCAATACTAAAGAACCACTATTCCTTATCCAATTTTGTTTAATTTGACAGAGACCAATGAATAAAATAATCTATCTTACCTGCTGTTTTAATAAGATTTAACTTCCCTGATTTTTTTACGTGTATACCACAAAAAAATTTAGAGGGATTGACTTTATAATTCACACACTTTAACTTTCGCTTCTGACAGTGCTCTCAATGCTTTGATTATATACAGACCGAGGTACAAACTGTGATAGTGAGGTATGTGTCACACATGGGATACCTCGCAAAGATAATAATACAAGCTGTGTGTGTGTGTGTGTGTGTGTGTGTGTGTGTGTGGTGACTTTTGCCTACATGAGACAATGCCAAGTCACTAGTTTGAACAACAAGTGTCGATCGAGTGATTTTTTTTCTTGCGTGGTGGTGGTGTTGTTGTTTTCCTCTTCAAAACATCAAAGTTGAGGAAAAGAAACGACCACCGAATTACAGGCGGAGAGTATCCGGAAAGCACAAAACCGCCGACTTACCGCCAGGCGTCCTGATATAAAACATTCAGGAGACAAACCAATATGCCATATTTTTTTTCTTCTCAGGGGTGACATCGACCGCTGGATATCTGGTATAATTATTCTCTATGTTCGTGAACCTATTTATCAAAAATTATAAATTAATACATACAGTACAATGGCTGTAATATTTGTGTTAAAAAAATTATCCGATGAAGAAATATTGCTCAAGCTTTGAAATTTTAATACGATGTTTTATTTTGCTCACAGGAATCTTAATCATAGCTGGTGTCATATTGTATGCCATGAAAGTACACCCAAGACTCTATTACTCTTTCGGCCTGTGTTGTGGGGCCGGGGCACTGTGTCCTGTGGTGTGTATTTTGCTGCTTCTGACGAAGATCGGAGTGACTTCCCCTGGAACGAATGTGTCAAGCCAGCCTTTAACCCAGTATAGGGCAGGAGGGTATGTTGTTACACCACCAACCGCAAACCATAATTTCCAGAATATGTCAAATGTCCAGTAATCGGTCTGGACTCCGGACGTGTGGACATGAGAGTCGTGGATTCAATCCCCAGTTGTTTTAATGTTAAGATACTGTAAGATACAGGGTACAATATGTTTTATTGTAAATTAAGGCAACCGGTCCACAATACAGCGAAACATTATTTTATTTCTTTACAGTCCGTATGATATTGCGACATTGCTTATTAGATTGTAATTTTCGACTCTTATTTCTTGAGTCAGGGAAAGAATAAAAATATTGTTCCTTGGTGTACGTATTAGATATTCACGTGGTCTATTCCCCACGTGACCTTACGTAAATACCACGAACATCAATTGATGTATCTCCCATCTTTATGAATTGATCTTTATAAACTTTCCTTTCATAGAGGTTAGCCCATTGTATGTACATTTACATTGTACTTTTTTGGATAAAAAATACATATAATTTAAAATTAATTTAAAAATACATTCAAAGTGCCATTCTGTATACAGTGTACGAGGTATATGAAATAATGATGAGCGATTGAATATTAGCATTAATTAACACAGGCGTTTAAATGAAACTAACACTCATTTATACTTGTGATACGAAGCACGAATTCTCTCCCTTTTTAAGTGAAATGAGAGTAAAAGTCTCAGAAGTTTAAATATGTACTCAGATTAGTAACGAACATATAACAGCTGGATATCAAGAACAAGGTCGATGTTTCGTGTATATAAACTACAGTAAACCTCGCTTTAAGACCACTTCGAAACAGAGACCAACACGCTATTTTTCAACCAAACAATTTATAAGTACTGTTCTGACAAATCGCTAAAACCACATCGCTATTAACCCTTAACCTGCTGAATTTCTCAAATGGACTTAGCCAGCACTTTTTTTTTTGGAACTGTCCATTATCAATTTTAGGGATAACAAGATGAAAACTTGTAGTTGGTCAGCCAACAGTAAAGAGCCAGGTCAGCCTGCACAGATGTGCTGGTGGCAAAGGTTAGCACTTCCGGTTCCAGCAGAGTAGGGGTTAAGACCATTTTCGCTGGAGCCAGCGGTAGCCTTCATAGCGGGGCTTTACTGTCTGGTATTACATTGTTAAAATACTATTTCTAAATCACCATGTTCAATGTATTAGTACAGACTATTTATCGATAGTGCTTTACTCATAATTCATTTTGAATGTTTGTATAACCTGAAGAAGCCGGTGTAAACAAATATTACTGCTGTTACTGTATATTTTTTCATCAAAACACATGAAAACTCGGATAAGTAAAACAACTTATTTTCTCATTCATTATCAGGTAGGTAAAACGATTTTCAATACTAAGCAGAATAAATGATCTCTATAGCAACCACTGATTGGTGACTTGAAGCACGATTTTTTTTTTAATAACATTTTATATGTTTACACCAAAATCTAAATGTTCTAGAATCATTCTATAATGATAAAAATATAAATGCTGCTTTTATAAAGTCATTCATCTCATATATAATGTATAATGTACTATTTTATATATATATATATATATATATATATATATATATATATATATATATATATATATATACTTCATTCGCTAAAATCCTTTATTTATTTATTTTTTTTTTTTTTGTAACAAAATGTTTGCAAACCCCCATATATCTAGGACGGAGATAAGAACTGGGTCACTTTGATCTGAGTGACTGAAAAAAATAGGATAGACGTTTGTTTTCATTCATCTTTATGCTTATTTCACAATTCTTATATCTTCATATAGTTAATATATCATCTTTCATGTATATCAAATCATATTCAAAATACATGATTTATATTGTAATTGTATATTTTAATATTTATTTCTCTATGTAGATAAGCTTGAAGAATTAGAAAAAAATAAAAATAAAACAAAAATTACTTGTATGTTTTTAATTTCATTCCAAATGTTAAGCATTTGTATTTTTGCAAGACAGTTTATGATCTACTTTCTCCGGGTTTTATAAGTTACACTGTTTGTAGCTTTGAGGTATGGATTCATGCATCTCCTGCAATATTTATATCTCACCGATTGCCTTACAGTATTCTTTAGCATTTAAAAAAAATACACAACTTCAACAGTAAAAATAAGTAAACATAACTTTATTTTATCATTTTTAAAATGGGAAAGCAACAGACTTAGCTCTTAAACTTATATAACTATATAATATAAAGTAAAGAAAATAGTGTATCATGTTTTTAACTCCTGGGAAATACAATCCAGTCATTTTGGGCCTTTTTATTTATTTTTTTATTTGTTTATTTTGAGATTATGACAGTTACAAGGGTGTATGAAAAATACAGGGGGTGTATGAAAAAAATACTCCACGAACACGTGACCTGTATTGAGCAATTACATAGCGAATTTTTTTTCGGAGGCGAGATATAAAATCATATCGACAAAACAACATGTCTTAAATATTTTGTGTTTTTCCAGGCATAGCTTTCTACCCTCGCTTTTGGCCTATTTCAAGATGATGACGTATGACAGTGCCGATTGAATATTTTAAAGATTTTCATTGGTATATAGTATTCCTATAGCAACGCACCATTGTTTGTTGAGATGCAGCGCCGGAAACCCACGAGCGCTCATTCGGTCACTGAAAGCCGTGGGTATCCGACGCTTGTTGAGATTACAACTTGCTGAAACATATACTTCGTATTCACGAAATTTTAATTAAGTATTCAGACTGAATTATAGTTTCTTTTGGTAAATATAAAGACACCTCTCTTTGATGCACATTGAGACTTGTTTCGAGCCGAACTGGAAGATGGTACTCGTTGTTCCAATGATGTTTACACCACCGATTGCGGTAGAAAACACGCTTTGTCGAATTTTTATCTAAATGCTCATTTTGACTTCCAAGAATAAAATGATTCACAGATAATTATTTGCACATCATATATAACCGTTCTACATTTTCCATGACTCTATCCTAATCAACGCCACATATCTTTTTCAAAAGATATTTCTTGTTATATATAGGGTTACTAATTGATCGATTGGTTATACATGTGTGATAGAGCTACTTCCTTGCCATGGTGCGCTATGAAGTTTCCGACTTGCATGCGTAAGGTTCTAGGTTCGATTCCAGCTCGGGCTGTAGGATTTTTACTTAGTTGCAAAATAAATAATTAAACGCAGCATATTATTTTCTCCCTATTTTGAATATTTGGTAATGTCTTCTTTTTCTAAAGATATCACATATTTTTTTATTCATTAGTATGCTATATGTAACTTTTGTTTATGTTTTTTGTTTTAAATGATATTTCGAAAATTGATTTTTGGGTCCCAAGTCTGAAATATTCATGTATATATTTTCAATTCTTAAGAATATAAAGTTTTCACTAAATATTGTGATCGTGCCCCCCCAAAAAATGTAATATTGGGTCACAGTAACTGGCAACTCTTAAGATTTTGATCGTCCTTTTCAAGTATTACTTTGATAAATCAAATAAATCCTTAATGTGACATCATTGCATCATATACTATGTTCTCTCATAACTGCACTACCTGTCTCCGCCGCCAGTCTAACAAGGGAGATAATCGTGATTTCTGGTTTATACAACACCGGAACTATTAAAAAGTCCGCGAAATTGATATTGTCCAAGATTTGGCGCGTTTTCTGAAGTTTGTGAAGAAAGGGAGGAAAAGACAGATTGTAAAATTGCCAAGATGTTCGTGTTAAAAAGAGGTATGTGTCATACTCACATTAAATCTTAATATGCCGTCGTTATTTAAGAAGCTTTTTCATTAGTTTTCATTAACGGACTGCAGTGAATTTAGTTTTTTGCGCGAGCAATAAACCCGGGAATTTCGCGGATGTTAGGAATGAAAACTTATTTCTAATTGACCAAAAATGATTTTAATCAGAACTCATGAATTTAATTTTTTAAAGCATGGATGCATTTCTATATTTTACATTTTCTTTAATAATTTCTTATGTATATTTACTAAATTTATAAAAATAAATTTCAAAAACAGTTGAATCATTTTCTATCTCTTTTCGAGTCATTTTCTGTGTTGAGATATTCTTAGTTGTTTACCAGACATGTTCTTATATGCTTCAAGATGAGAATATAATGAGGTAAGATTAATAGGTATATATATTTTTTTTAATGGGAAATCCTTTTTGTGTCTCCTGCTGTAAACAGAGGTGACACAAAGGGATCACTTTTTCTTCACGCTTCAGCAGGTGAGACACGCCTTCCAGACATCATTCTTGTTTTACATTGAAATTTAAAACACTGAAATTGATTCAAATAATGGAGAGTCGCAGGTTGTACCCAGTGTGGGGCTTGAAGCCACTGTCACCAGACCAGTTCTGCCCTGCGTTCAGTAATCGTTCAAAGTCCTTAACTTTAGTGATTGTACTGTAGCTCTAGATCGCAAGCATGGAACCAAATCCATAACATTTGTGAGCATTATGGTTAACTGAGCGCAAGGCAGTTGATGCATTTTCAGGCTGTGTTCATACCTTCCCAAAAACATATGCTCTTATCTCACATTTTTGTAACGTGTTTGTGATGGAAGCTAGAGTTTTTTCTCTCTTCATTCCATGGATAAAAAGTTACAATTCATTGTGACATGTCTTCTTACATATTTTCAGATGGGCGCAAGGAAAAGGTTATGTTTGACAAAATAACGAGCAGGATACAGAAACTGTGTTATGGCCTCAACTCCGACTTTGTTGATCCTGTAAGTGCATGAAGCTTATATAAATAATTCTTTAATTTTGTGACTACCCTAGGTTCAAGTTTCGGTTGTTTTATTAGATCTACTAACAGTGCCCCAGCTAGCCTTAAATAGCTGGGCGCAGCGCCAGCTGCCCTTTTGCCACGCCCAGCATGTGCCCTTTTGTCGGCAAATTGCCCCTGTCCTTTTATCGGCATATGCCGCTTGTCATGTTAATCAAAAACTCCGGAAGTCACAGTACACAACTGAGTGTCTATCAGCGAATCCGTTGCTATGAGCAACAGGTCATCATGGCTACCATTGCTGATGATTGTAGAGCAAATAAGTGAACACAAACCTACAACCCTTCAATAATGTTCATGACTCGTGTTAGTAAAAGTTGATTCTACGGGACTGTTTTTGAATATGAAAAAGATAGCATAATTTGGCATAAATATTTGTAATATTTCAAATCTGGCATTCTGATTCGACACATTATCATACTGTCATAATCTTTATCATTAATATTCAATTTAACTGCCTCTGACCGTTTTAATAGCATGTAAAAAGCATGCTTGAATATAACTTTGTTTACTTCCGGTACGGCATGGTTGAAGAAACATGCACTGATAAATCTTCTTTACACCAATAAAAAAAAAGTCAAAAAGCTTTAGTATTTTAAAACATGAATGATTGATAAAAAAAATGTTAAATGCAGCTTTTACACCATTATTTGACATTAAGGCTGACTTTATACTTACAAAAATATGATCGTACTGAAGTGGGTGGGGTAATGCATTGAGAGAAAATTGGAAAAAAAAAAATATCATAAGATCTATTGAAAAAAAAATTGAATTTTCACATTTATATATCATAAAAGATCTAATAACTGTTATTTAAAAAAGAGTTGATGAAACTGAATGGTCTTGGAGATTAATTAAAATCAAATAATTTTCATGCAAAAAGATTTGAAACAGTTTTAATCTGAGTCTACACAACTACACAAGCAACTTAATTAACTTAAAAAATGTTTTCTGTATTGTAAAAATCCTGTTTAATTGGAAAACATATCTTCATGTTTTAGTAAGTGTTTTAAAAAAAATGTTTAAAAAAAATTAATTTGGAATCTGAAAAATATTAGAATTTAGAAATATTTTTTCCTTTAAATTGTATATACATCTGCCCTTTTTGGTGAATTTACCATGCCTTTTTCATAATAATAATGTAATAGTATAGTCATCAATATGAAACCTCTTATATATATATATATGGTGTGCATTAATTAATGTACATATGAAAAAATGGGGGATTTTCACAATATTCTGAGGGAAGAGTCTTAGATGCTCAATTTAATTGTTCTTTAAGCTGTATGAAATTGAAATGCCAGGTTCATATTTTTTCTAATGGTATTATTTTTATTGATAACTTGAAATGAAGATTTGTAATCAATGAACGTTGATGCAAATTTGATTTTTAAAAATGCTGCACAAATATTTCAAAACAACTGTTCAAATCTCCACATAAGAGGCTTTTATAGCTCACCTGAGCACTGTGCTCGGGTGAGCTTTTGTGATCCGTCGTCAACAATTGCTTGTGAACACTCTAGAGGCCACAGTTTTGGCCCAATCTTCATGAAACTTGGCCAGGATGTTTGTCTACATGATATCTCGGATGAGTTTGAAATTGGGTCATGTGGTGTCAAAAACTAGGTCACCAGGTCAGATCTTAGAAAAACCTTGTGAACACCTGAGGCACAGTTTTGGCCCATTTCATGAAATTGGCAGGATGTTTGTCTACATGATATCTGATGAGTTAAAATTGGTCATTTGGGTAAAAACTAGGTCACCTGGTCAAATCTTAGAAAAACCTTGTGAACTCTCTAGAGGCCAGTTTTAGCCAGATCTTCAATAGATTTGGTTAGGATGTTTGTCTAAACATGATATCTTGGATGAGATTAAAATTGTGTCACTTAGGGTTAACAACTAGGTCACCTGGTCAAATCTTAGAAAAACCTTGTGAACACTCTAGAGGCCTACATTTTTTTCCCATTCTTCATTAAACTTGATATGAATGATGACTGCATGAATTCCCAGTTGAGTGCAAATTCAGGTAGGATCAAAATGTAGGCCACTTAGTCAAATGTTAGAAAAACACTTTAGATGCCAGATATTTTGTCATTTTGCCTAACACAGCCATCTTAATCAGGTGAGCGACACAGGGCCATCTTGGCCCTCTTGTTTAACATCTTAATTTGAAAAAAAAAGAAGAAGAAATGTTGTCTGTTTAGAAAGATATAAATGGACCACTGATCTACATAACTGAATATGGAAGAAATGTACAAAAGCTGCTGTAAAACAAAATTTTGTTTGAAAATGCAGGAGATGGCTTCTCAAGGGGTTTGAATTTTCTTGGTATGCCCCCCCAATTCGGCTTTTAGGCACCACCACCCGGCCCTTTTCAAATCCTAGCTGGAGCACTGTACTAACTTGGTTATTCTAAGTTTAATGTTGAAAATATCAAAGTTTCATTATCCCAAAAGGAGTAAACATTCTAGATTGATTAATAAAACACCAAATTTTGACAAATTTCATGGAAAAATAGCAAAGCTGTGTAGACTTAAAAAGAAACTTGAATCCTGACATTCAGTCTCTGCAAACCTTAAATTTTCCCTGGACAGTCTGAATAGATTCAAATTTTATCCTTATTTTTAAAAGTAACCTGAAGTGGGAACTGGTATGGTGGACCATTGTCTTTTCTGGATGAACCTTGCTTTTGATGCATTTGTTAATTTTATCTTGTCCATGATAGGCAGTTGCGAGTTATTGTGAGACCAAAATTATGAAACTAATGGAATATATTTTAGGCTCAGATCACCCTGAAAGTGATCAATGGCTTGTATCAAGGGGTCACCACAGTGGAGCTGGACAATCTGGCTGCAGAAACAGCTGCTACCATGACAACCAAACACCCAGACTATGCCCTTCTGGCAGCTAGGATAGCTGTCTCCAACCTACACAAGGAGACCAAGAAAGTCTTCAGTGGTATGTGCATTGTGCTAGTTTAGCTAAATAAGAACACAATAGCCAGGGCTCTCTCTCTGTTTGGGAGGAACAGTACCTCTACCTTCAGGAGGGGGAAATTATCTTGAAAATGGGAGGGAAAAACATACTTTTTGGCAGGGATAGAAGGTGCCCAATATGGGCATTAAAAAATGGAGATCAAGAGCCCTGCTAGTAATACCACATTCTGACAAAGATAACATCTTTAGGGATCCATGTACAAGCAGTTGATTAAAATTTAACATTTGAGTTGGCCAAAATCTTGTTTTAAAACAAAATGCTCTATACGACATTTAAATTCTACAGCAAATAAGTCACTTGTGCTGGTTTGTGCTAATGAGGATGATAAAATTAACCCTTTCCCTCATAGAGGACACCATGAAAAGACCTATGCGAACAGCATAAAACCAGATCAGCCTGCGAGTAACTCGCAGGCTGATCAGGTTTTATGCTGTTCGCTGCTCCTCAGTGGTCTGGAAATGAGGATTTTGTAATTAAATTTGGTAAGGTTTAACTGTGGTTTTCTGCAGATCAGGCTTTATATGGTACCTATTGAGTGCGTCAAAATGAGTCTATATGAGGAAAAGGGTTAATAAAATGAAAACCAAGTTATACTCAGAATGAGACAGAGATAAGTTATTTGATAGTCAATCATTTGATGTGCCAATAATGGTAGATGTTAACTGTATTTTCAGAGGTGATGGATGACCTGTACAATTGGGTTAATCCTAAGAACAAGAAGCACTCTCCAATGATCTCTGAGGATGTCCACAAAATCATTGTGGACAATGCTGATGTGAGTGCAATCTAGAGATAGTATTAAATGAGTTCTTTGATGACTAACTAAGCTGTAGATCCTGTGATTTTAATTGGTGGGTCCATGGTTATAATGAAGATCATAGTATATAGACCTGCACAGAAGTCAAATCTTCAGAATCCAGCCCTTTTTTTCAGGTGTCAGGGAAGGGGCCTTGATATCATATACTGGGGAAAATCACCATTTTTTTTTTCATTGGGGAATGAAAAATCCTGGAGTCAAATTTGGGGAAAACTGCATGAATTTAAAGAAATTTTCATATAGGAAGGCACCTATGAATGGCCCCTGTTTAAAGAAAAAAAATGCCCTGGAATTAAATGTTTCAGACTATCTTTGAAAGAATGAATTCCTTACTAAAAATACCTTAAATGAGCAATCTGTTATAGGCAACATGGATATTGTGAATAGAACATTTCACCTTTATCAAAATATTGTTATTCAGTTAAGTTTTAAGGCAAAGCAGTTTGAACAGTTTGCATATATACGAACATTCCTGTTTATACAATTTATTTATATACAATCTTGTATTTCAGCGATTGAACTCTGCCATTATTTTTGATCGAGACTTTTGTTACAACTACTTTGGATTTAAGGTAAGCATTGCCAGAGATTCTTAGTGGAAAAACAGACTTTTTTTTTTTTTTAGCTCACCTGAGCACAAAGTGCTCATGGTGAGCTTTTGTGATCGCCCTTCGTCCGGCGTGCGTCGTCCGTCGTCAACAATTTGCTTTAAACGACATCTCCTCTGAAACCACTGGACAGAATTTAATGAAACTTGGCAGGAATGTTCCTTGGGTGAAGGAGGCTCTACAAAAGTTGCTAAAATAATCCATGAAGAACTCCGGTTGCCATGGCAACAAAAAGAAAAAAAAATGAAAACTTTAAAAATCATCTTCTTCAAAACTACTGGCCAGATTTTGAAATAAATTGGTACAGATGTTCCTTGGGTCAACCTCTACCAAAGTTGCTAAAATTATTCCGATCCGTAAAAAAACATGGCCGGCAGGGGCGGGGCTTATTTGCCTTATATGTATATAGAGAAACCTTTAAACAACATCTTCTCTGAAACCACTGGACAGAATTTGATTAAACTTGGCAGGGATGATCTTTGGGTCAACCTTCACAAAAGTTGCTAAAATAAACTTGATCCATGTAGAACTCTGGTTGCCATGGCAACAAAAAGAAAAAAAAATGAAAACTTTAAAAATCATCTTCTTCAAAACTACTGGCCAGATTTTAAAATGAATTGGTACAGATGTTCCTTGGGTCATCCTCTACCAAAGTTGCTAAAATTATTCCGATCCGTAAAAAAACATGGCCTCCAGGGGCGGGGCTTATTTGCCTTATATGTTTAAAGGGAAACCTTTAAACAACATCTCCTCTGAAACCACTGGACAGAATTTGATTAAACTTGGCAGGGATGATCCTTGGGTCAACCTTCACAAAAGTTGTTAAAATAAACTTGATCCATGTAGAACTCTGGTTGTCATGGCAATAAAAAGAAGAAAAAAATATGAAAACTTTAAAAATCATCTTCTTCAAAACTACTGGCCAGATTTTAAAATAAATTGATACAGGTGTTCCTTGGGTCAACCTCTACCAAAGTTGGTAAAATTTTTCCAATCCATAAAAGACATGGCCGGCAGGGGCGGGGCTTATTTGCCTTATATGTATATAGGGAAAACTTTAATCAACATTTCCTCTGAAACCACTGGAAAGAATTTGATTAAATTTGGCAGGAATGATCCTTGGGTCAACCTTCACAAAAGTTCCTAAAATAAACTTGATCCATATAGAACTCTTGTTGCCATGGCAACAAAAAGAAAAAAAAAATGAAATCTTTAAAAATCATCTTCTTCAAAACTACTGGCCAGATTTTAAAATAAATTGGTACAGATGTTCCTTGGGTCAACCTATTTATCTCAGGTGAGCGATTTAGGGCCATCATGGGCCTCTTGTTATTAATTTTACTAAGTGTATCAACTTGAGAGGTTTTTTTCCAACACAAGCATTTAATAGAAATCTATATTCATGTTGGAGTCAACTGAACCCGTGATATATCGACAAGAGTGTCCTTTGGAACACTTGTGTCACCTGCTGAAGCATAACGGAAAAGCCGACTGACAGACAAGGGAAAAGTGATACCACAATAACCAGTCTACCACGATACTATGCACTTATCTGTGAGAAAGAGTAGTTTGGGGAGCATTTTCTATTTCCAAAAGCTTACTGCTTTTAAAATTATTTATGCAGGTAAAGAAAGTCAGATTTATAGGTTTGGTATATGAAATATGTAATTGGCAGGGTTCCCAAGGTCGGGGAAAAGTCAGGGAAATTTGAAATTGGTCAGGGAAATTCAGAAAAAGTAGGGGAAAAGTCAGGGAATTTTACAATCAAGGAATGTCGACCAAACTGCAGGAGGATTATAATAAGGAAAGGCTAAGGCAGTTTCTTCCATTTGGCTTTTAATTGTCAGATTGGCATGGTATTAAATAAGTTCCCGATAGCATCCAACTGGCACACCATCAATTCATGTTTGAAAATAAAAAATATCTAGAAGCAACTTAATTTTGGAAGATCTGTATTTGCCACTGGATTTGCACTTAATTTGGTCAGGGAATTTTGAGTTTGGTCAAGGAAAAATCAGGGAAAAGTCAGGGAATTTTCAATTTTGTGGGAACCCAGATTGGCTGTCAGTATGTACATGTGATCAAGCACACTTTGCAACAATAAGCCTATAAGGTTTTTGTGAAGAGAAATATTGCACTCTCAACACAATGCAAATGTGTGCATAATATTTGAAAAAAGGGCGGGAGACAATGAGATATTTTGTGTAAAAGAGGGTGTGATGTGATAAAACACATGTTCATCCAAGGATACTGTCTCCATACAGGGCTTTTTAGCTCACATGAGCACAACGTGCTCAAGGTGAGCTTTTCTGATCGCCTTTTGTCCGGCGTCCGTCGTCCGTGCGTCCGTCCGTGCGTCCGGCGTCAACAATTGCTTCAAACAACATCTCCTCCTAAACGGCTTGGCCAATTTGAAAAATATTTTGCAGGAATGTTCCTTGGATGAAGCTCTACTAAAGTTGTATAAATGGTTCTGGTCCATCGCATAATTAGGTCACAGGAGCTAAAAATAGATTTTAAAAATGAAAATTTAAAAAATCTTCTTCTCTGAAACCACAAGGCCTAGCCTTTTGATTTTTGGTATGTAGCATGATCTTATGACTCTCTACCAGGATTGTACAAATTATGACCCTGGGTCAAAATTGGCCCCGCCCCAGGGTCACTTGATTTCACATAGGCTAATATAGGAAAAACTTGAAAAAATCTTCTTCTCCGAAACCACAAGGCCTAACCTTTTGATTTTTGGTATGTAGCATCACCTTATGGGCCACTACCAAGATTGTACAAATCATAGCCCTATGGTGATAAATGACCCCGCACCAGGGGTCACTTGTTTTACATATAGGAAAATCTTAAAAAATCTTCTTCCAATAATGCATAAGGCCTAGAGCTTAGATATTTGGTATGAAGCATCATCTTATGGGCCACTACCAAGATTGTACAAATCATAGCCCTATGGTGATAAATGACCCCGCACCAGGGGTCACTCGTTTTACATAGAGTTATATAGGAAAATCTTAAAAAATCTTCTTCCAATAATGCATAAGGCCTAGAGCTTAGATATTTGGTATGAAGCATCATCTTATGGGCCACTACCAAGATTGTACAAATCATAGCCCTATGGTGATAAATGACCCCGCATCAGGGGTCACTTGTTTTACATAGAGTTATATAGAAAAATCTTAAAAAATCTTCTTCTATGAATCCATAAGGCCTAGAGCTTAGATTTTTGGTATGTAGCATCATCTTATGGGCCATTACAAAGATTTTCAAAGTCTTGGCCCTACGGTGATAAATGACCCTGCGCCCAAGTCTTCTCTGAAACATAGAGTTAAATAGGAAAATCTTAAAAAATCTTCTTCTATGAATCAATAAGGCCTAGAGCTAAGATTTTTGGTATGTAGTAGCATCTAATGGTTCATTACAAAGATTTTCAAAGTCTTGGCCCTACGGTGATAAATGACCCTGCGCCCAAGTCTTCTCTGAAACCATATGGCCCATTGCTTAGATATTTGGTGTGTAGTATTGTCAGGGGTAAAATGTTTTAGATTAAGTTATATCAGAATCCTTGTCTGTTTAAAAACCTTGACATCAGTTGAAGCAATGGTACTCAGGTGAGCGATTCAGGGCCATCATGGCCCTCTTGTTTCTGGTATCCCATGGGGCCGAATATGGGCCCCATTCCCAATGCTGTCTGGGTAAATTTTTTCCCCAGTCAAAAAATAAAAATTCCCAAAGCCAAAATATATATATATATATATATATTACAAATATTTCCGAAGTAAATTGGTTTTGTTTACCATCTCGTATGTAAAATTATTGCACTCACTGCCTGAGGTCACGGTTTAGTATAGTTTAAGTTCTTGATGAAAAAATTTGTTTTTATGATGTTTTAAGTGAACTATTGTATGAATTCCAATGGGTCCAATTTTATTGATTTGACAATGTTTTTGTTTTTTTTCCAATTAGCCAATTTTACTGATAAAAAAATTCCCAAATTGGCAGGGACATTTTCCCCAAAAATCCTGAAAAAGGCCCTGCTAAATCTGTACATCTGTATCATGATCAGGTCTTCAGATTTTAAAATCTCTTTTCATATTTTTTCAGACACTAGAGAGGTCATACTTATTGAAAATTGATGGCAAAGGTGAGTTGGAATATCCATGATTTTGTTCATAAAAAAAAAAAAAAGATGTGCCAAAGTGCAAGTGTATGTGATGGTTGGATCATCTGCATGTATATTTATCAAGTAAATTGATACCTACTTTTTAATGAAATAATTTTTTTCATTTGAATACTAAATTTCGAATTCTTGTTATTTGTTGCTTGGAAGTATAAGTGAGTACTTTGATACTCAAGCAGGGATTTACACTACTTTTGATTTTCAGGGGTCCACTGGACTCAGGATCCTTAAAAACAGGGGTCCATCATTAATTTCAGGGGGTCCAAGCTATTTAACCTCACCAAAATATACTACTCAAAATTTGCTAAGGATCACTAGCTATTTTCCAGAAGAGTTATAAGTCTTGCGACTTTGAGGGCATGGAATGTTAAAGTAAATTTTAAAACTTTTTTTTTCTGCGCAGATGTGTTGTTACTATACCAAAGCCATTATCTTTAACTAAAAGTATGTATTCCAGATCCTTAAAATTGAGAAATTTATTAAATTTAATAAGTGCAAATTTTGAGAATTCACATTAAAATTTGACTAGGTGGATAACAGACATTCTTGTTTTCTTACAGTATCATTTCAAGCATCCTTAACAAGTATTCCTTGTAGAAAACAAAAATATCTGGATATTCAAAATTCTGTTATACACCGTCTGCAACTGAATCACATAATCATTGAGTTCACTAACAGTATTTTCAACGCTTTGATCGTGATCAGCTTTAATAGCGGTTGCGAAATTTGAACGCATATTTAAGACTTGTAAGCTGTTCATGTAGACATCAGTGTCTTGATGACGAATTAATAAGGAGTTTTGAAAGTTTATGCAACCCTCTGTAAAGGGGATTTGATGAGCTTTTCGCCGAAATGCAGGTATTACAATACGTACATGCCTTCGTCACGGAACTGTAGCCATTTAAATTTTTCAAGCCATATACTGAAATTTCTGCTCACGTTTTGATTTTGAGGAAGATTGTAACTGTAATCAGGGTGACCAGTTGACAATAAATTTTCATGTTTCTCGTCATCGCGATCTTTTCTTTTGCCTCATAAACTTCTTAAGTCAGTTTGTGTTTGCCATGCTTAACTTTGATAAGACATGTGAGCGGAAGCGTTCAATGATTGGACGCTAATTTTAAAAGGCACAGTGATTGGTTTGTAAATTTAACTAGTTAAATATAGCGTTGGAAATTCCAAGAGATTTACGAAGACATTTGATAATGAATTGGCACAGATATTCTGGACAATTCGTGCGTACACATGGACGCAGACTTTATTTTTCGGTGCGTACAGTCTGTGATTCATGCGTATATGGACGCAGGATCCTGCGTCCGGTAAATCCCTGCTCAAGTACCTGCTCCCGTCTCAATTTATTGGCTTGATCCATTAAAAGTGCATGGTTACAAATGTTATGAACTTCATGCTATAGATAGAAGCATTATCTTTTATGGGAAAAAATCTTTGTTTTTCTCTTCTTTCTCTCTCTCTTTTTCTCGCAACATCGTAAGTCCGACATACATTGAAATTGTGTTATTTGACCATTTATTGAAACACTGTTTATCTGATATAGGGGATATATGAATAGCGGATGCATAATGCCCAGACAAAAGGCAGTTCTTTTTTATCATTTACCCCATACAAAAATCTTGAATTATTATTCAATACTCAGAATAAATATTTGCCCCAAATTTTCTCAATGGGTTACTTAGTAATTCTGGTGTGGGAGTCTGAATGTTTCCCTTGTAGAAAGTTTTACTTGCAGAACGTGTTGGATTTTAGAGTTCATATTTTTAGTCCCCTACCGGTGTTCACACCGGAGGGGACTATAGGTTTGCCCTCCGTCTGTCCGTCCGTCCGTCCGTCTGTCCGCTCAAATCTGGATCCCGCGATAACTTAATAACTAAGCAAGCTAACTTGATGAAACTTGGTATATGACTAGATGGCAATGTGTAGATTATGCACGTCATTTTATTTTTGTTCTTCAACTAAAATTGTGGTTGCTATGGTAACGGAAATAGTGAAAATATGGCAAAAAATGGGATCCCGCGATAACTAAGCAAGCTAACTTGATGAAACTTGGTATATGACTAGATGGCAATGTGTAGATTATGCACGTCATTTTATTTTTGTTCTTCAACTAAAATTGTGGTTGCTATGGTAACGGAAATAGTGAAAATATGGCAAAAATGGGATCCCGCGATAACTAAGCAAGCTTACTTGATGAAACTTGGTATATGACTAGATGGCAATGTGTAGATTATGCACGTCATTTTATTTTTGTTCTTCAACTAAAATTGTGGTTGCTATGGTAACGGAAATAGTGAAAATATGGCAAAAATGGGATCCCGCGATAACTAAGCAAGCTAACTTGATGAAACTTGCTATATGACTAGATGGCAATGTGTAGATTATGCACGTCATTTTATTTTTGTTCTTCGACTAAAATTGTGGTTGCTATGGTAACGGAAATAGTGAAAATATGGCAAAAAATGGGATTGATTACCATATTGAGTCAAGGTGGAGCCGGTAGGGGACTTTATGTGTTGCATACAACACCAGTTACTTGTTATTAAAGACTTTATGAGAATGGCATATAATCCTGAATGGTGCAGAAACTTGATTTGGTATGAAGTGTTATTCTGGTTGAATTTCAACCTTTGTTTATCTACCATATCTACAGTGGTTGAACGGCCGCAGCACATGTTGATGAGGGTGTCTGTGGGCATTCATCACGACGACATAGAGGCAGCCATCGAGGTACGCCCCTTTACAATTCCTCTATATAGTAGATGAGTTGTTACCCAACTCTTTCTGTGCTAGATGAGCTTCTTCAACAGTATTTGTTCTTAATAAAATTATTTCCTCCCATTCCATCATTAAAAAATATTGGTTGTCTATTGTGTGCACCTGTCTCCTAATAAGTTTCCCTTCTGAGATTTATTTTTTTACCCTCATGGGGCAGATTTTATTTTCTTAGAGTCTTTTCAGTAGTTTTAAGAGTTGGCCATTCATACAACTTTAGAATAACAGCCGTGTCTTCATTTTAGACCTACAACCTGCTCTCTGAGAAGTGGTTCACCCATGCATCGCCCACCTTGTTCAACGCTGGAACACAGAGGCCTCAGCTCTCAAGGTGAATGCCTTTTTGTAAAAATATCATAATTCTATAGATTATGCAAAATTAATATTATAAAAGACCACCAACCAAAATCCTGGTTTAAGAAAGCTTTTTTGCTGTATTAGATAGGTGAATGGTATGTTTAAATTTATAACCATTCTGAAAAAAACCTTCTAGCAGTAAATCATATATGTATAGACACAATTGACTGAATTACAGATTCAAAAAAAATTATTACTTTACAGTATTGATGCAATGTATGAAAATATTCAAACAATTCAGTATGTTATACACAACTTACCGACTAATTTTCCAGCTGTTTCCTGCTTACTATGCACTCAGACAGTATTGAGGGGATCTACGACACTCTGAAACAGTGCGCCCTCATCTCCAAGTCTGCCGGAGGTATCGGGCTAAATGTACACAACATCCGGTCCACAGGCAGCTACATTGCTGGGGTAAGGGGGTTTACATCCATTTCTGTGATTAGTTGATTTATTAGAAGATACAGTTGAGATTTTTTGTGGAAGAGATTGTATTTGGCACACTTATTTAAGTAGTCGAGTGGTTGATTTAAGAAACTGGATGAACAAGCCTCATTATTATTATCTTTGTTAAAAATTTAAAAAAAACTGACAATATACAAGTGTGAAAAGGTTAAAGAGTGCATTTTTTTAACCACTCGTGGGATTGTGCTGTTTTTGACCACATGTTAAAGGACATGCATTTTGTAATCATTTTTCGCTTTCTTTATCTAGAGCTGTTCATAGGCATTTTCCCTGTAAAAATTTAGAATTTATGCAATTTTCCTTTCCCCAAACTGAGGAAAATAAATGATACATTCAACCCTCTAAAGTAAGTCCCCATCATCAAAAAAAAAAAAAAGCCTGATTTATGGCTGGATATGTTTTGTATCATTGAAGAATGTCCTGTGCATATTTTCAGACCAACGGCACATCTAACGGCCTGCTGCCCATGTTGAGGGTATACAACAACACAGCCAGATATGTGGACCAGGGAGGCAACAAGGTCATTATCTAGGGTGTTGATTCATTTTATGAATTGTTGTTTAGATTGAGGACTTAAATTCTACTGCTCAGCTGTCATTGTACCATCTTCTCAAAGTGCTGTGTTGAGGATATGCAGAGTTCAAGCTTGTTTTGTTTTCAAATAGGGAGTCAATTGACCCATTGATAGACAAATTGAGGCACAAAATGGACAAATTTGTGCTTCCATGAAAAATATGGTCTCTATCGCCTTCAGTGATAGGTCTAGGTTTACAAATGAAAATGGTGGTAAGTTTTTGAAAGAGAATTGTGAAATTGCATTTGTAATTGTCATTCTCGAAACATTTAAAAAAAAAAAAATCACTAAACCGGTCGAAATTTAATATTTGTCTCATAATCAATGTAAAATAAAGTTGAAACTTAAACAAAAAAACAACAACAAAAAAACAGTAATTTGAACCATATCAGTCATGGAAATGACAAGCAATGACACTGTATCCAACAATTTCCACAGCGTCCTGGAGCATTTGCCATTTACCTTGAACCCTGGCATGCAGACATCTTTGCCTTCTTGGACTGCAAGAAGAACACAGGAAAAGAGGAGCAGCGAGCACGTGACTTGTTCTATGCCATGTGGATCCCTGACCTTTTCATGAAGCGGGTGGAGTCCAACGGCGAGTGGACACTCATGTGTCCTGCAGAGTGCCCGGGTCTTGGGGATGTCTGGGGAGAAGAGTTTGAGACACTGTATAATAGGTGGGTATAGTGATTTGTTAAGGGATTCTTTTGTGAGGCCAGGATTATCTGCACAGGATTTGGTAGATTTAGTTTGAAAGGGAGTAAAAAAACACACACACGCCAGAAATTCTGACAATTTTACAAGTATCTGTCCACCAGTTTCCATTAAAGTTAAGCATGTCTGTTGCATTCATTATTGATATCACAGGTAATTGTAGAGTTACCTTTGTATTGTGTAGAATTTCTAGATTCACCAGATTCATTGAATTACTGTTTTTTCCAGGATATGATTGTACCATGGTATGTAACAATCTACTTGTTTATAGTATCAACAAGTTCTTTCTTGACTTGCATTGTGTTTAAGTTGCTATATTTTGGGGGAAAAAATGGCTACAAATGAAAGCCCTGATGTTGTCGTCATGTAATTCATTCTGAAGTTTTAAGTAAGCAATATTAGAACTACCACCTGTTTTATAGTGTATTCAACATATCGTATTGGAAACCATGTAAGTCACTTTAAGGATCCTATACCATTTTCGCCCAACAGTGTATTAATCAGACCATTGTCTTTGCAGATATGTAGCAGAGGGACGAGGCAGGAAGACTATCAAGGCACAGCAGCTGTGGTATGCCATCATCGAGGCTCAAACCGAGACAGGTACCCCATACATGCTCTACAAGGACCACTGCAACAGAAAGTCCAACCAACAGAACCTGGGTACCATCAAGTGCAGCAACCTGTGTACTGAAATTGTGGAGTACAGCAAAGTCAAGGTGACTAGGTATTGTCATGTCATATTCTGTTACACTATTTTGTCATGCTTAGCAGAGACTGGTTGTTTTCTGATGCCATACACTTATGTTACACTATTTTGGTCATGCTAAGCAAGAGCACAATGTGGTTTTTAGACACTGTGAAAATTATGAAGAAATAAAATAGTACATATTTTGGGGAGAGTTTAAATGAAAAAATTTGAAGAATGCTTGGAAGATTTTTATTGTGGAAATTTGACGTGTCACAGGACTGTAATAATTCTTCGTGGTCATATCATGTAACAAATGAAAGATTATTGCTAGACTTTTAGATTTATCAAATCATGAAAATTATATGCCGCATTTCCTAGTCTATTTGTAATATACTGGTTCATTTCAGGTGGCTGTGTGCAATCTTGCATCTATAGCACTTAACATGTATGTGAGGCCAAACAAGACATTCAACTTTGAGAAGCTGGTGGAAGTCACTAAAGTTATTGTTCGAAACTTAAACAAAATCATCAATGTGAATTACTACCCAGTACCAGAGGTAATGTCTTATGTATGCTAAAGCTTTCATCTCGATCTGTCTCTCTTCTCGCTCTCTCTTCTTTTTCCCAAAAGTATAACTTACAATCCTTTCTCTCCAGAAGTAATCGGTTAACTTTTTCTGTAGAAATTGTATGTATTTTTCTTTTGTAAAAACATTACAGAACTGTTGAATTAATTTCTTTATTGTAGATAATTGTGATTTTTTTAGCTCACCTGAGCACGTGTGCTCAGGATGAGCTTTTAGGATTGATGAATGTCCGTCTGTCCGTCCGTCCATCGTCCACAATTTATTCGTTTGCACTCTAGCATCTTCATTTTATGAGCAATTATCTTCAAACTTTAACAATGTTATACCATAAAATCCGGCCAAGTTCATTATGGCTGATATCGTACCATTAGGTCAGGAGTTATGCCCCTTTTAATTCAAAAAATTTTTTCTTCATTTCATGAGCAATTATCTTCAAACTTTATATCAATGTTAACTACCATAAAATCACGGCCAAGTTCGATTATGGCTGATATCGTACCATTAGGTCAGGAGTTATGCCCCTTTTGATATTCAAAAAAATGCCATATTTCAAGTTGTTTACACTCTAGCATCTTCATCTTTTGAGCAATCATCTTCAAACTTTATGGCAATGCTTATGACCATAAGGTCTCGATTGAGTTCGATTATGACTGAGATCAGTTGATTAGGTCAGGAGTTAAGCCCCTTTTAATATTCAAAAAATGCCATATTTTAAGTTGTTTACACTCTAGCATCTTCATCTTTTGAGCAATCATCTTCAAACTTTATTACAATGTTTATGACCATAAGGTCTCGATTGAGTTCGATTAATGCTGAGGTTCGTCAATTAGTTCAGAAGTTATGCCCCTTTTAATATTCAAAAAATGCCAGAAATCACTTTGTTTGCACTCTAGCATCTTCATCTTTTGAGCAATCATCTTTAAACTTTATGACAATGCTTATGACCATAAGGTCTCGATTGAGTTCAATTATGGCTGAGATCCGTCAATTAGGTCAGGAGTTATGCCCCTTTTAATATAAAAAAGCCTTATTTCACGTTTACACTCTAGCATCTTCCTTTTTTTAGCAATCATCTTCAAACTTTATGACATTGTTAATGACCATAATGTCTCTATTGAGTTCAATTGTGGCTGAGCTGGGTCATTTAGGTCAGGAGTTATGCCCCTTTTAATACAAAAAATGCAAGATTTCATTTTGTTTATTCTCTACCAACTTCATTTTTTTAACAATCATTTTTAAACTTTAAGACAATGTTTATGCCCATAATCTCACAATCGGGTTCAATTATAACTGATATTGACTTGTAAATTTAGGAGTTATGCCCATTTCACCATAAAAAAAGCCAGATTTCTCTTTTACACTCAAGCATCTTTATTTCTTAAGCAATCATCTTTCTCAGTGAGCGACCAAGGGCCATCTTGGCCCTATTGTTTCTATTGTAATGAATTTAGATACAGTAAAACCTCACTCTGTGACCAACTCATTTTCATGACCAATTCAATATTACGGGCACATTTTTTTAGACCAGAATTCTCTATATAACTCAATAGTCACTCACCTCATTAAAGCTGGCAACTCAATATTGCATAAAAAGACCATTAAATCAGACCAAATTGAAAAATTAGTCTTCTTTTGACCTCAATAATGCGAACTATGGTCCTGTGCAAAAAGTTAATTGAAGTCATTTATGACACCTGGTTTCCGGTATTTTGGATGTTTTGTTAACATAGTAGATAAGGTCTGATGGAGAGTGAAAACAATGGGTGAGATGGGTAATATTACGTAACAGAGAGCAATCTTGGGATCCACTGATGTATTTCCTGTCCAGTATATGTTCAGATGAGCTGCCCCAGATTAGCAGTAACAATCATCATGACGCGTTTCGATTATCTAATGTTTTGACAGTCGTTAATTGGCATTAAGACTTCACACGAAAACTTAAGACTAAAATAGAATTAGATATTCCGCCATATTAGTCAGTCACTCCCAAAACTAAGATTTAAAACTGAAATCAAATGTTAAGATCTTTCAATTTAAAAAAAGTTGTCTTGAGTCGAAACAGCACAGGGAAGTGTCGGAGACAACTTAATGATTAAAAAAAAGCTTACTTCATCATTTAAATAAGCAATCGGCTTAATAATTAAAGAAAAATCATAGATATTAAAATGGGTAGACTTTTAATCAGCATATATTTAATTTAAAAAAGTTTTATAAAAAAATTATAACAATTATTCAAGAGATGTTATTTTCATCCATCATTTTGAAAAGAAAGTATTGCATTTGATCAATATTGAAATGAAATATTTATGAAAAGACCATAACTCAATAATGAAACCAACTCAATATTAAGACCACTTTCAGATGGACCCAATAGTGGTCTAATTATCGAGGTTTTACTGTACAGCCTTTTGTTCATAAAAAGCAAAATATTATCAATTTCACTTTTTTCCATATAAGTAATTATGAATATAGCACCGTGTCATTACTTTATTTAGAAAATGCAATTCATTAACGCTAAATTGTAAACTGATAATTCATTTCCAGGCCAGGAACTCCAACATGCGACATAGGCCTATAGGTATTGGGGTACAGGGACTGGCTGATGCCTTCATCCTCATGAGGTTCCCATTTGAGAGCCCAGAGGCTCAGCAACTGAACAAGGATATCTTTGAGACTATTTATTATGCAGCACTGGATGCCAGTTGTGAACTTGCCGAGAAAGACGGAGCATACCAGACTTATGAAGGTAGTCCCGTCAGTAAAGGGGTGAGTCTGTTTTGCCGGTTCATTCTGAAAATATATTTAACTGCTGATTTATTTATTTATTTTTTTTCAGTCAGATGAAATTAAAAAAGGTTTTACTTTGAAATCATTTTGGAAAAAAAAATAACTTGCATCATACCAGTATATCAGTAAAATTGCTTGCGATTGAAAAATAAATAACAAATAATTTATAATAAAAGAAGACTTTCAAGGTCCACACTTAACTCACAAATTTCATTTTATGTGCAGATCTTACAGCATGATATGTGGGGAGTGAAGGACACAGACAGACATGACTGGCCAGGTCTGAGGGCTAGGATTGCCAAGTAAGATGAAACTTTTGAAAATTTATTTTATAAAAGTCTGACAAGGCAATTTTTCATAACCTTTGCACCTGAAATTGGAGATTTTTCAGGGCTTTTTTCAGGCTTTTTGGGAAAAAGGGCCCTGCCAAATTTGGGAATTTTTTTATCAGTAAAATTGGAAAATTGTGGAAAAAATAACTGTCGAATCGATAAAATAGGAAAATTTGACCCATTGAAATACATACAATAGTTCACTTTATACATCATAAAAACAAACTTTTTCATCAAGAACCTAAACTATACTATACTGTGACCTCAGGCAGTGCATGCAATAATTTTACCAACGAGAATTGTTAATGTAAACAAAACCAACTTACTTGGGAAATATTTGTAAAAAAAAAATATATATTTCTTGGCTTCGGGATTTTTTTTTTTGATTGGGAAAAAATGTACCTAGATAGCATTGGGAATGGGGCCGATATTCGGCCCCGTGGGATACCTGCAAAAAAGCCCTGTTTTCTAATCATGAAAACAAGCTAACGGTTCGTACATTTGTAGAAGCCTTAACTGAAAACCTACACAAAGATATAGATTCATATTACAGACTTTTTAATTGGAATAAAAATAGTTCATGCTGATATTAATAATAATTCTGATTGTTTTAATGCAAAATACTATTGGCGCCTCAGGAGCAAGAGTCAGTGGGTTTGATCCACTACCTCAACGTACCAGTCGTTAAAAATGGTATTAGTGTAGCTTTTTTGCTTGGCCCTAAGTATATAATTAATGATAGTTATATGGTTGGCCTGGTGTCAGGATAATGTAACTTGATGTGGTATTATGCCACATGTCTACAGCGTGATAATGCAGAATGGGAGCACATGGTCTCAAGTAGACAGTCTCCAGTTTACTGAAATACTGTCAGCCTGATGCTATGAAACAAAATAAACAAACAAAATAGTATGGACCCCAATCAAAAAAGTAAACAAGGTTTTACTCTCTCTGTATAAAGGTACGGAGTAAGGAACAGTCTATTGCTGGCTCCCATGCCCACTGCCTCCACTGCCCAGATATTGGGTAACAACGAGTCCATAGAAGCCTACACTAATAACATCTACACACGCAGAGTGCTGTCAGGCGAGTTCCAGGTAATGTTTCTTTTAAACATTTAGTAACCTAGTGCCTATTGATTCTTATTTTCAATTTTGCCATTTTTTTAAATGTCACATTGTATGAAAATGCAGTAATATCCTACTAAGAGCACAGAAATTTTCACCTTTAATGATAGCTCTTTTTGTAAACAATTCCTTCATTGATTTTTTTTTATTGATTTGTTTGTTTCCCTTTATTAGCTTGTCTGTTTTTGAAGGAAAAGTCTAATTATTATGATTGCTGGGTCGTCGTTGTCATTGTCATGCAAAAACATTAATGTAACCCAGTACTCAAAAATTTACAACAAACAAGCGTTGGCATCCGCATGCAGTGCTCTTATTTTTGGTCTCTCTCGTTTTTGTCCTTACCCAAACTGAAGTGTACTGTCCCCAGTGGCCGAGTGGTTAAAGTGTCTGCCTTGGGTGCAGGAGGGTATTGGTTCGATCCACGGCCACAGTATACCAAAGTCGTGTAAAATAGTACTGTTGTAGCTCCCTTGCTTGGTACATAGCATATAAGGGTATTTGCAGGACTGGTCAGGATAATGTGACCTGGTTTGGTATTCTGCTTCATGCCTATGGCGTGATACTGCAGTGTGGCGGCACTATATTTGTCTCAAGTAGACATCGTCTCTAAATGACTGAAATACTGTTGTTGGGACATTCAACCCAGCAAACAAACAAACCAAAGTGTTCATCCTCTTCCCTGGTGTATAATACAATGGCCTATTACAGATTGTGAATCAGCACATGTTGAAGGACCTGACAGAACTGGGTATCTGGAGCGACGATATGAAGAACTTGTTGATTGCCAATGGTGGATCTATCCAGGTAACACAACCTACTGTACTCTCTCTCTACTTAATGTTGGTTTGAAGTTCTTGTGGGATGGTTTCGCATTTCACACCTACACACAGAAGATACTTTCTCCATTGTTAAGCTGATGTACTCTCTCGCAAGAAAGGTGGCTCAAATAGTGCAAAAAAAAAAAGAAAAGAATATTCTACGCCGTGCAATTGACTTTGACTTTTCCAATAATTTTACATCGATAAAACTGTGGTCGCTTTCCCTCTCACTGTAGAAAACAAAAGGCACTGTGTATGCCAATCAGAACGTAGCTCTGCCCCTTGGCTTCACCTGGTTATTGATTTTTGCTCAGTTCTCAGTTAACTTTCGTGATGGAAGTGTCGGCCAAGACGGACTTCAAAAAATCATCCCTATAAAGGCTGTCAGTGGTGCATTTTGGAAAGGTTTTGAAATGACATTCAAGGATTTTATATAATTCCGGCATGAAGAACTTCAATTAAAATGGCTAGATGTCATTAAAAGCCACGCGTTCATAGACCATGATGACAAGGACAAATATCATGCTCTGTTTGACAGTAACTATGCCACACTGCTTTTGCTGTGTTTTATTCATTCAAGACACAAAATCACTCGTGCTAAAACGCTCCAAAGTGCCACCTATTTTGTTTGAAACTACATAGTTGTCTATTTTAACTCATTTATTATTTCCTGGCAAGATTACATGTGACATATATATGTACCAGCAGTCAATTCATAATTCCGCAAGTTATAAAACTGCAATCCGTCAGTCTCTATTTATAGATTGATAAACTGTGCACTTGATTCTTCTCGCTAAGCAGGCATGGTTTATATTCGTCAACCCAAGCGACGTTCTATTTGACAGGCGATAAGGTTGAATGGAATATCGGTTTTTTGTTGAAGTGTAAAGTGAAGAAAAGTAAAGTCAATAGCACGGCGTAGTATACTGATAGTTGGGGCCCTATCAAATTGTAAAATATCTTCTCTTACTGGCATTTTGTGGATGCAAGTAAAATAAAAACTGATTTGAAATTTAACCTTTAATTTTAATATAGACTCATTTTGATGAGCTGACATGGTCTGGTCTCTATTTGCTCATACAATATTGTAGCTCAAATTCTACACGGCCTGCAGAGCAAAGAAAAATCCATTATTTCATATATCATTTAAATTTCAGTTAATTAATATTCTTCATATATCATGAATTTGTGCATGAATATTCATCAGGTAAAGAGTTAAGAGAGAGAGATATATATATATATATATATATATATATATATATATATATATATATATATATATATATACACACACACCTGGCCCCCCCCCCCCCCCCCCCCCCCCTCAATAGATTGGTGCAAATTGTTTTTGGTCTGTTTTGTCATAAAACTAAACCTTGACCATAACATGGAAATCCTTCCACCTACAGCCTCTAAACTTCACAGGTGCATGCACCTTGATAAGCTATACCGACCAGGTGACTTTGACATTAAAATGACCTTGACCCTTGAGGGGGGGGGGTGCATGGCGTTTGAATGAATTTTTCCCCGGTCCGGCGGTTGGTCTACAAATATTTGTCCAGAGCATTTCTCCAAAACTACTGTACCTATGTTGATGAAACTTCATAGGTAGATAGACCTTGATGAGAGGAAGTGCAGTGCATAAGAACCATAACTCTGCATGTATTTTGAAAGGAGTTATTGCCCTTTTCATTTTTAATCTTTTGATTTTGTCCGGACATAACTCCAATACTAAAGTAGCTAGGTTGATGAAACTTCATATGTAGATTGATCTTGATGAGAGGAAGTGCAGTACACAAGAACCATAACTCTGCATGTATTTTGAAAGGAGTTATTGCCCTTTGTCATTTTTAATCTTTTGATTTTGTCCGGAGCATAACTCCAATACTAAGGTAGCTAGGTTGATGAAACTTCATATGTAGATTGATCTTGATGAGAGGAAGTGCAGTGCATAAGAAAACCACAATGTAAATTCTTAAAGACAGGTTTTTGCAAACAATAAATATGGATGTGAACCATAATTAGACTGCATTTTTATTCTCCTCAGCTACAGATCTTGGGGGCAAATTGTTTTCTTCTGTGTGTCTCTCTGTCTATCTGTCTGTCTGTCAAAACTTTTTAGCATTGTCCAAAACTTTTGAACCATTGCTCACACTAACTTTAAACCTTACATACATGTAGTCTTTCACTCACGCAAACTTTTGAAACTGTATTCCTACACATGACAGACTTCCGGTGTGGGTATTGATCACCTTTAGTGATAATTATTTTTTTTTGGTATGCTTATAAGCCCAAATCCTATGTGTGAACATTCGTTTTATGTGTCATGTGAATACATCCTGTGTCAAAGATGGGGGTGGGGGTATGAATCACCTTCAGTGATAGTTCTAGTTACTCCTAGTTTCTTTGGTGATAAAATGGAAGGAATACATAAAACTTAAACCATGGTTTATCTTAATGTGCTGAAGTTTGCCTCATTACATTTCTTAAAAAAATCTAAATCATTTGCTCAACATGAAATAAAATAAGCAATTTTTCATGGTGAGACCTTTTTAAAGTACCTTACAGTACATTAAATATACACATTTAAATAAGGTTGACTTGATGCTCGACCCTCAGCCATCTTGCCCACAACTTCACTTGATCAGAGCTAAATTTAAAATGAATATGTATGTTACTGATCAGGGAGATTGCATCCTAGATTATGCACTTACAATTTACAATGTTTAGGCTAGTGGAAATGAGTATGACATTATTTACAATCTTTTATGTTTGATTACAGAACATTGACGGTATTCCGGATGACATCAAGGCCCTGTACAAGACCGTGTGGGAGATCTCACAGAAGATGGTTCTCAAGATGGCGGCTGACCGTGGGGCATACATAGATCAGAGCCAATCTCTCAACATCCACATTGCCGAGCCAAACTATGGCAAACTCACCAGCATGCATTTCTATGCCTGGAAATTGGTATGATGTCTTTATTTTTCTCAGTTGATTGATTTAGCTTTATTGAAGGAATGCATTTATTCATGCTTCTTGATATATATATGAGAAACGGATAATAGGGCATAAGGTCTAAAAGTATGTGTTTCATGCATTAAACTAATGAGTTCATTAAAAATGAGTTCATTAAAAAATAAAAGCTTTAATGACAAATGCTATTTTTTTGCAATTGTTGAAACAGATTTTGCCATTGTCAAAATTGTGGGGGTAGGCTGTAGGGGGGAAACTTTAATCTGAAAACATAATTTTTTGCTGGCAGTAATTTTCCTACTATAAACACACATAATTTCCCAGATACGAGATTTTTTTTAGAGATTTTTTTAATATAATTTTAAATAGCCTTGTGCAGGGTGCCTACTGGGTTAGTGACTGAGGGTACAGTTGCTGTTTTTCCTTAACTTTGTACCCGTTCAAATAGAGAGTACCTACAATTTTGGGGTACATGGCCAATTTTGGGATGTAAAAAAAAAAAAAACTCTGCAGGGGGTAAATGGGTATGTTCTGTTAGCTTCTAAAATATTTATATTGACTTCCAATATATATCTAGATACCTGCCTCAAATAGATACCTGCCACAAATAGATATCACCTTATACAATGATATCACCTTATACAATTTATAGCACTTTTTTAGAGACATTATTATTACATTAGCTACAGACTTAAGCTTAATACACAAGCAATCTCTGTGGCCACAACCTGTGAATTTAACTAAACTTGGTACTGGCATTATCTCCCTTGCTCCTTGTGTTGCATATAAGGGCAGTTCTAGGACAGGTTGGCATACGCAAAGCCAATTAATGTGATTGTGATGGTGTTTCCATTGTCTAGACTGTGACATTGCAGACAAATAATTGAAAAAACAAAACCAAAAAACTCACTGCTTGCTGTATAAGCAGATCAGCCCGCACATTACAGGATGTAAGGTTGATTTTGACCTGCAGACAATTTCCCTTATTTCTACTTTTCAGCAGTTTTTGTGTGAGCGTGTGTTTGTTGTTGTAGTTTTTTTTCTCAATGTGTCACTGTTAAGCAATAGTTCTGTATCACAGTATGCGAAAGTGGTAATTTTTTTTTTGAATATATCATTGAAGAGCAAGTTTAGCATTTCTATAGTTAATGATAAACTAACGACTGTTTTGTTGCAGGGGTTGAAGACGGGTATGTACTACCTGCGGACGAAGCCAGCAGCGGCCGCCATACAGTTCACTGTGGACAAAACCAAACTTGCCAGTAAGACCAAGCCGGAAACCCAGTCAGACCAAGGCAAACAAGACGAGAACATGCAAGCCATGGTCTGCTCCCTGGAGAACAAAGACGAATGTCTGATGTGCGGCTCGTAGGTGTCTAGACCCATCTGTCTAACGTGCATTTCACGTTCAGTCCCATGTTGTGTTCTTGACAAGATCTTCAGACAGATTTTCAGTGGATATGTACATCTTGTATGTCCTGCTTCAGTAAGGAATGTGACTTATATTGTTTGGTATGAAACAAACATTTTGACTGTATTAAGGTACATTTGTATATTGTATACGTATGAAGGTACATTGTATACATGTATGTTAAAATGTATTCAGATCTCCAGTGAGTTACTGGTTACAATAATATGTATATCAATCATACACTAATTTTGGATGGGTTTTTTTTTTCTTCTTTTTTTCCAGAAAGAAATCTAGATCTGACTGTTCTCTGGATGATCTGTCTCCAACTGTTTGCTTCTCATTGCTTCTTAATTTCTTTTTATTTTCTCTCATTTTGTCCAAATTAAAAAATATATATTTATATTTAAGTCGAGATGTACAGTATGTTTGCCAATAAATTGAGCAATTAACACGATTTTATTTATTAAAATTGAATTTAAGTTATAGATTAACCCTTTATAGTAATCCAGACTTATGTAGTATATGTACCACTGTGAGGACTTGATATTAAAAAAATATTGATGTGTTCATTTCAAGTGCTTGCTATTTTGATTAATTTTTCAGTTCATTTTACTATTATGTTCCATAACATTATAAAATTCCTATTTTTACTTGCAATATTTTCAACTTGTGCCATCGTATACAGATGGATTACATTTGTGCTCTTTATATTTGTAGGGTTATGCCTCATTACAGGGTGTAAAACTCTATTAATGAACAAATTTGCATATATTATGTGTATTTATTAATAGCTGCTTAAAAATGGAGTGATAATTACATATATAAAAACATGTGTTGTTTGTGTGTCCTTCTTTCCAAGCATTGTTTGGTAGTGTGGGTGTTCATATACATTGTGTATATATAGCAGAAACGGGAAAATGTGTTCCAAGCATCAAAGAATCGGGCCGGCATGAACTATACTCAAAGGAAAAAAGAAAGAAACGCAGGGTAAACTTTTGTGTCGTTTTTAAATAGGAAGTATCTGACAATATTACAGTTAAATTATTTTGATAAAGATTTTTTTTTTCCAACAAATGAATGCTTTAGAATGAGATGAGGTCTATCATAGGTTTATTGCAAGGTTAGGAGATGAAAACTGAGTCTGGCTACTACAGATTGTCTATCATATGAGGTTTATTGCAAGGTTAGGAGATGAAAACTGAGTCTGGCTACTACAGATTGTCTATCATATGAGGTTTATTGCAAGGTTAGGTGGTAAAAACTTGAGTCTGGCTACTACAGATTGTCTATCATATGAGGTTTATTGCAAGGTTAGGAGATGAAAACTGAGTCTGGCTACTACAGATTGTCTATCATATGAGGTTTATTGCAAGGTTAGGAGATGAAAACTTGAGTCTGGCTACTACAGATTGTCTATCATATGAGGTTTATTGCAAGGTTAGGGTGAAAACTGAGTCTGGCTACTACAGATTGTCTATCATAGCAAGGTAAGGTGGTAAAAACTTGAGTCTGGCACTACAGATTGTCTATCATATGAGTAAAAACTTGAGTCTGGCTACTACAGATTGTCTATCATATGAGGTTTATTGCAAGGTTAGGTGGTAAAAACTTGAGTCTGGCTATTACAGATTGTCTATCATATGAGGTTTATTGCAAGGTTAGGAGGTAAAAACTTGAGTCTGGCTACTAAAGATTATCTACCCTGCAAGGTAAGGTGGTAAAAACTTGAGTCTGGCTACTACATATTGTCTATCATATGAGGTTTATTGCAAGGTTAGGTGGTAAAAACTTGAGTCTGGCTACTACAGATTGTCTATCATATGAGGTTTATTGCAGGGTTAGGAGGTAAAAACTTCAGTCTGGCTACTACAGATTGTCTTTCATATGAGGTTTATTGCAAGGTTAGGTGGTAAAAACTTGAGTCTGGCTACTACAGATTGTCTATCATATGAGGTTTATTGCAAGGTTAGGATGTAAAAACTTGAGTCTGGCTACTAAAGATTATCTATCCTGCAAGGTAAGGTGGTAAAAACTTGAGTCTGGCTACTACATATTGTCTATCATATGAGGTTTATTGCAAGGTTAGGGGTAAAAACTTGAGTCTGGCTATAAGATTTCTATCAGGTAAAACTTAGTCTGGCTACTACAGATTGTCTCATATGAGGTTTATTGCAAGGTTAGGATGTAAAAACTTGAGTCTGGCTACTACAGATTCTAGTTACCCTGCGTTTCTTTTTCCGTTACTGTCCGCGGTGGCCGAGTGGTAAGAGCATCCGCCTTAGGAGCGGGAGGTCGTGGGTTCGATCCCCGGCTGCGACATGCCAAAGTCGTAAAAAATGGTACTGTTATAGCTCCCTTGCTTGGCGCTCAGCATATAAGGGTAGTTACAGGACTGGTTTGCTCAGTGTCACGATAATGTGAATGGGTGTGGTATCATGCCACATGTCTACGGCTTGATACTGCAGTGGCATCACTAGATCCGTCTCAGGTAGACATTGTCTCCAAATGACTGAAATACTGTCGGTGGGACGTTAAATCCAACAAACAAACAATTTCTTTTTCCTTTAACGTGATTCTCCGTTATTGCGGGAAAGTAATGTAATATCGTTTTGCAGCACTACTGTTACCCGCACCGTTCCCAGTGGCCGAATGTTTAGAGCGTCTGGGAGCGGGAGGTCGTGATTTCGATCCCCGGCCGCGACATACCAAAGTCGTATAAAATGGTACTGTTATAGCTCCCTTGCTTGGTGCTCAGCATATAATGCGACTGATGTGGTATCCTGCCACATGTCTACAAGTATATCTGTCTCAAGTAGATATAGTCTCCAAATGAATGAAATACTGTCGGTGGGACGTTACACCCAACAAACAAACTGGTAACCGCTGCTTGTAATACATGGAACAAGCATGTAAAAAGACTATTTTGAGATGGTCTATACAAATGGCGTTCGCATGGGTAAAAGTTTTCAGGAATTTTTCTGAATTTCAGGATTTACAGATTGCTAAATGACTTCTTATTCTATATAAACTATATAAAAAAGTTGCTAAAATCAGGATTTTCAGGTCTTTCGAAATTTCCATCTTTTACCCATGCGTTTGCACCTATTGGTTAGTGAAGGTGATTTCAGCATGAATTCAATAGGACTAAATCGAAGATCTATATTCTCTTAGGTTACTGGTATTACAAAACGTTTAAATGATATAATTAATAACGTGGTGTAATCTGTTTTACAACCTGTGTTCCCATATTCATTTGTTGTTATTGTTTGCAGAAAAAGGGTACGAATGCTCTCAGAACTGATTTTCTAAATATGAGGTATATCACATGCTGTCTTCTGATCTTTAGTTTTCCGCTAGTTCCATTAAATCGGCCCGAAATATCAAATCCCTTGTCGATTTCATCATTATTGCCTCACTTGCGCATGTTAACATTATTTATAAACATTTAGAAAAAAATGTTTCAATAATCATGTTTATATTCAAATTAGTGAGAAGCTTCGGAAATATTTTCTCAAAATGATTGATTGGCTCACTCCAAACGGATATCAAATGGAGGAATAAGATGACAAAATAAATATCAAAATACAAGGATTTAAACCTCTTTACAACGATTTTATTATAACAGCAACCTCTTTATAACAGCAGTAGACTTGAAAACTTTCTATGTCTCTATTCTTTACAACGGCAATTTCTTTATAACAGCAAACACCGCCGTTGTAAAGAGAGTTGACTGTATAACGTTTATGAACATCTACATTCTTAACGATCATGTATGAGCTTTCAGAACGCGTTTGATTGTCTTGTTTTCTGTTGTATTTCTAGGGTATTCATAGCCTTGATATCTTAGCTGACAACGGCTTTTCTAAACGATTTTTATCCACAAAGTTGTTTCTTTTTTCCTGTGTACTGTTGCGGTCTTGATGTCTTTAAGCTGAGTAGCCGATTAATATTTTGGCTTCTAAAATTAAATAAAATAAAAATAAATACTAGTATATTAAAATCTAAAATAGAAATGAGCCGACTGCGAAATCTATTTGTAATATCCATATTTGGAAAGCACGTTCATGAGAGCATCACCAAATCATGATAGCAGCGTGATGCAATAAAAGGGCGGGGCAATCTCTCGCTACACTCGTTCTATTAACACGAAATATTACTTAGTATATGTTATTAGGTCAATTCTCACATCACTTATTTTTCATATTCCAGGTGTTTATATTTATTAATTAAGGGAGATGGGTATTTTCTATTTGTGATGATTAATGCAGATGGCTTGTATTGTGCTATCTCTATTTAAATTATTATTTTTGGGTTACATCTGCATCTTGTACATTACACTATGTTTGTTTATTAGGTTTGATATCCCTCCGACAGTATTTCATTGGTTTCGAAACTATGTCTACTTGAGACAGATATAGTCCTGCTACACTGCAGTATCACGCCGTAGACACGTGGCATGATATTACACCCAGACCCACTATTTTGACACATTACAGCATGTCCTTTTTCTGGACGGTATTCAGCACTGGATATATATACATTTCTGTTATTAAGTACTGTATATATATTAGTATGTCCAATTAAAATGGGTTTTCACTTCCGTTAGCGCATGTGCAAATTGGTAATGCAGTCGAATGTAAAGCTGTGATTGTAATCATTTTAAGTGACCGATATTTTTATATGTGATTGTTTGGGGGTATCAAATACGTGATTTGGGTTTGTTTGAAATAGTTTCCAGTGTAATTGATCATATTTAATAAGTTATTAGTCAGTAGATGTTTGTATTTTAATGATGCTTTTATACATAGAGGCCATGACCTACTTATCGTTTCGCTCGTCGGTCTGGACATTGCACATTTCATGTCTTCTAATGAGCTTGTAAGTTTAGTTTAATTATTACATGATGGGTGGGATATGTAATGCGTAATGTTTATCTTGTTACTATGTAACCGTAATATAAAGAACGCTTGCTGTAGTTAATAAACTTTGTTTCAAATGTTATGTAGATAAGTACTTCTGTTACGTGATCGGGACGTGCCAAGATTTTCTTGTGTCTCCACCATTTCCTTATATTGCATGTGAGGAGAAAGCAAAATGTGCACTTGAAAAAAATGAACTCGAACCCGGGACCCCTCACTCATAGTAGAAATGCGGAGCTACCAGATCACTATATAAGTGCTAGTTTTGAAAAAAAAAAAAACAGGCCATATAAAGGGGATTATCATCTCTGCATCTCTGCCAAATAAGAAAGTATCTCTAAGCGATACATTTTCACCATCAACAATACTGAAACTATAGTGTTGATCACCCTCTAAAGTGTAGATAGTAATAGTCAGTGACTTTTCTGTCTGTTTATCTGTCTTGCATAAATTTAAGTTATTTGAAGAGTTTAATTATGCTGCATATTCAAACCCTCAATCATTTGAGACACAACTTCAATTCCTTCAGCGCTTTGATTATGATATACTACACAATATACACACGTGGATAAAGATCAATAACCGAATTTGTTCCCGGAGCATGCGCAGAGCTGGGCCCGCAGAGCTTAACAAAATAAACGTAGTTACGGTTTGTTGTGTGTGGTTATAACATCTTTTAATTCCTAGCCTAGAAATCAATTTACCTAAAAAGTAATTTGGATTGAAAGCAGATGGAAACTGAATTCAGTTAGACCTGCATAACCTCCAGTTATGACAATGGGTTAATATCACATCTATTTTTAACCGATATTTTCCTGTGGTTATTTATAGAAATGACAATCCCAGGTAGTAAGGTAGTAATATGATTTTGCATATCAATTCAATCACATAGTGAGTTTTACTTTTTGCTCATTGGACAAGATAAAACCATGACAAAAGTTGTCAGCCTTGCCAAAGATTTTCATCAACTGATGAAACGGATAGGGAGACTAACAGACGGACAGGCGGCCATTCATGCCGTAGAATGGGATGACGGTGGTCTTGAGATGTTTCAAGTTGTGATCAAACCAAACAGTGGATTATACAAAGGTTGTCGAGTCGAGTTTCAGGTAAATATGAGATATGTTTTTTTATATCTGATATATTAATAAATGGATGTAGATTACACTGTAAACAAATGCTTATTCGAAAATGATAACTTTCTTAAATTTTCTTTTATGATTACTGAAATATTGGACATTCTAACATTGAACAAAATTAACTTTTTTTTCAGTTATATATATATAGCTTCTTCTATTTTGGACTTTAAACTGCTGCAGCGATAGCATCTGTCTGTTTTTTGTTTGTTTGTTTGTTGTTGTTTTTTTCAATACTTGCTGTTTTCATAAAGAAATAGAATTTAAATTTTACGAATAAAGCATAAGTCCGTACTCTTGTTGTAAAAGATATATATACATGTTAAACATTTTCAGCTACTTGACAACAAACATCTATATATTTGGACTTAAGAAAAAAGGACATCCAAAATTACCCTGGTTAGTTAGATCTATTCAATAGAAATAATTCCGTCCACTCAAAACATGATATCAACCATCTACTTTTTGACCTATTTTTGGCACAATAACATGCATATGGTGACAGTGCAAAGGTCAGCATTTTACACCAATTTTCCCAAAAAATTGATCTCCCAGCAATGCCCAAGTTCTAAGGTTGCCACATGAAAAGGCATCCAAAATGACATTGACTATTTTAACTAAGTTCCATAGGATTCAATCCTTTTTTTTTTTGCATGTTTTTCATTAATAAAATTTCTCTCAGCCCCTCACCGCTGTGGGTTCGAATCCCGGTAGGGACTTCGGATTCTTCATGTGAGGAAGCCTTCCAGCTGGCTTGCGGTAGGTCGGTGGTTCTACCCGGGTACCTCTGTGTACTCGGGGTCTTCCTCCACCTGTAATTAGCTGGACGTCGCTATATGATTGAAATACTATCGCAGCGACGGTAAACCCCAATACAGCAACAACAACATTAATAAAATTACCATAATTCAGAATTAAATATGGTCACTATTTTCTGTGTAAGCACATGCAGGGTAAAGCAAGGTCTTAGTCCATTTTTGTCGCGGAATTGATAACTCACAATACATAGTTCCCATGTGATGTCAAAGACACTGACACTGATAAAACACTTTTTGGCAGCCAAATTGACAGGGTTTAGTTAATGCACGCCGAAATCTGAGAATACTTTTTTTTTTTTTTTTTTCTTTTTTATAAACCGACTGTGCTTTTATTTTTCAGTTTTACTGAAATTTATGTCAGATTGAACATAATTATTAATTCACCATTTCAAATATGAAAAAAAATATTTTGATAAATTTAAAATTGAAAACTTAAAAACCAAAAAGGTTACACTGTTTATTTTGTTTAAGGATGATTCCATACTTTTTTCTTTAGTGCGTTTTTTCTTTCTTTCTTTTTTTTTATTTCTTTTATATTTTTATGTGTGCATATATCATTATCAGACATATATCATCCTAAAAATATGAATTTCAGGAGCTTATAAATGGTGTAAAACATTTGGATTTTTGGAACAGAAATAATGAAAATATAAGAAAAAGAAATTTATGTGGGGATATTCACTGATGTGGGAACTATGTATAGGGAAGAATCTTGACTTGTGTAGCTCAGACGGTAGAGCATTCACCCTGTTAGCGAAAGGTCCCAGTTCGAGTTGCTGTTTGTGATCCGAGGTTAAGTTTACCACGTCTTCTGGACCCGTTTGGAAATTCGAAGACGAATTCCAATTTTGTGGGATAGTATGTCACGGTACCGTACCGTCGATAACTCACAGTAGTGAAAATTCTTGTGTAAGTGACCGGGTAGCTCATTCGAGTCCCGGCCAAGCTGCACATTTTCTTCACCCTTTGAAATTTACATGCATGTACATACCTACCCGATCGTTAAACCCAACAAAACAAACAAACTTTCCCACCTCTTTTCAATATCTTCAGGTCAGGAATTTGGTTTCATACCAGAAAGGCCACCCACCTACAGTTTTCTGTCAGACCAAAATATACCACCCAAACATTGGAGACCAAGACGACGTCGATGACTATGGCAGTAACGTATGTCTTAACATTCTAGAATGGGGTACATGGAAGCCATCGCTGGGTCTTGAAGGGCTCGTTCTTGGGCTGGTTTTCCTTCTCAACTACCCCAACATCGACGAACCTTTTTGGTTAAATTTTGGTTCGCCTCATGTAAGCGAATTCGAGGCAAATGTTCGGAAGTACATTGCAGGAGAGAAAATCAATGGGATTCAATTTGATGACGGTATGGCAGAACTACAGGGTAAATATGACGATGTTCCTGTTAGTAAAAATGACGTCAGTGGAGAAACGCGCCAAGAAACCGAGGAAGAATATCAAGAGATCAAGGAAGAAATCATAGTTAGTGATATATCAGTACAGATAAACGCAAATGACTTTGAGCCTATTGGTGAACAAAAAGATAAATGTGTTTATGCGGATAAAGAAAATTCGTGTGAGGACAAGTCGAATCAGGAAGAAAACAATCCGAAAGAACTCGATGGATATGATGATGATGATGGTGATATGTTGAAACTTATCTCAGTGGATGGGGAAATACTGCTGGTTCCAACTCTCTTACACTGTGATACTGAAACGACAAAGCTTGGCGGACATGCGGGAAAGGAAGATGTTATAAACACCGTTAAAAATACTGACAACGCTGTCATACTGCCGGATATAAATGCCAGTGACCAATCGGAACATCTCGGTGATAAATGCCGGGATTACCCGAAGTGTTCCGATTGTGCCAATGACCAATCGGAACATTTCAGTGATAAATGTCAGAATTACCCGAGGTGTTGCGATTGTGCCAGTGACAAACTCGGGGCGTGCAATTTGAACAAGGGCGAAAAGAAATTTAAAAAACTCGAACGTAAGCTTCAAGAAAGGTGTGGTGAGAACCGAAATGTGACACACTTGACTATTGTAGCCACATTTGGTTTACTGTGCACATACATTTGTGGTAGATACCTTGTTAAAAGATTAACTTGATTCCAACAATCGATATACAGCCCTAGTCACTTACTGTGTGCTTTTTTGTGCGGCAAATTATTTAATCCCGAATAATCAACTGTGATAAAAGTTATGTAATGCTCGAATGGTGCTCCCCTTTAAAAGCATTTTCTTTTAATTTTCAAATGCCATTCTTTAATTAATTTTAATAGTTCGAAAAGTGATGATTGCACATTTCATAGGATTAACAGGAATAGATTATCATAATTATCATGATGATTGCTCCGTGTTTTTATTTATAATGTATCTAATATATGCTATCATGATATGAAATAAATGTTTTAGATGAAAATTGTTTTTTTATGTCTTTTTAATATTTGTTTCTGTAAAAGTGCATGTGGCATTTACCGGAATAAGCGTGATATCTGTATATCCGAACAACTGAAAGGAATATATCGGGCATTACTTATTTCAACTGAAGTGTATGTTATTGTGTCTAAATATGTCACATACGTTACACGAAATCACACCTATATAATTTAACCCTTTCCCTCATATATACTCATTTTGACGCCCTCAATAGGTATCACATAAAGCCTGATCTGCAGAAAACCACAGTTAAACCTTACCAAATTTAATTACAAAATCCTCATTTCCAGACCACTGAGGAGCAGCGAACAGCATAAAACCTGATCAGCCTGCGAGTTACTCATGTACAAAGTGAGATAGAATTGAGAAAAGGGTGTGTATACTTTTGTATAAACAGTCAAACCTGTCTTAAGTTAAGCAACCAGTCTGGGAACAATAGAAAGTGACCACTTAACAGAAATGACCGCTAAATGAAGGTTAAACACATATCAAAATTGCTTGTTTAGTCTTATTAAAACTAACCGCTAAATGCAGGCTGACCGCATAATACAGTTGGCCGCTAATACAGGTTCAACTGTGCATGTTTCATTAACAATATTTGTAATGAAAGGCAATATATCTATGATCTCGTTGCATTCATAGAAACACTAAATATGACCTAAACGTATCATCGGCTTAAGCACAATTAGGAGATATGGCATCTACTGAAAACCAAGCTGAACATTTAAAATTAGAAAACAGTCAGTGTGTGTGTGTGTATGTGTGTGTGTGTGTGTGTGTGTGTTTAGCTCATCTGAGCGTGAGCTTTTGTGACTGGTGAATGTCCGGCGTCCGTCGTCAGTCGTCAACATTTAACATAAAATATATCCTCCTAAACTACTGGGCCAATTTTTCATAAAACTTTACAGGAATGTTCTTGGGTTGTCCTCTTTCAAAGTTGTTCAAAGGATTGAATTCCATGCCAAAATCTGGTTGCCATGGCAACAAAAAGGAAAAAATGTAAAAAAACAAAACAACAAAAAACTTCTCCTCCATAAGTACTGGCTGGATGTCAAAGTTATGTGGCACAGATGTTCCTTGGGTCTACCAAGATTTTTCAATTATTTTGATCTTTGAAAAACATAGCCACAATAGGGGCGGAGCCCGTTTTCCTTATATGTATATAGTGCAAATTTGAAAAATACTTCTCCTCCAAAGTGCTGGCTGGATTTCAAAGTTATTTGGCAAAGATATTCCTTAAGTCACTCTCTACCAAAGTTGTTCTCTTTTTTTTTAATCCACTGAAAAACATGGCCGCCAGGGGTCGGAGCCCGTTTTCCTTATATGAATTAATATACATGTAGTTCAATATTGAAAATTCTTCTTGTCTACAAGTACTGGCTGGATTTCGATTTTTTTTTTTTTTTGCTTCATTGGTCACTCTCTTCCAATATTGACCAAATTATTTTGGATTGGTAAAAAAACATGGCCGTTAGGGGGTGGTTAAGCCCATTTTCCTTATATGTATATAGTACAAATTTTAAAAAATTCTTCTTGTCCAAAAGGACTCACTCGTTATATGGCTGGCAGGGGGCAGAGCCCATTTTCCATAATATCATAAGATATTTGTTGTTTCTTTTTCCTCCCACTAATACCTTGTTCTCAGGTGAGCGATCCCGGGGTCATCATAGCCCTCTTGTTATATACCTTTATCAAAAAGTTAAATTCGTAACAGATTCCTTCAAATCGACAATGTTTTACAGTTTACTTTTTCCCCACTTCCCTGTTTATGTACTTAAATGTTGCTTATATTAGTTAATAACTCAATATTTATGACTGGATATTTTATTACCCTGTGAATACGTATTTACTTTGAAGGGTTATACTCTACGTACTTAACTGTAGAGTCATATTTCTTTATAAGATTAATATATTTCGGTCACATGTCGAAATGTGTAGCTGTGCCCATTGTAACATTTATTGATCTTTTCTTTAAAGTAGGTCGCAACGCCTGTTAAAGTTGGGTAATCTTACATCAAAACTGCATTGTGGGTATTGGCACTAACATGTTATTACGTAGTCCTTTGCCGTTGTGGGTTCGAATCCCGGTTTGGCATAAGATTTTTTTTGTAGGGGTGGGGGGGGGGGGGGGGAGAAAGCCTTCCAGCTGGCTTGCAGTAGGTTTGTGGTTCTACCCTGTTACCTTAAGGATGTATATAGGGTCCTCGAATATTAGAAAATTACGTTGTTTTAATCTTTATATAAATTGTAAATGGAAAGAAAAACGTTATTGAAGACGACTAAATACAAGTGTACGCACACTATTGCTAGTACATCTAAATATTTCTCATTCGCGCCAACAGCCTTCCAGCTGGTTTGCGGTAGGTCGGTGGTTCTACCCGGATGCCTCCATGCATTCGGGGTCTTCCTCCACCTGTAATTAGCTGGACGTCGCTATATGACTGAATACTGTCGAAGCGACGGTAAACTCAAATAGTCAAGTCAAGTCAAGTCAAGTCATACGCCAACATGATAAATCAGCTGACATTAAAAACTAGATTGACAATTGTACATTATTTTGATACCCCCCTCCCCTCTCTCTCTCTCTGTCTGTCTCTCTCTCTCTCTGTCTCTCTCTCTAATTCGTATATGGTTTTCAATTTTTTCTTAATTAAGTCTTTTTATTAGAAAAATAAAGATAAATGAAGCATTCTAACAATTAAATATTAACATGGCGTATACGTTATTACTTAAATATTTTTTAAAAATAATATTTAGTTCAGCCTCCATTTTTATAAATCTGTCAGAAATAAAATTTCAGTTCAGAGCAGGCAATTAACGTTTTTCAGTTAATTTACTTCGGTAAGTTTGAGCAGTAGTTTAAGTGACCACTGCATATTCTCAATCACGGACCTTAATTGCGTGAAGCGTTCACTTCATTATTTGATTATACCGTTGTTACTTTTAATTTCGCCCGGAAAAGAGTTTGCGTTGCGAACACGTATTGCACGTGATTTTCGTGCGTATAATGGGTGATGCGTAGTACAGTGTGTAGAATCGGCCATTCTATCAGACAGCTTCGCACTGACAAGTCTTTTTTCAAGCTTTGTATATCCTCGAGTGCCCAAACTGCGCCCCTCTAAGATTTAATTAGGAAATGCAACATAAATAAAATACATAAAATTAAAACTGTTCACGTACCAATTAATTCTATCAAATTCACATTGAAACCCCTAAATAATTCTTTTATAAATAATTATTCACTCAGAAATAGCATTTAATACATGACGAGTCAAATATTATGCCATCATTTTGTATGGTCCTAACTCCGCCCCCTAGGTGACGTCATAGCAGTTGCGAATTGTACCCATTTGACTTCCATCTATAAATGTGTAAACACAGCAAATGGAATTTCCGAGATACTTTTATTTTAAAAAATTGAGTTTAAAAGGGCCATTCTGCGTGGCAATCATTTTGTATTAAGAAAAACACATAAAAAGAGTGGTGCGAGATAAAATTTGCAATATTTATCTGTCTGAATCAAAATTTCGTACAAAAAATCATCTGAGTTTATTTACAGAAACATATTTAAAAAAATCTCACATGTGGTCGCATACGCGTGTGATAAAATCTAGCGATACTACGATATAAAAAAGGAAGGTGGCGGAGTTAGGACAGGGGCGCAGTTAGGACCTCCGACGATATAAATATATAGACCCATGCTTATGTATTAAAAAATAGAAATATATATGTGATGTACAGTGTACGAAACAAATTTTTAAATGAATAGCTAATAACGTTCTAATGAGGCCTATATTGTGGTACAGGTTTCCAGATGTACATTCTCTGTTTTTTTCTGGGTGAGTTCAATCGCAGTCGATTTTTCTGCTCAGATAAATAAACGAGGTCGTATTCATAATTTTTTGGCGAAAAAAATGTGTTAAAATTG
>CM037777.1:59614414-59664414 GCA_021229015.1 Solen grandis
ATACACTCTTAGTGTGTATATGTTTATCCCTCGACATAATTTTGAAACATAAAAACAACAACAACAACAAAAAAAAAAAACAAACAAACAAACAAAACAAACAAACTATACTATTTGATTTCTTTCTTCAGTTAGTTTTCGGTATAAAACAGAAATCCAGTGGTTTCAAGGTTTCAATGCAGGAGAAGTTTACAATAATCTAAGATATACATACAAAATTATTCTATAACGATCCCAGCTGATTTCTTTTTTTTTGAATATAATCCAAGATATGATTATCATTTTAAGCTACTAGTTTGATCTTTTTGCTTTGAAGTATTCTGAAAATGGCGAGTGAATATAAATGACGAACTCAGCTGATATTTTTATGCTCCACGAAGGGAGAGCATATAGTTGTCACTTTGTCCGTCCGTCCGTCCGTCCGTCTGTTGTCCGTCATAACTTTGTCCGGAGCATAACACAAAAACTATAAGATATATCAACATGGAACTTCACAGGTAGATAGATCTTAATAAGGAGAAGTGCAGTGTACAAGAACCACAACTCTGTTTTGCATAAGTTATTGCCCTTTGTTATTTTTCATACTTAAATTTTGGCCGGGGCATAGCACAAAAACTATAAGAAGTAACAACATGAAACTTCATAGGTAGATAGATCTCAATGAGGAGAAGTGTAGTGTTCAAAAACCACAACTCTGTTTGCATAATTTGGAGTTATTTCCCTTTGTTATTTAGCATTTATTCGGGAAGCATCCATCGGTTCTACCGATTCTCTTGTTTCTGCTGAGATCAAAAAAATAAATTCCCTCTTTTTTTCTCGAAAATTATTTTACTTGCTTTGTTCCTCTTCCACAGACGTCGTAATTATATTTTTTTGGAATCAAAATTATCTAAATTTCAATAAATATAGTGAAATTAAATGCAATATTAAAAATGTTCAATTCGCCATAAATTTTTAATTTACCAACGGGTCGGATAAAATGCATGAATTAAGTTTCACGTTAAATCATACGTGCTCTATTTCAACCAGCTGAAAAGAAAGTCTGCTTTTTTGAATTTTGACAGACAATTTCTTTCTGATTTCGCATTTTTTTTTCCTCGTTTTTCACATTTTTCAGCAGACGATGATTGTATATGTCATGTGTCGGCAATTTTTTTTATTTTTTTTTGTAATTTCATCTTTGATAATGAAAAATTCTGATTCAGTTCGTTTACTCTTCGACGTAAAGATTATGTTCCGATTTTTTTTACACAATGATTACAATGCTTGGGCCATAAATTAATTTTTGTATGCGATACTCAGTTATTTGAGAATGCTGGGATCTGTTGACAAGAAATATGAAAATTGCGAGTCAATCAATATCATTTGATTTTCTTATATGTAGATTGCAATATCACCCCTGTTTTTCTAAGATATTTTAACCAAATTTTGCATACAAAACTAATTTTATTATACTCGTACATTGCGGATTTTAAATTCGATATAAGTCATAAGACTGCTGATCAATATTGTGTCTACTTATTTTCTAATTTGTACAATAAAATATAAAGAAATATGACCCATTTCATGGCAGTAAATAAATTCAACATTTTTATGAAGAAAAAAAAAATAACAAAAATGGCACTATTTTATATCTTTGAATTTATGTTTACGAAGATTTTTATTTGTACGAACTTAAGTGAAACGGGCCCCAGGTGTTTAAAGTAATACACTTTAATACCTTGCTTGTTAAAACCTTACGCTCGCTCTTGGTTTCACCACACGTACGTTTATACATATCTATTTGATTTCGGTGACAAAGCCGAGTTTTGCTTTTTCTTTGGACATTTTTTTTGTTTCTTATATAGATCTCTAAAATTAGAGAAAAAATTAAACATTTCATATTTCTAATTTAGTATTACCATATCAGGATTTCCTTTAACATGAAAACAAGATATATTGTAAATCTGTAAATACAATCATATCCCGTATATTTCATATTTTGTACCATCACAGATCTGATTTGAACCTAAAAAGGGAAAACTTTTCAACAAAGCTTTGGACATACATTATATTTACAAAAGTACGTACAGGTGCCCCAAAGCAACTGCAAACTACGTTTAATTTTATGTCTGTTTCTATAAAATGATTTTTTTAAGGTGTGGGAAACTGTGTTCTTTTGACACATTTGTAGTGTTGAAATTTAGCATGAATTAAATCATAAACAACATCGTATGACTTCCCATTAAATTGATATCTACATTATCCCATTAATCACATCAACTGACTGTCATTGCGTTTTAAACTTTTCACAACCTCGAAACTTTGTTCATGCTTATGAAACGCAACTTGATGTTTCTTGGATGATCTTCTCCCCTCCTTCGTATGAAATTTTCAAAACATCGCCTCTGACTTTTGTTGCAGTCAAATCATCTTTATCCTTACTATGGCATCTTTCTTGCCAAAAGCACCTTAGAAATATCTAAACCATTAGTTTGACAACAAACACGAAACCCACTGGCATTAGAAACACATACCCCGTTCCTCCTTTTTTCTCTAACATAACATGTACTTTAACATGTTTAAATTATGGAATCAAGTCTCGCTTGATGGCGGAAGGTTGTAACTTCGAATTTATTTATGCTACCATTGACTTTTATGTACGATTCGATCGCTGTGATATTCAACTGAAATATTCTATAATGAAGTATGACCTAAAGACATATTTAATGTAGAAATGTCAACAGTTTGTACATAAAACAAGTCAGTAAATAGGTTCCCGAAGGCGGAATTAGCAAATCTTGGGATGATTCGGCAAACCCTGGCGATATTCTGGGACCCATCTGTGTCCTTTCTAAACACTTCTGGAAACTTTCGGGCACTTCGGGGTTAAATCGGGATCGAAAACACTTCGACATCGAAATTTTAAAAGTTTTAAAATTTGGACACCGAATGTTATATGGACATCGAATGTTATTTGGACACCGAATGTTATATGGACGCCGAATGTTATATGGGCACCGAATGTTATATGGACACCGAATGTTATATGGACATCGAATGTTATTTGGACACCGAATGTTATATGGACGCCGAATGTTATATGGACGCCGAATGTTATATTCGGGACAACTTCGAGATCATCGGCAACCATCGGCAACCATTCAGGATGCCCGGGAACCCTACTTCATTCGCTCGGCATCACCTTCTGTAAGGTTTCTTGTAACATTCGGAACAGTATTTGCATCCCGAATGACCCCGAACGCAAAGCTCCGCCCATTTTATTGATTAATGATCCCGAAAGGTTTCCGAAACTAGCTTAATTTTATCGGCAACACTTCTGCAAATCTTTCGGGGCTGTAGTGTACAAGGGGTTTAAGATATAGTCTAGATCAGTACTGTGATATGTGAAATATTTCGTTTATTTAAACATTCAAAATACCATTGAACAAGTCATATTTTAGTTAACAACAACAACAACAACAACAACAACAACAACAACAACAACAACAACAACAAAAACAACAAAAACAACTAATTTATTTTATGTTTTTCTCATCAATTTTAATGACGCCCAATCAGATCGCACGCTATCAAATAAGTCAAATGAATCAGAAGTTGAAGTTTTAAATTTGTTTAAAGTACGAACTGTTGATATTTTGTTGCATTTCTTCGTTTCTGCCTATTGGTGATAATTCATTATAGGAATATGTAAGCAGAATAATAGACCAATCGAATCGTGCATGGAAGTCAATGGTAGCATAAAGGTGTGCAAAGTTACGACCCCCGTATTAATTCGATGTCGGATTCCGTTCCGTACCATGGTTTAATAATCATGCGTGTGTAATGAAAGAGAAAAAGAAGGGAGGGAGGGGGATTTGCGGTTCTAGTGACAGTGTCTAAACCATATATCATTTCGTTTACAAAATAGAGAACCATGTTCAAGCTGAAATTCATACCTGAGTTGCTCCCCTTACATGACACTTGTATTCCAAACCTGATACTCGCGTTTAGCAAAACCAACAATGCTCACGATAGTCTCAAAATGTATCAGTAAGATATTAAGCGGATGATTTTCTACTCTCTCATTTAATGTTTGTGTAGTCTTTGTTTCTTGACAAATAAACTCGGAAAGTGTAGGTCGAATTGCCCAGGAAAACGCTATTTTCGTTAAGGCAACTTCGACAAAAATCGGTTAAACTTAGATTACGATATTCCCGAAAGATACGTTCCACAACATGGCGTCTTCACCAGTTAAGGGTAGCGATTTCGTAAGTTCATCTAATAAGATGGGCATTGATAGACGTAATACACACATATAGTTAAAAATCAGATTCTTAGTCAATGACCATCTGTGAACGAGCTGCTTTTACAAGACATTTATTACGTGAAAAAGCCGTTCTAGAATAAAGGATACGAAAACTATTTAAGTCGTGGCACTTTCGAAGTAACTGTTGTTTTTTTTTTCAGTTATAAATAATAATTTCAGAGAACAAGTTTAATCACCAATCCATTGAATGTAATGTGAGACAGCAGAAGCATTTTTCATATTTAAATAGTTTTAAATGCAAATACGACTGAGCATGCAATACCGACGCAGAAGGTTTATAATTTTGAAAAATTAACATCAAGATCACGCACGCCACTAAATGATACTCGTATGTATATCTCATTCATCCATAATGAAATGTCATGAAAATATAACTTTTACTGATTTACATTAATATGTTTGTGAATATTGAATAGTGTTACTGTAACAAAAGCTTAAATATTTAGTCAAATAAAGGGGGAAATATAGCGTTGATGTGTTTTTTTCTGCGATTCTCTTGTTAAGAGAAATAAATCAACTATTTCATTTATGCATGATATGTTATGTTATTATTTCTCTAGGTACACATGTACAAATAGCTGTCATTTATTTTATTCTCACTATACATTTGGTATTTATCAAATGGAACGCGAAGAAAGAGAGTGCTCAGGAGAGAGAGAGAGAGAGAGAGAGAGAGAGTATGGTAGAGTATTTCTACATTATGCAATTGAAACACAATACGTTGATATATATATATATATATATATATATATATATATATATCACTGCGATTTATATTACGTTTTTTCGGTGGGTTATAGGGAAATATCACAAAATAAAAATGGAAATAGTCACTGTTTCAAACAGTGCATATTACCATTTTTCATAATTTTCACTGTTTTGTAAAATGTTTATTTCAAAACACACTGTCGTAATTTTACACGATATTTCAAATGATTTTTATCTTGAAATAAAAACTCTTCAAGAAATACTTGAAACGCAAGAGTGATTACGCATCTTTTTGCGTTCCTTTCTTGGACAAATTTTAGACCAAATAATGATTCATAAGTAAGACTTCAGGAATTAGGGGCACTCCACAGGGTAAAACTTTTGATGAACTCAGTAACAATGTAAAGTGTGACAGAAAAGCAATAAATAAAAGAAATAAATGTTGGTTTTAGTGGAATATTATTTTTAATTCTTTTCGTGAGGAGTAAAATTTATATTTTTAATCGTGGCGGCGCCACTTGTGAAAATATTGATTTTTCTCCTCACTTGATGAATTAAGAATGATATTCCACTGAAACTAGCAATAGTCCCCTATTTCTTCATTGGCAGATGGTTTATGTTCCGGTCTGTTTAAATAAGGACAGAAACAAACATTGATGCTTATATGTTGATTAATTCATGCATGAAATAAAAAAGCTCTAATATGGGACGGTTAAAACATATATTTTAACTATTACATATTTTGCTTTCATTCTTTTCATTAAATCATTTAAAACTCATTTATCCATTTTCAAGATTGTTATTTCATGAGGTCTATGTGAGTTGTAATTCAAGTTATAATTTGTGTAATACATATATAATTACGTTTGGTTTTAAGGTGTAAAATGGGTAACTAGAATTACATTGTATCTTTTAAATGTGAGGTTTGGTATGGATAATTTTTAAATATAATGTCTAATTATAACACATTGTAACTGAGACGTAACTGGTAGTTCTGATACACCTGTTAATTATCTGTTAAAACGAATCATATTTGTATTTATAAGTGCAGTAGCCTCCCTTGGAGATTGCAATATGCTTGGAAATTCTGATTGGCCGAAATATTTTGCTGGCATCCAATGCTGAGGAGCAACTTTATTAAATCAAACTAATCATTATTGTTTCGTAAATTCAGTCACTGAAGCATAAAACAGTAACCCTTTACATAACACTTTGAAATGGCAATATTCTATTTTGATGTAAGCAATATGAAAATCACATATTAAATCATTAATGTCTCTATCAAGTTAAATCTGTACCATAAAAACACATTTAAACGATGAATAAGTATACTGTTCAAAACCGTAGATTCGAATCAGTCAATAAATACCACCGCCAACGACATTACAAAGTCGCGTGGACTGACGTAACGATAGCGTGTCTGACTAAATATAACATGGATGTAGCCCTGAATTTGTCTCTTGTTGCCCCAAAATGACTGAACTACTGTCAATAAGATCTTACAGGATGCCAAGCAACAAACAAACATCATTCTCCCTTTTAATTAGGAAAAAAAAGCAGAGTCGCGTCCCAAAGAGATTATGAATAATAATAAGAAAATATATCATAGTGTCAAAACTTTGGATGCCTCACAAAATGTGGAAAATGGCGAAAAAAACTTAATAAAGTCATAAATCGTGCGGAAATAACTATTTTTCTGTTAATTTTTATACATAATTAATGCAAAAATAAATAAGTAAATAAAATATAAAAAAGAAAATAAATTCGAAAAAGAAAATTTCAGCAAAACAGTTTCAGTGAAAAAAAGAGACTGAAAAGGCTGATTTAAAGAAATAAACTTCGATTAAATGCAGCCCATTATGTTGAATAATAAAAAATTACAAATGATATTTACAGTCTCATAAAATAGTATATTTGAACTCGCGTTTTCGGAATAAAACTCATTGGTTGTAGCTAATTTAAATATTCTAATCGTTTTCATTTTAGCCAAACCCTACATGGTTATTTCCCTCACCGCTGCGGGATGCCTTCAAGTTTGTATGTAGTAGTATATTTGTAGTTCTACTGTAGTGCGTCTGTTACTCGTGTGTGTGGGGGGTGGGGGTGGGGGTGAATCTTCCACCCGGAATTAACTTTGTGGTTGATACACTGTCTTAATGGCTTTATGACGGAAATTCTGTCCTAGCAACGGTAACCTCCGGCATGACAACGACACCAATTAAATGGTATAAGGTATATATATTGGGGCCGTTTTTATTCACTGAAATCATTTTGAATTATGTTTTCCAAAATGTTAAGTTTTACTGGCATTATAAGCACCACACTTGTCCTAAGAAATGAGTAAACGTGTTTTCTCCTCCAGGACTCAGGACTAAACGTTTACTATTTTCGTGTGTCAAGATATATTGTGAGATTTTTCTACATCATACGTTATAGGTTTTTGACTGTAACCAGTGTTTTGTGAATCTAATTCTGATTCTTACTTTTCGTTACCATGGTTAACATAAGAAAACAACAACAACAAAAAACTTTAAGATGCTAAATAGCCATTATTTAAGCATTCAAGACCTCTTTTCTTAAGCTACATAAATGTTACATTAATACCTCTAAAATCTGTCATTTTGAATCTATATATACATATTAATGTAGTATGTATTGTCTGGCAATATGGATCTGAGACTGACTATTCTCTTTGATGTCCTTGATTTCAGTGAATTTTTACGATCCAAACTACAAAGAAAATCCTCATGGCCAAGCGGTAAGTGTAGCGGTCTTGCGGCCACAAAGTGCCAGTACATATATCGAATCCTTGGTGAAGACAAACATCTTTTCAATTCATAATTCATCTCACTTTTTTCTTTTTCTTTTAAGTATTACAATGCGAGTGGACAGATAAAAAAACAACATATTTTGATTTTTATAGTTTCGAAGAGGTTTAATCTTATATGCAGTCGAGCAATGTGTAAACCAGCCGAAATATTAAGCAAGAAAGTTGCTAAAAATAGTAAAAATAGTGTAATGTGTGATTTGCATGTGGTACTTTATTAAACCAGCGGTCAAAATCCATCATCTTAAAAAAAAAAAAAAAAAGGAGGGGAGAGCATGAGAGAGAAGAAAAAGAAAGAAATACGTCTGGTTGAGGTAGATTTGAACCCACAACCTTAAGCTTCGATTTCTACCACGACAATTGCCGAAGTAACGTCAATGAATAGTTAGATGTCTCGGGTTAATATTGCCTTGCCAGACAATAATGGTCACTATTTTAAGATATTTGCATTATTTTTTACCTGTCACAAGGATATACAATATGCATTTCATAGTCACTGCGTATGGCATTTACCACTGCGACACAACGGACACTTATATTCTGCTAGTTAGACTCTACATATTCCACATTTCACTGATAAATATCTGTAACGTATCAAGAATAGTGAAGGTAAATATTTCTTTGCAGTGAGCGTTGAAGGTATGACCTTGTGACATATACAAAAAATCAGGCATTCCATGCGTTTAACTTTTAACCCTTTCCCTCAAAGAGGAAACCATGAAAAGACCTATGCGAACAGCATAAAACCAGATCAGCCTGCGAGTAACTCGCAGGCTGATCAGGTTTTATGCTGTTCGCTGCTCCTCAGTGATCTGGAAATGAGGATATTGTAATTAAATTTGGTAAGGTTTAACTGTGGTTTTCTGCAGATCAGGCTTTATGTGATACCTATTGAGTGCGTCAAAATGAGTCTTTATGAGGGAAAGGGTTAACTAGCGAATGCAAAAATGAGTGAGACAAATAAATTGATTAGTACAGTTTTGTAAAGCCGTTTATGTATAGCTTCCTCTTTTGTGCTAATGATTTAAAATTTTATTTTTTAAGGATACATAACTTCGATTTCTTTTTGCATTGTCTAAAATGTACCCTACCGATTACTTGTACATATGATAACTGAGTTAGTGGTAATAATTAATAAAGAAATATATGAAAATATATGTGTGAGCTTGTTTGTTTGTGGGTCAGAAAGCTTAATATGTATTTGTATTATCATGTTATTCCACTAATCTATGACCATATTTGCAATGTTCTATACACATATTTAAGGTGTAAGTTACATGCAAGGGGCTTCGGATAGGAATGAATGATGTTTATTTGATTATAAGGGAAAGGAAACATATTTCCGTATCCAGTATTTTGACTATGATTCGCATATGTTTATTGATAACGAGGAGTAGAGAATAGCGTATTTAGAAATTACACAGTCTGCAGGTTCGAATTCTTCAGGAAAGCTGTCAAACATGTTATGCAAATAATCTTTATCCATTTTTCATGTAATGGCACTTAAGGTTTCAAGTTGCCATTTTAAACTGACCCACTAGTCAATTAGTTTATCTGGGATTGAAAACGACATTAAACAAGCCATTTCATTTATTCTGGGGGTTATTAGACCTAATGCGTGGATCGCGGAAATGCTCGGGATTTCTGACATGAATTCAGCATTAATGACCTTCCTTCAATCTAATATTTCTCTCTTTGCATTTCGTAATATCCAACAGAAGAACGAGCTATTGGTGTACTTTCCTGGAACAGGATTAATATTTTATGGAAGGATTTCAAATTGAAGATATATAAAAAAACTAGCAAATCTTTTGAGCAAGGCGCAGAGTGTTAGAAAACAAGGAAACCATAACCATAGAAAGCCATTCACAAAATCGTCGAAATAGCAACAAAACAACAATAACAGAAAGCAATGAAAAACAAATAATCAATATGAAACGTGAAACAGTAAACTTGATATTCCTCATTCAAATCCCATATATCTCTTCTCAAAATATATTATTTATTACTTTTGCAAGTTCTATTAAAATCAGAATACATTCCTTATTTCAATTAAATTGCATTCAGAAGATACAGATGTGCAGTTCATATATGTATTAAAGGGAAATTTTGGAATTAAATCACGCCAATGCAGTTATTATCATACAACGTAATATGTTGAAGATATTATTTACAAATATAGTGTATTTAAAATACACCCTTTCTATGTTAACATCACATATTCGTCATGGAACAAGTTCAAATATTGAGAAAGAAATGGTTCAAGCAATGTTATTAGATTATTATACCAACATTATTTGTTGAATCTGCTTCTATTTAAGTGTGTTCTGCTTAAGTTTCTAATTTAATCGTTTAATCAGACGTTAATCTTTACGTTTTCTTTGTTAATTTTGTTGTGTTTAAACAATTCTAATATTAAAAATATTCACTCAAGTTCTCATTGGCATTATTTTCAATGTATTTTTTTAAACTTTTATATCAGACACTGAATACATATCCTACAGCTTTTTCTTGATTAATTTTGTCAGCTGCAGCTTTAAGTCATGGCAGTATGGGTCAGTGGATGATACTAGATATTGATATTGAGATGATGGTATTGAGGTAAGATGATACTAGATATTGATATTGAGATGATATTGATATTGAGATGATGATATTGAGGTAAGATGATACTAGTGATATTGAGATGATGATATTGAGGTAAGATGATACTAGATATTGATATTGAGATGATGGTATTGAGGTAAGATGATACTAGATATTGATATTGAGATGATGATATTGAGGTAAGATGATACTAGTGATATTGAGATGATGATATTGAGGTAAGATGATACTAGATATTGATATTGAGATGATGATATTGAGGTAAGATGATACTAGATATTGATATTGAGATGATGATATTGAGGTAAGATGATACTAGATATTGATATTGAGATGATGGTATTGAGGTAAGATGATACTAGATATTGATATTGAGATGATGATATTGAGGTAAGATGATACTAGTGATATTGAGATGATGATATTGAGGTAAGATGATACTAGATATTGATATTGAGATGATGGTATTGAGGTAAGATGATACTAGATATTGATATTGAGATGATGATATTGAGGTAAGATGATACTAGTGATATTGAGATGATGATATTGAGGTAAGATGATACTAGATATTGATATTGAGATGATGATATTGAAGTAAGATGATACTAGATACTGATATTGAGATGATGATATTGAGGTAAGATGATACTAGTGATATTGAGATGATGATATTGAGGTAAGATGATATTAGATACTGATATTGAGATGATGATATTGAGGTAAGATGATACTAGATACTGATAGTGAGATGATGATATTGAAGTAAGATGATACGAGTGATATTGAGATGATGATATTGAGGTAAGATGATATTAGATATTGATATTAAGATGATGATATTGAGGTAAGATGATACTAGATACTGATATTGAGATGATGATATTGAGGTAAGATGATACTAGATACTGATATTGAGATGACGGTATTGAGGTAAGATGATACTAGATACTGATATATAGATGATGATATTGAGGTAAGAGGATACTAGATATTGATATTGAGATGATGATATTGAGGTAAGAGGATACTAGATATTGATACTAAGATGATGATATTGAGGTAAGATGATACTAGATATTGATATTGAGATGATGATATTGAGGTAAGAGGATACTAGATATTGATATTGAGATGATGATATTGAGGTAAGATGATACTAGATATTGATATTGAGATGATGATATTGAGGTAAGAGGATACTAGATATTGATATTGAGATGATGATATTGAGGTAAGATGATACTAGATATTGATATTGAGATGAAGATATTGAAGTAAGATGATACTAGATACTGATATATAGATGATGATATTGAGGTAAGATGATACTAGATATTGATATTGAGATGATGATATTGAGGTAAGAGGATACTAGATATTGATATTGAGATGATGATATTGAGGTAAGAGGATACTAGATACTGATATTGTGATGATGATATTGAAGTAAGATGATACTAGATATTGATATTGAGATGATGATATTGAGGTAAGATGATACTAGATATTGATATTGAGATGATGATATTGAGGTAAGATGATACTAGATATTGATATTGAGATGATGATATTGGGGTAAGATGATACTAGATATTGATATTGAGATGATGATATTGGGGTAAGATGATACTAGCTATTGATATTGAGATGATGATATTGAAGTAAGATGATACTAGATATTGATATTGAGATGATGATATTGAGGTAAGAGGATACTAGATATTGATATAGAGATGATGATATTGAGGTAAGATGATACTAGATACTGATATTGAGATGATGATATTGAAGTAAGATGATACTAGATATTGATATTGAGATGATGATATTGAGGTAAGATGATTCTAGATATTGATATTGAGATGATGATATTGAGGTAAGATGATACTAGATACTGATATTGAGATGATGATATTGAAGTAAGATGATACTAGATATTGATATTGAGATGATGGTATTGAGGTAAGATGATTCTAGATATTGATATTGAGATGATGATATTGAGGTAAGAGGATACTAGATACTGATATTGAGATGATTATATTGAGGTAAGATGATACTAGATACTGATATTGAGATGATTATATTGAGGTAAGATGATACTAGATACTGATATTGAGATGATGATATTGAGGTAAGATGATACTAGATATTGATATTGAGATGATGATATTGAGGTAAGATGATACTAGATACTGATATTGAGATGATGATATTGAAGTAAGATGATACTAGCTATTGATATTGAGATGATGATATTGAGGTAAGATGATACTAGTGATATTGAGATGATGATATTGAGGTAAGATGATACTAGATATTGATATTGAGATGATGATATTGAGGTAAGATGATACTAGATATTGATATTGAGATGATGATATTGAGGTAAGATGATACTAGATATTGATATTGAGATGATGATATTGAGGTAAGATGATACTAGATATTGATATTGAGATGATGATATTGAAGTAAGATGATACTAGCTATTGATATTGAGATGATGATATTGAGGTAGGACAAACCACTATCCACTGAAACGTAAGGCAAAGACTTCAAACGGCGGAATGGTAATCCACTTTACGCAGTAATCGGCCTATCGCTTGCTTAAATTTCAAAAGATCAATATTTTACTGCTTCCACGCTTAATAGTTTTTCCGATATTTCAATGAGTTCCGAAAACGCAGATGTTTGACATTTAAATGGGTGAGGAAACTATTAGGTCCGAAAATTATTTGTTTAAATATCTTACGAAAGTAAACGTTATCAATATTCATAGTTTTCTAGTTCATGGTTATAACTCAGAGTATAAAACATGAAATTCAATCAAGGAAAGCTATTCTTGTCCGTGGTTTAAATGATCACCCTGGCGTATCTTTAGATCTGTAAGTAACTCAGGAAATGTTTTAATCTTTTTTTGTCATTTCCTGAGACTATGGAGCAAAGTTAACCTGAATTCTATCATAACTGTTAATCTACGGAAAGTTTATTAAAAAAATGAAAAAATGGCAAAAATACTCTCACATGGCTGTGGATCACAGAAATAAATAAACTTTCGCATTCGAAAAATGTAATAATGCAGGATTATTTAGCCATCATTAACAGAGGTCAAATTGAGACAGAATATTCAACGAGAAGTTTTTCTTGTCTCGCTTCTTGCTAATAAACAATTGATATTGATCAAAATTGCCTCCCTCCAATATTTATATATTTTGCCTCCCTAGGCAGACAAATGATCTTTGTGTCATGGTGAAATATTTTGCTTTAGAAACATCTGTAGATAATGGAATTGATGTTTTCATATGCAACAATTCCAGTGCGGCTAGCTCAATAAGAGTCAACTCGAATTTCGCAATATTTTGCAATATGCATCTATTCAATTTTAGATGAAATGTAACAAATGATTGCGGTTAAAAGTTTACTCAAAATTTTCTATAAGTAAAATAAGTAAATGTAAATTACTCTAGGTATACTTGTTAATTTTAACCACATATATTCGTACTAGGTCAAGATAAAATGGCCATTAACATTGATTCTATGATTGATAGAGATTGCTTAGTTAATTTACTGAACGTAAGCTAACTTACATTTTTACTTTATTTTTCATCGGTCATTAATCCAAACATTCTTTTTGGCTATAAGTTATATTTAATCATGATAGATTAAAGTCTTATCATTTCTTTCAGTTTCTTACGTTAAAATTTTAATTTTTAGTTTTCCATTATCAACTTCACCAAAATGCATTTGATATTACTGACAGCACAGACTAAGTATATGGTAATTCTAGACCTGGTTGGCACAGATCAAGACAATATAACTGAGTGTTATCATGATACCTGCCAACGACATGATACTGCGGTATAGTAACATAATATTTGTATCAAACTGACAGTCTTCTAAATTACTGAAATATTGTCGGTAAGAATCAGTAAACAAACAGACTGTGTCTCGAAGGTATAATTGTTACATCAATTATCACCGGCCAGATTTTGCAGCTGTCAACCGAGAGATCCATGATGGCATCCAGCCCCGTCTAGTCAATGCTTCAGATGAAAACCTATACTCAACTCACTAATCTCAAGTGAAGTTCTCGACGGGAAGAAGCGATTTGGTGCAAGATATAAAAAAGACAGGTTTTACGATTTCGGAATTGTGTATGTAAGACAATATTTTAGTTTAAATTTGCAAACTGACATATGTAAAATAACTATTTTAAATATTTTGATGAAATCGAGTATATATTATTATCGACATCTTGTTTTTAGAAGTGATGTTTCCATATGTCAGTAAAATAATATACCTTTTTATGTGTTCGGATGGTATGGGAGCTCTGTATATGTTTGTCTAAAATAGAAAAGAAAAAGTATTTGCCCTTTCTAGCATAGCAATACTTTTTTTTTATTTTGGCCAGCACAAAATTGCTAAGTACTAACTGCATATCAATTAAAAAATGCTTGAAATATCAAATAAATATAGTTTCATTCAATATTACACTTTATCCTATCATCAGACTTACATCGTGGTATAAACTGCCTATCGAATAAACTTAGCTTTATACTCATTCGTGAAATTTTATATACTCTGACGTCATCGGGACTACTTTCTTGAGTTCAAAGTTCAAGAAGTGCAGAAAGAGTTTATGTTACGATTTTACTGGTAGAAATAAAAGGGGGATAAATGCTGCTGTCATGAATAAATGTCAAATTTTATTAAATAAACAAATAAAAAACTTTAATGATGTTTTTTAATTTATTTTCATATTTTACATTTCAAAATACACACACACACAAAAACATACCAGCAGCTCTGCAGATAAATGTTGTCTGCTTCAGTCAGATAGGCCTACAACATGTCTGATTACATAAGTCCAGCTACATTTGAAGTGATTTGGGATGATCTCCAGTTTGAACTGGACAGAGAGAGTCTGAGCCACAACCATAACTACACACACAGCGACGATTCATGTTTTGTTTAATAGTTCCAATGATATTTTGAATACTGTCGAGATGTGTACAGTATGTTTCGACTCACATGTGTTAAAAATGTGTAGACTGATCAACCGTGTTACATATTATCCTTTTTAAATATATTTCTTTCTTGTTTTGATTATTTGAAAGTTGAAAATGCCTAAACGTATATGCTTGATAAAATATTTCGAAAAGTGCATAAATTGTTATAATCTTTTTTTAAAATCCTGGGACTACTTAGGAGGGTACGAAGAACGGTTCGTTGGCTTACACACGCGGAAGAATACTAAAGTGTAAATAGTTGGGAGAATCCATTTTTTTTTTTATTTAAAATAATCAGAAATATTAGTTAGTATGATAGGATAAATAGAATACTAGGTTAGTGTTGGATAAAGATAAGTTTATCCTGCGAGGCAAAGAAAAAATAAACCGCTCGCCAAGGCTCGCGGTTTATATTTTCTTGGCCTCGCAGGATAAACATATCTTTATCCAACACTAACCTAGTATTCTCTATTTATGTAATGTGCTGAGTTTTCTAAAAATGCACAATATTTATCAAATAGAATATCGTGCAACATAACATAGTGATATAGATATAACTGAATTTGTGTCATCAATGATACGAAATACAACTACTTAAATACTATGAAATACTGAATTTAAAGGAAGCATTAATGTATAGAGTATATTTAGACATGTCTACAAGCAACAGAAAACCAAAGCAAGTGTAAACTTCTATTGTCTGGGGAAGTGCCTTAATATGTTCAATCTGACTTAGAAGTTTCCGACCTAATTTAAATCTATTTAAATTTCATATTTATATGGGCTCCACCCTATTATCTGCCGATAAAATGTGTATAGAATGCTGGGTAAGTTTGACACGACGCTTGGTCATTTGTTGCTTGGGCATCAACTGGTGAAAGTGGATGGCAGCAAATGTATGTTTAATGGCGATTTGATAAAAACATAATTTAAAGTGGAAATAACTGATGTTACACAGCAAACTGCAGACAGTGCGATGCGATTGATGTTAATTCCTTCTGTCTTTTGTCAATTTCCTAATTATTCAAGTGATCATTGACGACAAAAGTGGAAGAGAATCATGGAGTGGTAAAATGCTGAACCGTTCACTCGGGTATTGTAGGTTCAAATCCCGTAGGAGGCGATATTCCTGTCCGTATCTTCATAGAGTCCGACAGCTAAATTAATGATGGGAGAAGAAACAGAATTATAACAACAACAACAACAACAACAAACAAACAAAACAAAACAAAAACGGATGCATATTGGGGCAAAAGCGTGACAGAAAAAATGACAGTAACTTTCCTAGAAAGAGAGAGAGGGAGAGAGAGAGAGAGAGAGAGGTGATGGACAGAACACACGACTTCGCGAATCGTGTTTACGGCCAAGGATGCAATTTAAAATGAAACCCTTTTTTGCGATTTACAAAGCAATGGTTATATATTGAATTAAAAACACTGAATAATTTCAATAATCTATTTACAAATGATAATTTGCACAACTGATTGCAGACTGTGTAGATCTGCATCACTTCAAATCTAAATTGTAAAATCGTTTAAAGGAATTTCTCGACTAGTATAGAAACTTTGTAATCCTCTGGTGTATGTTCTAGCTGTTTAGTAATCCATTTACGTTAAAATATAATACTTTTATAACATTCTCGGGGTTCTGTATAACAACTAGACACGTTGCGATTGATTACTCTTTCAAAACATCTATAAGCTAATATCTGAGTGGAACTCATTCACATATTCAAAAGAATCTGCGTACCCAGGCCTTCGTGATAATCATTTTTCCCCCGATATATATAATCTCTATAAATATGTGGGTTTTTTTTAGTATGATTTTTTTAATATCCTACAAACTTTCTTTGGAACTGAATAACGACACTTTAACCTACGTATCTTCTTTTCAGGTCAGGTGTTTATGTAGGAAAGACCAACGACAATTGAATTCAAAATTCATTTTCTTCAGGACCACCAGAGCACAGACTTATGTATAGTTGTCATAGGGAAATTAGAGTGCATTATTGCTTTCAATAATACGAAATCGAATCTTCTTCAACATGATGACAATATGCATGACCACATTGGGATAGAAATTAAAATGTACGCTAATATTGTAAATGACTATAAAACAAACGAAAGGGTATTCTTGTTCACGGTATATACCATCAGTCAGGAGTACTGATGTGTAGATAATAATATTATAATCAAAACTTTTATCCCGATTCATCACTATGTATTCCTAATTCGTTAGTTTAATTATGTTTTGTTCGCATACATTTGTACAACAGTGATTTTTATAAGAATAATTAAATGCTGTATTCATAAAACTAATACCGCTGATGTTCCTTGCAGTGGAATAGAACTGTCACATTATTTATGTACGTTTGACAGCTACTGTATGGATATCTATGGACCTATATTTCAACAGAAAGGCACTGGAATATGGAACACTTGTGGCGGCGACATAAAGATCAGCATAAAAGCACTTGGGCTATAAATCATGCTCTGAAGGTTATATTAAAAACAAGTTAACTGATATATATTTTAGATTTCCATCTTGTAAAAAAGCAAGAAAGAGACTGGTGCAACGATGAGGCTAGGGTAAAAATAGAAAAAAAAGATGGCAAAAGAGCTTGTTATTTGTAAAGGTTAATCTACACTTAGAAATAATACTTGTAAAATATTATTGTATATATTTTTTTTTTGATTTCAGTGGGCATAAATGCCATATGAAGTGGGCCCGTTCAGGCTAAGCAAGGATTATTGACTTGTCAAGCATTTTACACGTTAAGTCTATATTTTGAGCAAACTGACGACTTTATGTTTTTTTATTGTCAGTAAACGTAGTCACATATCTAATGTTTTTATTCATGGACAATTACTCAAGATTTCTGGTACAACAGAACCTGGCTTTTTATGCTCTAAGTGCCGTTAGATCAGACCAGCTTTTTAAACAAAACAAAAATATATATTTTATTTCAACTGCGGACGAGTTAAAAACATCACATGATTTTATTTATGAAGGACCATAACTGCATATCTGACGTCCAACATTATCCAAATTATGAATTTGGTTGATAGCTAATTCTCGAAAATTATGTTTCTCATTTCATTTTATTTTACTTTTATCAGAGTGTGACAGTCAATACGTCATGCGCCTTGTTCTATCTGAAATCAGTCAATTAGATTGTTGGAAAGACATTTACTTCTAAGAATGTGACGATGCAATGGAAAAAATATTTTATCCTTGTTTTTTATTTTGACCTCTTGAAACAAGATACAAAACTGTGTTTCCACAGGTTTCTCTCACTTCTATATAGATAATACTACGGCAATAATGTTTATCCAATTTTACAATCTGTATTTGTATTCAATATTTTTTAATCCTTTTGATTTATCAAAACCATTGTCTCAAGTTAGTGATGATATATTTTAATCAGTTATAGAAAAATTTAATATGAACGCATTCCCCAAAAAATATTTTTAGTTAAGAAAAATATGAGTATTGAAGACGACTGCCACGCCCTCTTTATAAATGAATTACAAAAATCTATGAATTCCTATGCATGCATTTGAAAAATGTAGCACACAAGGCGCTCACGAACGATTTTACTCAGCTCTCACGATACCAAATTAAGACGAACAATGCAAGGGACTTTTATTACTCTCTTGCGAACTAAAATGGGACTGACCAAAGCTGACAGTATCCAATAATCGGATATGATGTCTTTTTTTCTGGATTTTGTCGTTGTGATATTGTAAACAAGCAACATACAAGAGAACCAATAATGCCTATTTCTTTTTATAAAGACAATGCGAAAAATAAAGGCAGTTCACTTCTTTGCTTACTTGCTTAAAACTATAACAATTTTGATAAATCAGAGGCTTTTAAAACAACTTATTATAACAACATTATATGCTATATTCGAATTATGGAGAAAACAAAATATTGGCTTATGCACATTTATTATGTGTTTAAGATTCCTGTTAACTTACATACATGTAAGATTTGACATTTTTAATACTGTAGGATCATTACTCTTAAGTTAACTGTCGAAACAGAGCCCATTTGAAAACATGGTAAAGATGAAATGACCATTAAGATTGATTTTAGGCATGATTAATTTTATTATTGATTGATAAAAGATATTCTACGGTACATATAGTATTTGGAAGGCTTCTGGCCTGATTACTGGCTGCATTTGATAATGACGTAAATATGATAGTGAAAACATGCTTCCAGACCTACATTGGTAAAGGAGAATGCAGGAATAAACTTAAATTTAGATAATTTAGGGACTGTGGCTTCATATTAAATCAAATTTGGTTGAAATTGTAAAGGCACTCTTTATTTGTTCAAATTTGATAAAAATTGTGTTAGAAAAAGTGTGCAAAGAAATATAGCCTTTGAAGTTTAGTTTTGGTGTAAATTGGCTGGATAAAAATGTATTTTATATGTTTCTAAACGAATATTAGTTAGGAAAAAAAAAGAAGAAAAACAATGTCTTCTATCTAAGGTGACTGAGTGGTAAAAGTATCCATCTCAAGAGATGGATGAAGCGGGCTTGATTACCGACGAAACGTACAAAAATATATTTACAGCTCCCTGTTTGGCACTCAGCGTAAATTTATGTTATTTTCAGGATTTATTGGTATAATATGACTTTCTCAGTGAGTGTGTTATCATGACAAATGACGTCGGCGTGATACTGCAGTATGGCTGCACAATTTCGTAGGTGACATCGTCTCCGCATGATTTCAAAGCTGTCGGCAAGACCCAGCATTACAATCAGATCAGTATCTCGAGAGAGTATCCGTTACGTCAATGATCGCCCACCAGATTTTACCCGTGTCAGTCCAAATGGCTGAGAGAGACCTGACGCGGCCGCTCCGTCTAGACAAAACTACAAATAAAACATATTGATTGATTTCACTAACCCCAAGTGAGAAAAACTAATTTTGCTCAACGGGAAAAAGCGATTTGGTGCGAAATAAGAAATGAATATTTGGAATCGTGTGTGTCAGACAATATTCTCAGGTTTAATCTGCCGTTGACATAAGTAAGGCATGCACTTTGATATCTAATCATTATCCTCGAGACTTTGCTTTTTGAGTTTGACTGGCAATGAATAAATTAATTTTCGGATTTATATGTATATTTAGCTGCATCATTCCTACTGTCAGTAACATGTATTTCTAATAAAAATGAATGCTATAAATTAGAAAAACAACAACAACAAAAAAAAAACAAAACACGAATACATAATTTCTTCTGTAATTGAAAATATAATAAATTAAACCAAGATATTGAGAGAAAAAATGATTCCTTACATTGCTGTGATCTGTTAAAAATACTGAAACTGACTTAGAAATCAACACTCTCTTGCATAAGAATATTAAAGTTTTCTATTTGTAGAACTTACTAATGGAGTTTCCAGTTGCACGCTATATAACCACACATACAGCTGAAATGAAGTATTTATATCTATATCTTATTCAAGCAACTCACTCAGCCCCTCACCGCGTGGGTTCGAATCCCGGCAGGGTCATTCGGATTTTCATGTGAGGAAGCCTTCCAGCTGGCTTGCGGTAGGTCGGTGATTCTACCCGGATGCCTCCGTGCATTCGGGGTCTTCCTCCACCTGTAATTAGCTATATGACTGAAATATTGTCAATTCGACGGTAAACTCAAATAGTCAAGTCAAGTCATATTCTTGGAAAGTGATGTCCAAATGAAATTAAATCGCATTAAAAAACAACTAAAACCAACCTTGACTGCTGCTAAATACACACAAATATCATGTTAACACTGATATTGTGTACCTAATTGAATTATGAACACTAGATGCAGTGAAATATTTTGAATGGTCTTATTTATTAATATTATTAAAATCATTCTTAAATAAAAGTTTCCCTGTTGAGAAATGGTTCCAATGTATAATTAGATATTGATTCAGATGTCTAAGTTGCATGCTTGGAGTGAAAATTATGTGAGGGGATAAGATGTTTACTTCTTATAAAATCAATGATTTGAAATTAAAAAGGTGCTTTCCAAAAAATATATTTTTCTACTTTATATTGAACTTATGTTCGTAAAATTGAAATGTAAATTATCGGATATTGCCAAAGAACTTTATTCTGAAGAATGTGATCATGGATATTCAATCTGATATTTCTCATATTTAAAGGTTTATGTATGACTTCACATGTTCCTAAGTTGTATTCTACGTCATAACTGCTCATCAACGCTGCTTCAGACTCGTTGGAAATGATGTACTTTTCGTATTTTACAAATGTACTTTTATTCATCATAATTCCTCACTGTTTCTGAGTGTGGCAAAGTCACCAGACTCTGTTGAAAATAAATCTTACCAGGGAGATACAGCTTGACCTTTTATATAGTTAAAAACCTGATTTCCAAGACGCTGTCCAAGTGTTCCATGACATTATTTAAAGGGAGTCCGACACTTTCTCGATGTCCAGAAGGATGGCTAATAAGCCCGTGCTTGCTAACATTGAACAAAACTCATGTGTCTCATACTGGGACCATACAAATAAAGAATCGTTGCAGTTTGTGTATGCATAAAACATCCAAGAGTCAAAAAGTCATAGATGGTTCAATTGTATATTAGATGTGTATATTATTATTGAGAATTCACTGACAGCATTACATGTCATATGAGCTAGTTTTACCAGTTTAAAGTGAAGTGGCTGAAGTTATGCAAATGCGTTTGTTGTTTTTCTTAAGGATTATTACAGCACTTAACACAATTCAATGCAAAATATGTCACGTCGGAGAATAATTCTAATATATGCATAACTTATGTGGTTATTTGTCCTAATTTATTTATTACTTAGGATAATGACTTCTTACCTTTCCGCGTGTTATAAGGTAAATAAATGTTTATATTCTCATACATACATTTCATTGAATATTCTATGTTTTGTTCGTGATTTTTGCGTAGGCAAAATAAAAAGGAGACAGACACAGTTTTGGTTTAGAAAATATTTGAATAGATGTGAATGAGTTAAGTTGTCATAAACATTATTGTGGTAACAAAATTATTAAAATCTCCTTAAGTATATAAGTTTTTCTTAACGCTAAGGACGTGGTATTTAAGTCTGAGCGCAAGGAGCCAAAAATGAGTTTTTTACCAACTAATACACGTCCATCGTAAAACGACTCCTTCAGATTATATCTCCAATGTCCGCTAGGTCCAATTTGATATTAAAAGTTAACCATAACGATTTCACTGTCGTTTCTAATTGTTAAAATAGGGTAGTGTATGACCTACTTTGCAAAAAACTGTGTTGATATTATTTACAGTTTATATGAATCGGAAATCTTAATGTGAAAACACATGACACAGACGAGAAAAGATTACTTTCTTCTCTTTCTTGATCCAGCATATGAAAATATGAGTCACCGTTATATATATATGTAACGGTGACTCATTTATATATATTTTTGCATATTTTTTTCACCTAAATATCTCTCTTTTTTCTCTCATATATAGCTTGTTTTGGTTTCCAACCAACTGGTATATCCACTCAAAGACGATGTTTCTACATCCAATTACTCCTATCTACTGCTAAAGTAAGTCTATTTTTGTAAATGCTATTTCCTGTTTTAGGCAATAAGTGTGGCACCAATCAGGACAATAAAAAGATTACAAGTATATATTGATTCCGGGAAAAGGTGGTGCCTTATAATTGACATGACTATTTTTGCTGGCAGCTGATTAGTCACTATTAAGGCACTGTGTGACATATTGTCAATTTTAAGATAACAGCCAAGAACTTAAAGATGTGAACCTACGCCTACTGACTGTCCACATCTCGTAAGTACATAAAAGAGATTTTAATGGCGCAGCTAAAATAGTGAAACCTGTCAAGTGTGTGATAATGAAATAGAGAAAGCCGAAATTCACGTACATTCATTGAAACATTATGGGAATTATTTGTACGAAAAACCTGTTACGTATACTGTATTTATGTTTTTTTTGTTTATTCTTATATTATTCAATTCAAACTAAGCATTCCAAATAAACGGCAGTTCATATATGTTGAGGAATAAGAGAAGAAAAGAAAACTCATCATCACTGTAACACTACCACTCAAGTAAAGGAATATGCTGAGTCATTGCTTTTAACGTAAAATCAAATTACTGCCATAAAGAAAACTAAGGGATGCCTATCTCTAAATCTTATTTTTGTTTTTCATTCACAGTCTATCTGATTTTTGTAATCACAATACACAATTGTTACAAGATCACCGGTTAGATACACAAACACATCTTAATAGAACACTAGATATTTAACTAGACCAAAACTTTCACATATACTATTGGCAAACTGCCTTCAGGTAAGCGACCCAGGACTTTCATTTCTCTCTATTGTTGATTTTAGATTTTTATTTTTATTCAATGAACAATTTTACAGCTCATCGCTCACACACATCAAACGTATTTACATAGATTGTTCAAGTATTCATTGATTATTTAATTATTAAAGCTGTGTGTCTAATGAGCCTCTCAAAGCAATACATAGGCATTCCATCGAGTTTGGAAACTTTTTTAGAGTTAAGTATTTTTAAAAAATGATGTACAACAAGAAAACAAATTAAAACGAATGCAGCCCAATACTTGCTTTTCATATAAGCCCCTTAAACAATATGCAGGCTTCACATCAATTGGAGTTGGGGGACCATAGGTGTAATCATCGTTCCAAATGTCGGTCACAAAGCAGGCATACCGAATATACTCTCAGTCTGTTGAGGGGCACAATCAAAGCTGTGTAAGTACTTTATTGTGAAATGTTGCTATCACAAATCTAAAACCAGGAACGGAAATTTTAACGTCAAATACATTGTTTGCTACATTTGGCTCTATGTGTTATTGGCCCACACGTATTCATCATGGTCTTAACTCGGTTGGGTTTTATACAATACACCCAAAGATTCATCGCCTGGTAAAAAATTGCAAATTCTTATAAAATAACAAAACAACAGACGGGTTACATATCAGAAATTGATTTTCTAACCTTTAAGATATTTTATGAGAGTTTTGCTCCTATATAGAAAAGTTGGATAGCTTTTTCTTGAAAGGATACACAACATGTCTGGTTTATCATTTTTTCATTCGTAGTAACATACGTAGGGCGACAAGGACGTACATTATCTTTTAGCAACTGTCATCCAGCGCGAAATCTTGGAACCACATATCGAACACCTTTGTCAGAAATATGACATCCCCAGATATATTACAAACCTTATACTTTTTGGGGGGTCGTAAGACCAAAAAGTTATACTTCTTAATATCCCGTAAGCACCAAATATATGAAGTCCAGATTTACATGTTTCATATCAGCAAACTCAGAGTTGGTTGATTGCAGTTTTCACAGCGAACACACGAACAAATGAGACGTGTGCATTATTATAACAGCCTTCGAATTAATTTCAAGCTGGTGATATTTTATCCCTTTTTAAGCAAAAATAATAATAACAATAAAACTGATCAAGAAAAAGGAGCAAATGTGTTTCAAACAGTGATATTATTATTTCACGAATAATTGATTACAGAAATAGATTTGATTCAATGAAAACGCAATCAAATTAGATTTAATTCTAGGAGAATCAATAGTGAAAACCCCGGACCAAGAACTGCGTCAAGACATGTGAAATTCATATTGACAGAGCTGCGTCATGGTTTATCAAATTTCCTCTAATTAAGCAAGTTCGAACAACAGCAATCCAAGGTATGCTCATATCAAGTTTAATTTACATCTCCCCAGCGACTTCATGAAACTGTTGACGAGTAGGAATATCAAGTGAGATTGGGCATAACATTGTAACAAATGTGAAACGAACAGTTTCATCACACATGTTACCCATTTTCATAATAACACAGTTTTTATAATTTGTACATTTTTACAAGAGCTGACCAGAAGTATGATTCTCTAAATTCGTTATATGGTTTGTATTTCTAGAAATAACATATGTCCAGGGTCAATTTCCCTCTAGAAATAAGAAAATTAAAAAGTACACTCTAAAATTCTATATAATTTTAACAATCATTACAATTATAGCGAAACATTCAAACGAATGCAATATTAGATTCATTGTCAGTGTTAGCCGTTTCAATATTTCATTAAATGAGTACTTGAAAATAATATTTGGTATATACATATTATATAAGTTTCCCGCTAAATTAATTTTATTATTTGAAAATTGTACGGGATATGATAACTATTTTCAGCTGCTTGTATCTGTTTTTTTTTTTGCTTTGCAGTATTCTTTACCCTTTCCCTCATATAGACTCATTTTGACGTACTCAATAGGTGCCACATAAAGCCTGATCTGCAGAAAACCACAGTTAAACCTTACCAGATTTAATTATAAAGTCCTCATTTCCAGACCACTGAGAAGCAGCGAACAGCATAAAACCTGATCAGCCTGCGAGTTACTCGCAGGCTGATTTGGTTTTATGCTGTTCGCATAGGTCTTTTCATGGTATCTTCTATGAGGGAAAGGGTTAAATGGCGACGAGTGGATATTAACTCAGCCGAGACTGTTGGAGGTGAAACAACTTTATTTCTTTTTTTTTTCTATCGAAAGTAATATTGCCTGATTTGTACTTCCTCTACAGACGTCGTAATCATATTTTTTTGGGAATCAACAGTATCTAAATTTCAAAAACATTCATGAAATAAAATGACATATTATTAAATGTGTTCAATTTGGCATGTTTATACCAACGGGTCGGATATAATGCATGAATGAGGTTTTTTGTTACATCATTCAACTTCTTTTTTTCTTTCATTTTGCGGCCGACGTGATATATTTAAACCAACTGAAAAGAAAGTCTGCTTATTTGAATATTATCAGACATTTTTCTTAATTCGCCCGCATTTCTTTTCTTGCTTTTCACTTTTCGCAGCAGACGATTATTGTATCTATCAAGAGTCCGAGAGTTTTTTTTTAAGATTTCATCGCTAATAATATAAAGCACTGATTCAGGTCGTTAAGCTTGCGACGTGAACATAATTTTCCGAACTTTCTTAACCATGATATTCATGCTTGGGCCATAGATTTGTTTTTTTTAATGCAATATTCAATGAACCGAAAGGACCTTTTGACTATAGAAAAGATATATTCTATCTCATCCTATTTTTTTTGTGTTTAGCTTCTAAATTATCGTTCAATATATATTGAAACTACATTTTTCTTCTACCTTTTTTTCATTATCCCCCACCCAACGGAAGATTTGTTAGATGGGTACAAAAAAAATTGTTATGACATTGTCCGTCGTTCTGACCGTTCTTCCGTCCATCATATATTTTTCTGTCCTGTTCTGAGCAATACTTCAAAAACTACTATAACTCAAATAATGGCAGATAACTCAAATAATGGCAAACAACACCTTATAAGATTTCAAAATCAATGTTCAGTACTTAATCCCCCTGTCTCTGTACAAAATTTGCAGAAATTCTATGTGACAGATTTTATACTGTAATCACTCATGCAAATATATATCAATTTTCCTTAAACTATCCCCCCCCCCTTTAAAAAGAAAATCAATATATTTACAGTTTTAAGCATAACAGAACTTCTGTAAGATCAATTGGTTTCAAATTTTGCATAATGACATGAAATTAAATCACAAACATTAATAAGAAATAATATAAGATATCAGTTAGATTTATTTTGAGTTATCTGCGCTTTAATATGGCATAATAGGGATAATATCACATTCAGGGGTACATAACTCAAAAAGTAGCACGGTAACTCCCATTTTTTCATAAAAATATTTTTTTATGATTCTCTATAATCATGCAAAGATTTAAAAAAATCTATTGAACAGTTTAAAGTTCCCTTCTTTGTCTATATAGAAAATGTAGCAAACTGTCACACATGCCCTTAATTACATTTTCATGAACTTGTTTTGTAAAATTTGATATGAAATAAAAATTAATGTCAGGATCCTATATACATTACCTAAACATGAATTCAACATGAATAATGTAAGAACATATACACGCTGTTTCCAACAAGTGGTTTGAATAGTTCGCGTTTTTTTTGTAGGCAGAACGTCCGTAAGGCTTTTGAATATGGCTGTCAAATGCATTTGTAATATGAATAAGATTTTGCCCCAGTTCAGGATTTACCGACTTGTACTCGGGAATTTGAATTTGCAAGTGGATGATGACGGATCGTGTTAGAAAGCTTTTAAAAAGAAATCGTATTCTTAATCTTATTAATACATAATTAAAAAATACGCGGTAGTTAAAAATGTAAAATGGGGCAGAACCTGTTTATTCTTTCAAGTGTTTTGATTCTAGCACATCAATTAATTCCTGTATGTTGCTTAAGGAACATTTCTTTAAAATCCCCATGCTCAAAACATATCCATGAATTACAATACAGGATTACGTGTTATCTCCAAATTAGCAATTTTGGCGCTGTTTTCAATTACGATGATAACGCATTTCATGGTGAATTTAATCCATTATTTCTTTTAAAACCTCATTGTAAGAAGCAGTTACTTTAATTTTAAACAATGCGTAAATCAGTTTGCAAACAATTAGCAGTAAAACATGGTGTTTTTTTCTGACACCTGTCACATATTTAATAATAGAGGAAAACGAAACCTTTCAGCAAAACACAAAAATCAACAAAAACATTTATAACAAGAAAACCAGTGAAAAACACCTATCTGAAATTTAAACTGTGAAATGTTCGCGAAAAAACTCAGTTAAATTCCATTAACGATATCGAATGAAATCTTGGATATGCTTCAGAAATAAAGTATGAATAAATGAGATTTGCTTCCAGTAATTAATGGTTTCACAATATAGAATAAAAGCCTGGCAGATTTTTCTTGTGAGAATATTTCGTTAACCTGATAAAGTTATCCCTCGTCAGAACGTTGATTCTTATTTCCTAATTCCACTTTGGTCCACTCTGATTTGAAATCATGAAAAAGAATAGTTCTTTCACGACTGAGACGAAGAAAATCAAAACAAAGCAATTGTAGAAATTAGAAAAGATAATATCTTAGCATTTGATTCAACCTTCTAAGGCAATTTCTGAAATACTTTGATTGCAACCTATAAAGCAGTATGGTTAACGCTTATATTTGTGTCATTTGTCAATAATTTTGAGTTGAACCTTATCACTTGCTAACAATTTTTTTTCATACAGTTTCATAAAGTTTTTTTAATCTTTTTTATTGATCACGCTGACAGCTTTTTCAATGGCATGGCTTGATTCAAAGAAATCCAAACGATTCTTCTTGAACGATTGCTCTTCTACTTAATAGGGTAAATTGAATGTGATATTCAATCTCTAGGTTTGTTTAAATCATTTTCGTTTACATGATGTGATTCTACTGAATCAATAACCAATTTGCATAATCTGCATGAATAATCTAAGTTTCTTTGTGTGCGTAATTTAGATAAAAAATCTAATTTCCCTTTTTTAAACTCCAAGCTGTTCTTTCTGAATGGTAATTAGCAAACATATTATTTTCATATCAATCGACATTTTTTCTTTGGCACTGAACAACGGCAAAAAAAACTAGCTACGTTAAATCATCCTGTTCAATTTATGAATACTGTGAAAAATGCAAGAGTCAGGTGCAGCTATATTCAAGAAATATAAAAGCTGGTGATTTTGCAGATTGTTGCATACGAATAAACTCTCTTCTTTGTGGAACAATATTTAAAGCTAAGGGATTTATGTTAAGCCTCATCCGAAGAACAAGCTGGATGCAGATGTCCTCATGTATTGGCATTATGCCAGATTTCAATATCAAAAATTGGGAACATTAGAGTGTGTTTGTGTACATCTGATTGAAACAGTAAAGTAATCATTTGAAGAAATGACCCTCGAATCAAAGAACTGTATACTCGGGTATGAGATAGTTGAATCGTTTAATCTTTTGAGACCTAGAAATACTTTTTTGGTCTAGCGTGCCGATATTATATTGGATGTATTTCAGTGTGACATGAAACTCAATATTGGAATACTCCCACTAAAATAAGCATATGCTCAACAATGACAGGAAAACTTTGAATTGTGAGAATTTTAAGAAGAAACCAAGACACAATATTTATGAAAAATAATAAATCAAAATCACTTGATAAGTGAACAGTTTCGAACAAAACAAAAATATATTGCATTTTGCAATTTTCACCCGGCGGCGAATATATTTGGTATGGAATACTGCGAAATCATTCATTGTTTATAGACGAATTATTTTAAGTACCTTTGACAGATATTTCAAGGTTTTCAACTGCTGTTGACTTTTCTTTGATACGAAGAACAAATTAAAAGACCGTTCTGGAAGGAGAAAAATAATAACTAGAACCGCAAAGCGGCATCTTGGTTTTCGCTTTTAACTTGACTAGTAAGAGTACTGTTTTCAACAATAATCGGTATTATGACCTTGACCTTTGCATATTTTCATCGTAATTTGCTATGATTTATTTGTATTATTTAAATGCATAAACAGTGAAAACATGATGAAGATTGAACAAAAAATAAAGTCAGGAACTGCAAAAAAGAGGAAACATACTGATTTACAATTGTTTGATAAAAGGATCAAAGTTTGGACTGTGGTAATTTGATCAAATGAAGTCCAATCTTCAAAAACTAAACACCAATGGAAAGATCTCTCCACAAACTAAAACTTTTGTTCATATACTTTCTATAAAATATTTTTAGATTTGAAGCTATTTTGTGCCGATAAAAAATAACAATAATTGGTATTATGACCTTGACCTTTGCATATTTTCATCATTATTTACTATGAGTTTATTTGCATCATAAAAATGCATAAACAGTGAAAAAATGATGAAGATTGAACAAAAAATAAGTCAGGAGCTGCAAAAAAGTAGAAACATACGGATTTACAATTGTTTGATAAAAGGATTAAACTTTGGACTGTGGTAATTTGATCAAATGAAGTCCGATCTTCAAAAACTAAACACCAATGAAAAGATCTCTTCACAAACTAAAACTTTTGTTCATATACTTTCTATAAAATATTTTTAGATTTGAAGCTATTTTGTGCCGATAAAAAATAACAATAATTGGTATTATGACCTTGACCTTTGCATATTTTCATCATTATTTACTATGAGTTTATTTGTATTATAAAAATGCATAAACAGTGAAAAAATGATGAAGATTGAACAAAAAATAAAGTCAGGAGCTGCAAAAAATATGAAACATACGGATTTACAATTGTTTGATAAAAGGATCAAATTTTGGACTGTGGTAATTTGATCAAATGAAGTCTGATCTTCAAAAACTAAACACCTATGGAAAGATCTCTTCACAAACTAAAACTTTTGTTCATATACTTTCTATAAAATATTTTTAGATTTGAAGCTATTTTGTGCCGATAAAAAATAACAATAATCGGTATTATGACCTTGACCTTTGCATATTTTCATCATTATTTACTATGATTTTATTTGTATTATAAAAATGCATAAACAGTGAAAAAATGATGAAGATTGAACAAAAAATAAAGTCAGGAACTGCAAAAAAGAGGAAACATACTGATTTACAATTGTTTGATAAAAGGATCAAACTTTGGACTGTGGTAATTTGATCAAATGAAGTCCAATCTTCAAAAACTAAACACCAATGGATAGATCTCTTCACAAACTAAAACTTTTGTTCATATACTTTCTATAAAATATTTTTAGATTTGGAGCTATTTTATGCCGATATAAATAATAATAATTGGTATATGACCTTGACCTTTGCATATTATGTTTGATTTTTTTTCTATGAGTTTATTTGTTTTATAAAAATGCATAGACAGTAAAATAATGATGAATATCGAAAAAAAATAAAGTCAGGAGCTGCAAATAACCTTAAAAGTCATGCTTTTAAAATGTTGATTTTTCGAAAATATTGGTTAAGTTTGACCGCATACTGTGGACAAACCATGCATTTCCCGAATTCGCCACCCCATATATTTTGTGCGTATATGTCTTGTAGATCATATGCAACAAACAAAATTCTCCTATCTCATCTCTGAATAAAATGGGTAGGTTTTTCGTAGACCTACCCCTATTTCACAGTTTTTGCGAGATTCGAACATTCAACTTCCTGTAGCACGAAAGTTTTATATACGCAAATTTTTGGAACCTATCATATTTTATTGGGCTATTTACAAGGAACATTGTGCAAAAACCGCATTTGAATCGGACTTCAAATAATGGAGATATTGCTTATAAAACATTTTCATATAAAACGCCCCCTGGCGGGAAAATCAAAACAAAAATGAAAATTATTTCGACGTTAGGATCATCTTCAAGTACGTGGTTATTACTGATAAAAGTTTCATAGATGTGGCTTTTCTCACCTCGGAGCTATGCCGTTCACAAAAAAGGGTAAGAAAAAAAAAAAAAAAACTAGAACCGCAAAGCGGCATCTCGGTTTTCGCTTTTAACTTGACTAGAAAGAGTACTGGTTTCAACTGCAGACATAATTGATTGATATTAATTTTATTCGAATATTGTTGTTAATTGATCAAATGAAGTCCGATCTTCAAAAATAAACACCATTAGAACGATCTCTTCACGAACTAAAACTTTTGTTCATATACTTTCTATAAAATATTTTTAGATTTGAAGCTAGTTTGTGCCGATTTTGACCTTTGCATATTTTCATCGTTTTTACTATGAGTTTATTTGTATTATTTAACTTCATAAACAGTGAAAAAATGATGAAGATTGAACTAAAATAAAGTCAGGAGCTGCAAAAAAGAAGAAACATATGAATTTTCAATTGTTTGATAAGAGGATCAAACTTTGGACTGTGGTAATTTGATCAAATGAAGTCCGATCTTCAAAAACTAAACACCAATGGAAAGATCTCTTCACAGACTAAAACTTTTCTACATATACTTTCTATAAAGTATTTTTAGATTTGAAGCTATTAGTGTCGATAAAAATAAAAATTTCCTTTGCATATTATGCTTGATTTTTTTCTATGAATTTATTTGTTTTATAAAAATGCATAAACAGTGAAATAATGATGAAGATTGAACAAAAAATAAAGTCAGGAGCAGCAAAAAAGAGGAAACATATGGACATACAATTGTTTGATAAAGGATCAAACTTTGGACTGTGGTCATTTGATCAAATGAAGTCCGATCTTCAAAAACTAAACACCAATGGAAAGATCTCTTCACAGACTAAAACTTTTGTTCATATACTTTCTATAAAATATTTTTAGATTTGGAGCTATTTTATGCCGATAAAAATAATAATAATTGGTATATGACCTTGACCTTTGCATATTATGCTTGATTTCTTTTCTATGAATTTATTTGTTTTATAAAAATGTATAAACAGTGAAACAATGATGAAGATTGAACAAAAATATAAATTCAGGAGCAGCAAAAAAGTGTAAGAATATGGATTTACAATTGTTTGATAAGAGGATCAAACTTTGGACTGTGGTCATTTGATCAAATGAAGTTCGATCTTAAAAAAATAAACACCAATGGAAAGATCTCTTCACAGACTAAAACTTTTGTTCATATACTTTCTATAAAATATTTTTAGATTTGGAGCTATTTTATGCCGATATAAATAATAATAATTGGTATATGACCTTGACCTTTGCATATTATGCTTGATTTTTTCTATGATTTTATATGTTTGATAAAAATGCATAAATAGTGAAATAATGATTAAGATTGAACAAAAAACAAAGTCAGGAGCAGCAAAAAAGAGGAAACATATGGATATGCAATTGTTTGATAAGAGGATCAAACTTTGGACTGTGGTCATTTGATCAAATGAAGTTCGATCTTCAAAAACTAAACACCAATGGAAAGATCTCTTCACAGACTAAAACTTTTGTTCATATACTTTCTATAAAATATTTTTAGATTTGGAGCTATTTTATGCCGATATAAATAATAATAATTGGTATATGACCTTGACCTTTGCATATTATGCTTGAACTTTTTTCTATGATTTTATTTGTTCTATAAAAATGCATTAACAGTGAAAACATGATGAAGATTGAACAAAAAATAAAGTCAGGAGCTGCAAATAACCTTAAAAGTCATGCTTTTAAAATGTTGATTTTTCGAAAATATTGGTTATGTTTGACCTCGTACTGTGGACAAACCATGCATTTCTCAAAATCGCCACCCCATATATTTTGTGCGTATATGTCTTGCGAATCATATGCAACAAACAAAATTCTCCTATCTCATCTCTGAATAAAATGGGTAGGTTTTTGGTAGACCTACCCTTATTTCACAGTTTTTGCGAGATTCGAACTTTCAACCTCCTGTAGCACGAAAGTTTTATATACGCAAATTTTTGGAACCTATCATATTTTATTGGGCTATTTACAAAGAAACATTATGCCAAAACCTCATTTGAATCGGACCTCAAATAATTGAGATATTGCTTATTAAACATTTTCATATAAAACGCCCCCTGGCGGGAAAATCAAAACAAAAATGAAAACTATCTCGACGTTAGGATCATCTTCAAATACGTGGTTATTATTGATAAAAGTTTCATAGATGTGGCTTTTCTCACCTCGGAGCTATGCCGTTCACAAAAAAGGGTTAGAAAAAAAAGAAAAAAAGAAACAGAACGAGAACAATAGGTTTTCGCACAGCGATGCGAAAACCTAACTATTGCGCACGTTTGAAATATATCCATTTTTGTGGATGTGTATATATTTTCAAAGTATTTTCATCTATTTTCAGCTTTTTTTTTGTATTCACATCACATCTCACTTACATTAAACTTAGTTGTGTTCCGTTTTTTTCTTTTTTCATTGATTTGTCCAGCCAGTAAGCGAACATAATTGTATCTTTGCAAGATATAACGAAATCTGTTATTGAATATTAATAAATGGTTGTTCGGCAGGTATTAAGAAATGGATTCAACTATACCATTCTTTTCAATGTGATATTGTAATGATGAGCCTTGGAAAATGGAAATTTTGTGCTATTCAATACACCAATGGAAAAACAAATCAAGATGAAAACAACAACAACATTACAAAGCAAGCACAAAAAATATGAATAAAATAAAAAATAAAAAACAAAATGAATTCTTTAAAAACTCTAAAAAAGCTATTTTTAGAGGGTAATAAAAATGTCTCATCAAATCGATATGTATGAACATGTGCATTCAAAAACTGACCCCTTTCTTTAAACATCCCGTTTATCCCGCTATTCCTAGATGGAAGATGGATCACTTTACACTTATTTTTACTGAGGACTTTGTTGCACCTTTGAATTGAAAATATATCGTTTTAAAAAATCAACAACGACAATTAATCAACGTAATGAAAAAAGTGTGAAAGTATAAAATGTAAACAAGTATATTGCAAATCCCAGTTTTGAAAATAGATCACCGGTGGTAACATTTTATCGAGCTGAATTAGCTGCCTAGATATGCCTGTAAAAGATGCGTTTTGTATCAAACTGAATACGCTTTAGATTGGTTTACATGAATATGTTGCTTGGTCAAAAACATATGTTTGTTTGATCTCTTTAACAACAGCACTGTGGGATTTAACACAGACCATGGAAAGAGCTAGGTCCATCATGTGTGCATTTGAATGAAGTAATATTAAATGATCATTCAGTGTTAATTATATTGCTGTGTACTTTTACGAAGTCGATGAACTGTTAGGTTTATGACTCATTTATTTCATATTATGGATTTAGAATAATGGTTAGTAAAAATAAACGAAAATTCATTGCAGTGGGGAAAGAAAATTGAAGTATAGTTGCGTTTAAAGGTAAAGTGGAAAGCGAACTGCTATTTAGCACATGTAGACTATATAACATTGCTTAATTTACAAACTAACCTACCTCTACTCGTGTTTTGTTGTGTATTTGGAGTTCAGGTGAGGATTATTTATATCACAAGGGCGTAATCACAATTACGTCCCTCAAGCTTGCCGATCGAATTACCTACCTCGTATATATAGACTGACAAATGAAAGTAAAAAAAAATATGTAAGAGATATATTCTTTATTTACATTTATTTGATTCAATTTCATGTTTTATCCATGTATTTTGAAAGAGCACCTAAAATGAATATATTTAAATGTGTAATCCACCACTTTCCACAACGTCATCAAAATTGAAGCGTATAAACGTTTTATACGATGATGACGTTCATTGATGAATTGTTACGAGGGAGTAAAATGTAATGGAAATAAATTGACGTGAGCGTGCACTGCGACTATGTTTTGTTGCGAATTTACAGAGTTTGTTTTTATTTTTTCTGTATAGAGAGGAAGATGCGAGTTGTTTTAGAATTATATATATATATTTATATATATATTTATTGGATTTAACGTCCCACCGACAGTATTTGAACGCCAAGCAAGGAAGCTATACCAGTACCATTATTTACGTCTTTGGTATGTCGCGGCCGGGGATCGAACCCACGACCTCCCGATTCCGGGGCGGACGCACTTACCACTCGACCACCGGGACTGGTCAGAAATATGTTATATATATGTTTGATTTGCAAAAGATAAATAGATAACCAATCTGTAAATTAGCAAAAATCGTTGTATGTAATTGTAATGAGCAAACTTTATGTAAGTGACAACAACTTGTCACTAAAGTAAGAACATAAATACCACAATCACATCTTACAATCATGTCTTACAATCATGTTTTACAATCATGTCTTACAATCTTATCACAAAGCATGTTTTACTTTTTGAAGCCAAAGTAACTGTAAATTATTTTTGGCATTTCTATGCTAGTGCATTTACCTTCTGTCATAATCGGAATATACGTACCTTCCCCGGGGGACAATTGGTTAGAGTGTCCACCTCGGAAGCGGTAAGGCGTGGGTTCGATCCCCGGCCGTGACATACGTAAAAAATGGTACTGGTATAGCTCCCTTGCCGGCCGCTTAGCATATACATGTAAGGGTAGTTCCAAGAATGATTGACCCTGTGTCCGTTATAATGTTACTGGGTTTGATACCATGTCATATGTCTACTGCGTGATACTGCAGTATGGCTGAACTATACCTGTCTCTGAAATACTGTCGGTGGAACGTTAAACCAAATAAACATACAAACAAACAAAATATACATATATTAACCCCTTTTTGAAAATTTTAAATCCGCTTAATAAATTTTTAACATATTTATTATTTAAGATAGAATATATTAATGGTTAAAATATTAATACATATACTTATTAATAAGTCTTATAATTTCATTTCTAAATTTACAAATATGAAATAACGTTTATGATAGAAGATAGATAAATTTCAATTTTTGAAAGAGAACGATATAAATTATAATGATAATATCAATTTATAAACAATTAAAATTTTTTAAATTAATAAATTTTGACTTAACAATTTAAAAATAGATTATTATTCGTATTTTCAAATTGATGATCAAATATTTTTAAGAATTCTTAAACACAACTTTTTTAATTATTAATTTTCATTTATTTATTACTTTAAAAAAACTAATTTTGACATGATGTATTTTTTATGAAAATTCAGCTTTCATTGTTAAGAAGAATTACCCTTCTAATTATTCGACACATTTACTAATTTCAAAATATAAACATTTAAAGTAAACTTACAATATTTAACATTGTAGCTCATTACGTTGAGATGATAATTCCTACTTATTAAAATATAATTATCTTTCTTAAACGTATGGTATCATATGATAAAATTTAATTATTGAATGATAATGATCATATTTTTGATCAATTATTTATTAATAATTTGCAACTGCTTAAAATTTTTGTTTATTCTGAGAAATGTATAAAATAAGTTTTTCAATATGTTGAATCTTAGTTAAAGATTTAATTATTCTATGTTCATTTCTTAATATTATTTAAGCATGCAAAATTAAATTTTGATTAAATTTAAATGAATTCGAAACTATTAACTTTTTACATATGAACGAAATTTGTATTAAACTTTTTCAAAATCTATTTATTCATTAATAAATTTTTTATGATAATTATTAAGTTTACAATTATATAAATTAATCAAGTTAATGTATTGATAGTTGTAAAGTGTCAGGTATTATTTTGAAATTTAAAATTTTATTTTAATATTATCTAAATATTAAAATTTTTCAATAAATTTTTGAAACACTTTCGTTTTCTGATGGTTAAACTTAGTTTTAAATCTTAGTTTTCAGACAAATTTGATTAGAAAATCTCAAATATTTTCAAGAAAAACATTTTATTTAAATTTTAAATGATTCACAATACATTATAAATTAATGATTCAAAAGCAATAGTTTTCCATTTAAGTTTTAAACATCTGACGCTTTACTGGTAACAATTTATTGACCAAGTACATATTATAAGTAAATTTATGTTATAATTGAATATCTTCTTATTTTAAACTTTTAATATAAATTATGGAATATTTCCACTAAAACTTTTTTTCCATAAATTTATATTGTAGAAATTATCGCTTTGGGAATAAACATGAAATATATGTTAATTTATTTTCTTTTTTAAAATTTTATCATAAAATTAAAATTTATATGTAATATTCATCTTTAAAATTGTTAGAAGAACTATTTAGACAATTTAACTAAAATTAATATGATTAATAGTTATTTGAACATTAACTATATTTATTATGAACACTTAATTTCAAACATTAAATTTGGTAAAATAAAATTTTGCTTTGACTATGTTATGTAATATATTTCAAGTAATGAATCTTTCTATTAATTTAGTTATAATGATTTTGACGTTTTTATGTTAAATTGACGTAATGAATCAAATAATTCCATAATATTTTTTTATTACTAAAATGGCATTTTTTAATAAATAAATTTGTAATTATAATTTCCAAAAAATTTAGTTATTTCAGAATATTGAACTCACTGACCAATAATGTTGCCTTAATAAAATTTAGACGATCTTAAACATGGTTGATTGCATTATGTTACATACATGTTTTGATATAGAATGATTTAATTTTCGATTAATCCAAACTGATTTCATTTACTATGGAGTATTTCATTAAAGTTAGTGAATCATTCTTAGACTATTACTTACCATTTAAATATTAATATATTGAACTTTCTTTATTTGAAATTTCCTATGTTCAATTTTTGTCACCAAAAACTTAATTTATATTTAAGATTGAATTTATTAATTTCTAATTACCGAATTGGAATTTATATTAAAACTGGCTGAATAACTTTGTAACCGTAATACTTTTAAAGCTATGTTGCTTTAATCATGTAACAAAAATTAATTTCAATTAACCATCAATATACCTTTAAAATTTTTAAGTTAGATATCTATGAATGTTAGTAAAAATGTACGTAATTCTTTGTCTATTAAATGTCTAGATGTTAAGTAAGTTTTGATACTTTAATAATTTTTAAATTCATTTTTCAGAATATTATACAATAAATTATAACTTCATTATTTTAACGATGTATATTAATCATAATATTAATGTTAATGCTTAAAATCAGCTGTTGCCAAACTAATAGTACCTTGTAATTTTTTATGAATATGATTATTAAATGGATTAAAGCTAAATTTTAAGTAGTTTATAATAATTAACTTTAATAAGCATGACTTTGATATTATTAATTTACTTTACATTTGACTTGTTTATTGTTAATCTCAGTAATTTACAAGTTTTTTTTCAAGTTTTAATTATATATTACTTAGAAAATTAAACTTACTTTTAATTGATTTTAATTATTTCAACTCCATATAGCTGGATCAATTAATTTGATGTAAAATTTGCTAACTTTTTTAATTATTATATACAGTTTGCAATGTTAACTTGTATACAAAACTTTTATAATTTAATTAAAATTTAATAAATTAAATTTTATGTGGAATTTCACAAATTAAATATGTACTCATAATTAATATTTTTGAAATTTTTTTAAAACTTGTCAAAATAATTTTTTAATTAATAACAGCATATACTGATACAACAATATGGGAGTAAAATAATGATAGATTTCGTGACGGATCTAGTCTTTGCAAACGTTTATTACTGATAAAAAATTTTACGAATAAAATCATTTTATAATAATGGATAAACATCCTGTTTTCAAAAATCAGCAATTAGTTTTAGATATACAACTGCACATATCAGATGATGATTATATTATAGATAGCATCTACATAAATGTATTGACCATTGGAAATGACAAATAGAAAATTCTACATTTCAGTTTACTTAAAAGTTTATATTGTTTCATTGGCCAAATGAAATTGCAATGCAAGATACGAAAAGATTAGATATAAATCGTCGAAGTAGTGCATAATTTATAATTTTGCATTTGGTATTCAAAAAACCTATGTGTAATTCTAATAGCCAGATTCATAATGTTAATGTTTACGTAATGATTTAATTTCGTCATTTTCTATTAGTAGTCTTAATAGCTATTGAATTTAATCTGTATAATTATGAATAATTAAGCTAATTACATGTAGAAAAACAATTGTCTAACTTTTTAATGCTTACGCTTTTACAGAAATATTAAAATCTTAAATAATCCTTGTACTCATTGCTAGATGACAATTTCCCTTTACAAAACTCATTTCAACCCAAGTCTATCAGTTGTCAGTTACGTCAAATATCAGAACTAATTTATTATGTATGGATTACATGTTTTCTGTTTTCGCTTAATCATTGTGTTCTCCAATAGAATGTAATCGTAAGATATTTGTTAAAAATTTTTATTTTCGATATTCATTTAATCAACATTGATTTAGAAGATAAACTGAGCATCTACTTATTCAATAAAGCAACTCATTTTATACAGTTATATTACATGCATAATAGGCTGGAGAACATTGCTGATTAAGGTTATTATATGATTTATGTTTCCAAAAACATCGCACTTAAATGAGTATTCATTGTTATTCACATTACTGAGCAAAATGATTAATTTTAAAATAGACTTTGTGAGATGATTAAAAACACTTAATCGTATATTGATAAAAAGTAGATTCCCTTATTACATAAAATTTTGATATGAAACCTCATTTCGTACAGTAAATGATTGATTTTATGTTTACTTTGGTCCTTTTATTATTTCAATTCAAAAGCCTTGTAATATCGTTGTTGGACATTTTTTATATCATATCAATTTTGTAGAAGGAACGTTGATATGCAGTATTGTAGCGTTAGTCAAGTAAATAATGAAGATAAAGCTGATGATAACTTGTGACTATTAATACCACAGATACGAATCTTGTGTAATTTTAGGTATATCCGATAATGTACTTGACAGATGATGTCAATTTATAAAATACTCTAGTACACAAGATGTTCCATAAATTAATGAAACCACAACTGTTAAATGAGCTGTAAATGTTAATTTACTAACGAGAATTAATTCAATCAATATTTCATTATGACGGGAGCACTAATTTCATCTAATATTAAAATATTGAAATTTTGAATTCCTACTAAATTAGAGTTTAATTTTGATTTTATACTAGCTATGCATTCATGAATGTGATTTTCCTTGTTAGTATTCATTTTAAGTATCTTATTAGCACTCTATTTGAATACGGACGTATCCATATGGACGATTGTTTGACTGTGGCAATTACTCTATTTGTAATATGCTGAAAATAATCATTATTATGATAATATATTCGGATCAAATTAGACATCTAGTGCTTATATATTGAATAAATCTAGTTTATGATACTTAATTCAGAACGCCCTCGAATTGATGTGAATTTATTTCCATCAGTTTACTGAATTCTTCAAAAGGTAGGTGAATATAAAATGTCGTGAATTAACTTAGGAAATTGTATTTGATTACATACGACCTACAAATTTGACTATTGATCAATTATCAAGAAGTTATTGTCATGATTTAATTGTTTTCAAGTTATTGTTATTTACATTGTTTCCTGGAAATTATATTACTTTCTAAGCTATTTTTATTAGTTATGCTATTTATAAATCATTTGTTTCAAAGTCAAATGACGTAATAATATGGAATTGCTATAATAATTGACTGGTGCATTAGCGAATTTGATATAAAACAATAAAACAAGATATTCGGCATTATATTATTCGGATTAATAAATAACATTTAATTTGTACATTCATGCATGCTTCTTGATTAAATAAAAAGATTTCAAATTATGTTGTTAAAGCATCGCTTTATTACTATAATATATTGCATATCTTGCCGTTTGAATTAAATATGATACCGCAATAACAATTTGCAAATCAAATTAATATAATGGATTCGTCTGTATAAAACTTTAATTAACTGGTCAATTATTACAATAATGATGTCATAATTGACTTTGAATTTATTAGCATTTTTCCAAACAGTTGAAAACTATATGCATATATTGCTTTATTGACATTGAAACATATCGCATTAACGCAATCCACTTTTAAAGGAATAAAAGATAGATATTTAAGATTTAAAAAAAAAGTCATAAACCCATAGAATTCTCCAGTTGCAAAAGTCATTATAAACAATGATGATACCTTCATACAAATTTGTATTGATCACGCCTTGGCGGCGCTCTTGTGAATGAAAAATCCGTTGTTACATGCGTCGTCAGTGTTCTTGGCTAGATGTAGATTTTCCTTTATAATTCGTATAGAAACAGAGATTCCGACTCTTTAATATTGATTAATTTATGTACATTTTTGCTAAATAAACCATCTCATTATTACCCTTGAATAATGCAAATAAACCTGCAAGCCTATTTAATTAAAAAAATTGACGTGTTCTAATTCTGGCGTTTCTGTTGAAAGATGAAGGAATGGTGATGCTATCATTACTGATGTTAATTTATAATAATTCTTTGAAACCAAAAACGCCAGAAAGTGAAAATTGTAAATTTATGTTTCTTTGCATAACTTAATATCTTTGTTAATAAAATTGTAATTCAAGCATTGGACGAAATGGCTCCTGAAGAACTCCCAGACATTCATTGAAAAGAAATAAATTAAAATTACAGATAATTAACGTGTATTTTGTTCTTTCTTCGGCGCCAAGCTGGACATAGTGCGTCAATAAATAAAAAAAATCATAACTTAAGCTTTAGCTGGTAAAACTTTTTAATTGGTTGTCTCATATATTATATTTCCGGTATATAATATTGCTTTTGCAATAATCATTCTTAATATCAGGTACAAGAGTCCCAGACCTCAAATGTGAAACAATGAAATTTATTCTTGTGAAAAACTCAAAGTAGAGAGCCACATTATGTATTTAATAAAGGAACATGGAGAATATTACTTTTTTAAGATTTCAGGGGAGATCATACTTTTTATTAGTTTTTGGAGAAGATAACTCAGGAAAAGGATTTTAGGGGGAAGTTATAAAAAAAGCAACCTCAGTCACAATTTATAGTTGCATTATGACCCTTGGATTTATATAGTTTGAAATCTTTAAGATAATATTGTCAAGTTATACTTGTATGTTTTGGCGGTATTGATGACTTTCAGGATGGGAAAACCTTTACAATTATTTAGACGAAACTAAGCGTCACAGAAGCAACCCCTTGTGAGGATCTTCTGCAGAGACACGTATGTGAGGAAGTGTTACGGACTATGAACTTGAAGTCTATGCCTAGATGGTCATACTTTAGAATTGTTTACTTCTTTTGTCGCTTTATTACAATTAGACATAACAATTTTGTTTTTAGATTTTAAAAAAAATCTACGATGCTGTAAATTGGTCTTTCTTATCTTACACGCTAAACTATTTTTTGTTTCAAATGTGTTTTTATCAAATGGCTTCAATCCCTTTGTAACCTATGTAAATTGTGCATAAGAAATAATGGATGGATATCAAAAAGATTATCCTCTGAGCCCGGGATCCATCAGGGCTTTAATATTAATTATAATTGTATATTCAAGAAACAGAAATTATCGGAGAATGTCAGAAACTCAAATGATTTCACAGGAATTGAAATACTATCACAAAATAAAATTGATGAACTCAGAATTTCACAGTTAGCTGACGACCCCCTAAGTTATGAAATCTAAAGATGATATAAAATGCTGTAAAATTATTTTTAGTTTTGGAAAACATGCGGGTTTACAGCTTTATATGACAAAAACGGATGGTTTAATGTTCAGTAAAAACAAAATTGCGACAACATGTAAAACATCAAACTATATTTGAATTGGTAAAAGGGAAAAGATAAAGATAACTACATTAGTTTTCGATAAAACTCTGTGCGGTATAAATCTAGAATCGTATATCATACATGTATAATCACTAAAATACAAATGGGTTAAAATCTGTTATGCAAAGATATTCAAACTTGGAACATAATATCTCGATAATTCATTGATGAAATTGGACAAAACTTTCTTTTTTTTTACATGGATATCGTATACTGGAAAATACTGAAATTTCTCTTTTTTACCAGCTTTCTATAAAATGTATGTTATGCAAATGGTTTAATGTCACATTTTCTTTTAAACGTGTTGTGTCAAACCAGCTGTAAAAAGGAAAGTACGTATCGTAATAAAGATATTTCAAAAAGCCTTTTCTTTTCACGTATAAAGGACATATAATGTATGGTCTAATTGTGTCGAATCCTTTCTCAACCTCGATATAGCCAATTGAGACATATAGCAAGATGATTACATCCTCATTCATAGATTCATTAATTGCATCAGCTTTGTTAATGATACAGGCGGTAGAAAGGGAAAGTTCATAATCGACAAGAACTGCAGATTAATTACAATGAACATGTAATTTTTTATTTTAACTCAACACAGTAAACGACTTACCTGTTACTCCACTCCACAACAGGTCATTCTCACTTGTCACGTGGAACTAAGTCCGTTACCTAGTACGTAACACATGCAGTATGAAGTACGACACGGTCGAAATAGGCACAACTTTCACGAGATCTCTTGAGAAACAAACATCGACGCATGCAGTATGGATAATTTTAGTAGCATGACTGCTTATAAATACCATCTTAATGGAAGCAACATCTCACACCTTTAATATTATTATTTTTTTGAACTGCATGTATAAATATGTTTCTATAAGTAGTGTAATCTATTATAGACGATCTCTCTCTCTCTCTTAATCATGGAATTAATATCTTGAATACATTAATTTATACATTCCACATGGCGTTACTCTATTCTATGACATGGTATAAAGTCAATGATCTGCTATGTTCAATTCAACATTATTCAGACTATTTACAGCGAACATACATACTTAAATATATTTTTATTTGGGATTGTTATTTACATTATGACGATAAATTAACTAAATATCGCACTCTTTCCTGTATGTTTTTTTTTGTGTTTCAGTCTATATAAAATATAAATGAATAATTTTGAGCATGTTTAATAGAATTGTGAAAACGTATGTATATTGGCTCCATGTAAATGTATGTATTTAGAACAGGTTAACCACATTATATGTGAAAAGGGAACTTTCCCCATGACCTCTCTCTCTCTCTCTCTCTCTCATTACAATCATCACCCACCGAACGGATATTTTGAATTTGTTTTTGTATTTCACTCATTGTTACTTTTGTAACTTGTGAATTGAATAAAGAAGAATTGAATTGAACTGAATTGAATTTAATATTGTTCCAATGGAGAAGTTAATCTAATATTTTAGAATTATTACGTGCACAGCACATACACTTGACTATCGCTGAGTTAAAACCGTGTCGTGTCGACAACGATATCAATTTATAGAATTTTTTAAGACCTTTCCATATAAGTTACGCTGTATCGACGAAGAGTGAACGTCTGTACTTGTTCCATCTTAATAGTCTTTGTTGCTGATCTTTACAACTAATATCCTAGAATTTATCCCATCAATCGATTGGTTGAATGTGTATGAGAATTAGAGCAGTCACAAAAGAGAATAAGAAACAAGCTATTAGAATATTGTCTAATAATATAATCGTTATATAAATGAAAAGTATCGCGGACATCTTACCAAATTATTCCTTTGCAGTACAATCCAAAACACATATTTCTACGCCATGTCTGATGTAGCCAAAAATGTGTAAATGACAACGTAGATACGAAAGCAGATCATGAGATATTTATATGAACCAAAATCAATTCGACGATAAGCAGATATGTGATATAAAGTGTCCTATATTTGTAGAACCACATGCTTTTGCAACTGTGATTGGGCATTTCTCTATATGTAAACAATAAAAAACTAACATACATCTTAACATTAAAGTATGTTTTAATTAGGAGTAATACTCAAATATGTAAATTAAACTTACGAATTACGTATTTTCATTACTTTGATCAACCAATATACATTAACCATTGGCATCCGAGTCCGTTATGTCGGTCCATAGTATCGCCACTAAATAAATAGAGACAAATTTAAGAATATATTAAAAAAAATCTTTGGATATCAATTAAGAATATAGCAACAAAACCATTGTTAAAAAACAAAAACAATAGCATCATTAACAATAACATAGCAAAAACAATAGCAACAATACAAACATCAATGAATATACGAAGCTATATAGAAATGCATCGACAAAACCGATATATTTATTGATGCAAGTGCTTTCTTTGCAGTTTAAGTTTCATATGAACAAACTATTTTACACATGTATATGTTAATAAAAGTAGTAATAATTTGTACAGAATTAAGAAATCAATGCCAAATACTGCATCACACTCTTTTGCCAGTGGATTACAGAAATAAATGGATTTGCTCATGTGAAAAATGATGCACAGAATATACTTCCGTAAGATTTATTAGCCATCATTAACAGAGGCCAAACTGAGACAGACAATCTAACGAGACTGTTTTTCTTATCTCGTGTCTTGCTAATTAACAAATGTGACTGACCAAAACTGTCAACGTCCAATAATCGGATATGTTGTCCATCTGCAGACCATTAAACGTTGTCTGATTATGTTTCTGCAAACAAGCAACAATACCAAGAGGGCTAAGAATGCTTAATTTCGCTCAACAGAACACCATTGAAACTTGAACCATGTTCTTTGTAAATCCTTATTTTAGTTTAATAATTTTACTTTAGAAACTAAACTATTACAAATGATATACGTTTTCAGTGTTTTGATTAATCAGTGGCAGTAACTATATCATCACTAAACTTAATTGAAATTTGCAGGTATTTGCCATATACATACTGAATCTAAATAACCATATAAATGCAATTGGTAATGTGTATTATATTTCTACTATGAGCGGGTCATTACTCCAGAGCTACCGATCCGTAGTTATCCTTATTCAAAGTTAGCTAAGTTAAAATGTTAATTCAATTCAATTCAATTCTTCTTTATCCAATTCACAAGTTACAAAAGTAACAATGAGTGAAATACAAAAACAAATTCAAAATATCCGTTCGGTGGGTGATGATTGTAGTGAGAGAGAGAGAGAGAGATCATGGGGCAAGTTCCCTTTTCACATATAATGTGGTTAACCTGTTCTAAATACATACATTACATGGAGCCAATATACATACGTTTTCACAATTCTATTAAACATGCTCTAAATTATTCATTTATATTTTGTATAGACTGAAACACAAATAAGAAACATACAGGAAAGAGTGCGATATTTAGTTAATTTATCGTCATAATGTAAATAACAATCCCGATTAAAATTATAATTAAGTAAGTGTGTTCGCTGTAAATAGTCTGAATAATGTTGAATTGAACATAGCAGATCATTGACTTTATACCATGTCATAGAAATAGAGTAACGCCATATGGAATGTATAAATTAATGTATTCAAGATTGAATAAGAGAGAGAGAGAGAGAGAGATCGTCTATAATAGACTACACTACTTATAGATACATATTTATACATGCAGTCACTTCAAATACATAGATAACTAAATAGGGAATATTGATAATAATATTAATAAAGGTGTGAGATGTTGCTTCCATTAAGATGATATTTATAAGCAGTCATGTTACTAAAATTATCCATACTGCATGCGTCGATGTTTGTTTCTCAAGAGATCTCGTGAAAGTTGTGCCTATTTCGACCGTGTCGTACTACATACTGCATGTGCTATGTACTAGGTTCGGGTAAACGGACTTAGTTCCACATTACAAGTGTGAATGACCTGCTGTGGAGTGGAATAACAGGTAAGGCGTTTACAGTGTTGAGTTAAAATAACGTTATTTAATGAAGTTTGACTATTGTTTTTAAGAAATAATTAATAAGAAAATTAACTATTCGTCCCTGAAATGATTCATTAGAAATTTAACAAAAGTAGAGACCTTTTTCAGAGTGATTACATGTGTAGATGAGAGAAGGGTTTTGAATTTTAACACATTTCGTCTGTCATAGTATTTTCGATGGATTAATTGTTGTCGTTTGAGACTGAGATAAGGGCAAACAAGGAGATAGTGGAATTCATCGGCAAGATCTTTTAAATTAATGCTTTTTTACACTGAGGCCCGAACCATGGTTTATTATTTGTGTTTTTGTTAAAACTTGCACGAGATTGAGGAAATTGATTATTTGTGAACGTGTTTGACGCTGATATTTGAAATAACTTTGAGATTTCATTAACGGTGTCATCTAAAAATTGTTTCGTTGTAGGCTTGTTTTTATCTGATATATTCTCAATTTTTTGTTTACATTGAATATCAATATTATTTAAAAACTCATCTGATTTTAGGGGACACCATCTTTTCTGTTTCTGTTTATTTTCATAGGTGAATGATTGAGGTTTCGGCGTCGTGTTTGATTCTGTGATTGGTATCAGTTGAAGTCAGTTGCTAGTTAGCAGTGGCCATCGGAATAAATTGGGTCTAGTTCAATAACTTCAAATCTGTATACATATTTTAAACATGATAAAGAGCTGAGACAATAGTCAATAACAGGTATATTCCGGAAAGTATTATGTCCATCAGAATCTGGAGCAATTCTGCCATTTAGTAACAACAAATTGTTAGATTTACAGATTTCTAATAATTTGCGCCCTAATTTATTTACTTTGTTACACATAGATTTTCTGTTGTTTTTTTTTTAATGTTAAGCATTAACATTTGACTTATTGGGTTTGTATCTTCTAAAGTGAGTTCAGAAATATCAAAGTGTTTTGACAAAAATGTATCAAATTCTACATAATCTGGCAATGTTGAAGTATATCCATTTGAATCAACGTAAATCATCAGGTTCTTATATTGACTACATTTGTTAGCAATATCAGTTTTAAACATGAAATATTCATTTTCATTATAAAAACGAGATTGTTCAGGAGGTACATACATACATCCAATTATAAAATTATGTTGGTAATAAAACACTGTCAGTTTGATCAAGTGAATATAGTCATTATCTGAATCTAATATTTCAGTGTCATTTATCAAAGGAATTGTGTACGAAAGAACCTATTCCACCAGACTTTCTTTTATATTTTTGCGATCGTGGCTTTGAAATAAAAGTATAATCGGGTATTTCTATCATATCTAAATTGTCAAGTTTGGTCTCTGAAATACATACAATTGAAAATTGTTTTTTGAGATTAACAAATTCTGGGGTGTTTACTCTATTTTTATACATTGAGAGTTCCAATACTTAGTTTACTAACATTATTATAATTTTCACTATCAGTGTCCGAGACGATAGTAGCAGGAGATTCCAACCGTGCTGCAGGACACACCATGTCGCTGTAGTGGGAACATCGGGTCGCTGATGGGAGCAAGGCTTGTGTAAACACAGTTCACAAAAAATGTATCACTCTCAAGGACTGTAGATGAAGTTATATTATCAAAATTTACTTTAGATGCGATTTGAGTATTATGTGTAACTGGATGATATAAGTTATCATAATAAAGAACTTTTAAAACTAGCGTTTCACTGGGACTAGGGGACACTATCCCCGCGTGGTCCTATGCAGTGGAGTTACCATTTCCCTTCTTCAGGCTTGCCCTTGTTTTGTGCTGGAAAAGGGTTACTCAGACAGGATGGAGAAGCAGAAAGGTCATTCAGGGACTTCTGTATCGGTGGATGAACATCCAGCAGATAGCCTGGCCGACGTGAAGGGGCCAGGACCCCGGGAGATATAATGTCGTCTGACTCCTGATCACTAGAGTCCGACTCCTCTGCGATGACCTTAGGAGACTGCGAAGATTGATTTTCTGTTTCCATCAGTAACAACTCTTCCAAATTTCTGTGGAATAGTTCATTGACTCGGGCTTTAACATCGGAGTTGCGAGAGCTCTCAGAACCGAGTGCCAACCAGGGAACATATTCCTAACCGTATCACCATTTATTACCAGGGCGGCAGGGAACTTAATTTGAACTTTTCGGTAGCCGTACGTCTCACGTGCTTGCTTGTATTCTGGCCAGGGTTCACGACTGGCTTCATTAATCTCGCGAGGATAATCTGGCGAAATACCATATGAGGTTCCTTTTAGAAGTCTGGCTTTTGACATGATTTCATCAACATAACTGGCATCAGCGAAAGAAACAAGAATGGATCTATGACGTGTTTGCTGACCGGGTCGTGATGTCAACTTTCTGCCAATTCGTCGAGCATTGATAATT
>CM037777.1:59664514-59674606 GCA_021229015.1 Solen grandis
TAAAACAGTGTTATGTCTGAGAAGAAATCAAATGACACTATCTAAGTGGTGAACCATTTACTTTTATGCCAATTTTATAAAAGTAACACGAGGCTGTCATGATGATGGCGGATAATTCAAAATTTTAACTGAGGCGCAGATGAGTCTGTACAACTTACGAGTTAACTCTATAATACTGGTTACAAGATAATGTACGAGTTAAATGTTCTTAGTCCTTAAGATTTTTAACCGGAAAATATTCTCTGTCAGGGTGATATTAAATCAGAGAAACTTGTAGGCCATGAGAAGTTTCATTGGTATAAATGATATAATTTATATGATATATTTTTTCCTCTCTCCACATACACAATATGTAGAAGAGCATTTTTATTCTACACAAACAAAACACGTTTCATAACAATGTACATATGGGCAAAAGACATAATTTTGCAAAAGCATATTTCTTTACAGAGCACAGTTAAGCATTTCAAAACATTAAAATAGATTAAATGTTATGAAAAGAAAGAAAGAAAGAAAGAAAGAAAGAATGTACATGTTATTAGTTTCTGACATTACGAATGTGCAAGTTACAATGAATAGCTTATCTAACAAAACTAGTATATTAAATATATTTGGGTAAATTAGTAACACTATTTCGAATTTTTACTTCTATCAAATTAGGTAAAATCCTGTTTCGTGACCACATATACTTTTCACGCTTATAGTAATTTTTAAACTAAAATGTTTTAACAGATGATGCCACCATGAAAAAGTAAAACCTCAAGGGATCTTGATGATTCATTATATAGGATTTTTTTTTATTTTGGTGAAATGCTGTTGACAGCGGCATACCCAAAAGCTAATTATGTTATGAAAATTTGATAAACTTGTTAAATAAGGCAAATGTACAATGTGTATCGTATATCAAATTACTGAAAACATAACATGTATACACAAAAACAATATAGTGAACGCATATAATAAATTGATTTCATCCAAAATCTTTCAAAATCAATTGCTCCGAATATTTCAATGGCAGCATACGAGGAATAACATAACAGTTCTGAACCAGATGAGTATAACTTTGATTGATTTTCATAGCAATCAACCAGAAACAAAATATAATGGCTGTCTTCATAAGGAAAATTGTGTGTTTTGAGTATTTAAAGCTGGAAGACGTACTCTGTGGACTCTAATAAATAGTATGATGATATGAGTTGAAAAAACGGCAAGGAATCGTAGCCTCTATGATTTGTTTGTTTACATCAATTTGCCCCGATTATTTACGTTATTTGGCGTAATAGGCCGAAGCGGATCATTGCTTTATCATAGACGAATAAAATCATAGTATTTTCTACATGTAGTCATTATTTCAATAAATCAAGTTAACTTTTTTTTGTTTTATTTGCGATGTGCTAACCAAATAAAGATTCATTGTATATCAACATAGATAAGAACATTGATATAATGCACAACTCATGACCCAGTTAGAGCAGGTCGCTTACAGATGAGTAATGACCCCGAATTTGATTTTCAACTATATTTGTGTATTACATCTATAAATATCCATCTACAGACGCATGGTCACATCATCATCTGTAATTGTAAAAATATGGATGGTTTTCCCATCACAGGCATTACCTACACAGACGGTATTGAAATTTTGTTTAGAATTATAACACCTATATTTATATTTTCAATTTTTATTTGCCGTCAATTGGCTGATCACATTCACTTCTCGCGTATGCGCTAACTTCATAGGCTGAACTTACGAAATCTCTACTCTGAACTGATGAGAAGACGCCATGTTGCAGAACGTGTCACGCGGTACCGCAAACACATGCTTCGAAGATACTGAATTCGCCGAAGTTGTGTTTACAGAAATTGCGTTTTCCCGTGTAATGTGACCTAGACCTGCCAAGTTTACTTTTCAGGAAAAAAGACTCCACCAATATTAACGTCTTCCCTTCCCTTTGTATTCTCAATTGCGGTGTTATATATTGACGGTGATATAGATTCAGCTGTGTTTGATAAGCACACATTACTTGGCTCTTTGACAATTCGGTATGAATTGACAATTAAAGACGAATGTTGTCTTTGCTGATGTGAAAACCTCAGGTCTATTGTATGTATTTATATAACCGGCTCAAATAACGTCGTTTACATCCTTGACGAAAATATATGTATTGCATAAATAAAACAATTTTGTAATAAAATGCGTAATAGTTTCAAAGCGTTCCGTAGATAATGATAAACACCGCTGTTCGCCGTTCTGGACCTGTGTGACAAACGAGAGTTTAAGATCGATTCATTCCATGTATCGACACAGGTTTTTATATCAGTACATGCTTAGATCAATCGTTGTGTGAATCCCAGGGAGTCAATGCTGTATGTGTTATGTTTTATGTGTAATTATCTTAAAGATACGTATTGAGCACTCTAAACTATTAAACAACATGTTAATTATCATTGTATTAAAGTCTCAGTGTCTTGCAATTGTCTGATCTGAATGCACCTACACTATAAAAGCCTCTATATTTGTAATTAATCCCACTAAAATCCTCGAGAAATGCCCATTTACGCATCATTACTTTTGAACTATTCTTCATAGAGCTAGAATATGTTTAACAAAAACATAAAAATAAACGTAAGTTACATGAATTTCCTAATATTTGAAAATGGTCTTTGTCAATCTGGGCAATTTCAATGAGTTTTATTAGCACCAAATAAACTATTTAACTGTCACTGTACTCATTGAGCTTATTTTAGTTCCACTGCACTGTCTTTAATAGATAAACATAAACACAGTCTGCATAACCTTCAAAAATAGCTATTGAATAAAAACATTTATTTCGATATTATGAGGCAATGAACAGAAACAAATCTAAAATAAATAAATGAGGTATTGAAAATTGAACGAATATATTAATTTCTAAATTTTATTTTCATCATTCTTATAATAATTAGAAAAATGTAAGATATGATATACGTTTTAGATAAATATATTGTGTCCGAGTAACAAAGTATCAACGATGGTTTTGAAATAAGGATTTTATTTATTTAGTATTATTACGCGCCAAGATGTTACTTTGATCGTATAAAAAATGATGTTGAATGTGAGTGATTTTGTTGACTCTGCAGTTATTAAAATTAAATAAATAAACAAGTGGGATTGGTGGACAGGTAAGGCAAATGTAAAATTAACTGACTTTTAATAAAACTATGAAACACTTATACAAATAAGAATAACCTACACAAATGAATTAATATTGAACTCCTCACTTCCCTTTCAAAGTTAAATGCCAATATAGCAGCCTATGAATGTATAAATAATAATCTAACTTCTGCACTAAATATCAATGTATTACTCTAATCTCAAGGCCAAGAGCCACTTTCAATGTGTATGAAACAAATTAATTTAAACTAACAAAATAAATAAGGGTTATCAAAAAGAATATCAATGAGAGTCCTAACCCTAGAGATATTTGTCAGCGGAGTGACCAAACAATCAGACGCAAAAGCCTTATATACCCTTCTCCTCCTTTTGGGATTTCTAGCATTTCTAACAATTCTAACGCCACTCTTAAAATATGTCAAAAACATACAATGTACAATTTTACAACCTTTACAGCTTTTTACATCTCTACTACAAAGAAGGACATTATATTGATCAGTTAAACAACTTCTTTTCTTGATTTTACAATACAACCTATAATTTATAAGAGAAAACTAACAAAATACATTCCCCTTTTGCTACCTCCAATCATTTGAACAGATCATAAGAGAATGACATAATACAGTGCTGTGTGACACTATTTTGATACTATCTTAATTGTTATACTTATGACTTTAAATTGAAACTCAACTCTTTTACACCAAACTGTATAACGAAACATATTAACATTCTCATTAATTTAAATTAAAAAATTAACACTACAGTTCTCCTCATAAAATTAATTTTTCTGGATTCAGTTACTAACACTCATGCCAGAGACATATTTTTCTGCACATATCATAAGGATTATACATTGAAGTCTATATCTAAAATGCAACAATAGAAACAAAATGTGGCTTACAATTTGCATTTCATATGTTTCAAATGTTCAGTTGCACATTTCACATGCTTTCATACATATAACTAGGTGTATACTTAGCTATTTCCAATGTCATGAAGTTCATAGCGTTATGTTTTATACTATTTAACAATTACTAAAAGTCCTGATCTTTATTATGTATATATGAATAATTCCTTCAAAAGAAAGTTTTCATCAATCAGACTTTTCACTAAAAAAAAACTGACGATTCTTTTCATTTTGACCATAGTTGTAAATCGTTGTAGATTATCATGGAATAGATAGACACGACAAGGCCACCACGACAGTGCTTTCTCTGTTGTTCGGTTCCCATTTGACACCTAGTGACCTCGTAGCAGTATGGGAATCCATAAAACTGTTTGTTGTCTTAACGTGACTCGGTCCTAAACAGGTACCAGCTTTGTTTGCACTGATGTCATTTTTCATCACCTTAAAACATACAGTTTCCATCAAGATATAATTCCTCATATCACCATTCTGATGAGATTCAGGCGTTATATCCTGGTATCAGCGGAATTTGACTCTTCACAATTACAGTTGTTGCCATCCTGGGACCCGTTTCACTAAACTGCGTATGAACAAATTTGATCTTAGTTATAAGTCTGTTGTTCTACATAGTGTCTGCATATATCATATTTTCACAATAAAACATGAAGAAAGATGGCACAATTTACTGCATTATACAAACACAACACTTTTTATAAAGAAAAAATCACAAGAAAAATATTATTCTTCATCTGCAAATTTACGCTTAGTATATATTTTTCGTACGAAGTTTAGTGAAATGGGCCCCTGGAGACGATGACAATTGGGCTGTGATGACTTGCTTCACCAACATAAATACAGCCGCCCCCACTTCTTTCCCTTTCCTCAGTCATGCTGTCATCATAAATTGAGTCCTCACCAGTCTGGCGATGGTTATCAATTTGAAGGAGGGTAATTTCCTTATATCTTGAGTGTTTCTCTCATAACTGAACAGAGTATCTTCATTAACAGCCCCAATTACATTCTGAATTATACAATTATACTTGTACCAATCTGATAAGATATCTCAGCAGCTTTCCTGACAAACCCCTTTGGTCCTTCACTCAATGCTATATTGAATCCACCAGCTCTCTTGACCCATGATGTCTCCATAAGCATTGACCCTTGGTTCACTTTTTTGGTACACGTTTGGTCTGTCCTTGTACACTTCATTTCACCCTTCTCTCTATCATTTGGTTTATAGTTTACCCTTTGAGTTAATTCATCAACTTTGTCAAGCAGTGTATCTGCATGTCACTTATTGTCATCCTCGATACCAGCAAATATCTGTGATAATCTAGTGTCTATGGCATGTGCTAGTTATACTCCTATACTTCTGGATATGGACTCCACAAGCAAGATCACCTCTCAATATGTTTGAGAACTTATTATCCTCTAATAATAGTTTCCTTTAGCGGTAAATTCTTCTTAATGGATCCCCTTTTGGTCTTAAGAGAAGGTTTTTGGATGTTTAAATCTTGATCTTTTGATTGTTGGTTTTGCACATTTTTCCACATTTACATTTCGTTCTTTTCAATTCTACCAGTTTGAAAACCTCATTTTCGGGAGCAAAATGAAATATTTTGTGACAATTTAAACATTCTTTTCTTCTATTTGCGGCTTTATTGCTGTTTTGCGAAGTTTCCTCCAGTTTTCTAATTCTTTAGTATCATTTCTATGACCCACCTTTGTCCATTTTCAGCATGTTGCTGATTTTATTTATTTATTTTCTTCCAAAGTATGTTCTTTGTTCTCTGGTACTATTTTTCTTCTTGTCCTGTTTCTGTCTAATGCCTCGTCAAACATGTTAACTCTCCTATATCCCCTCCTGTTATGCTGCTCATTCTTCTTGAGGTCTTCCAACCCTAATAGCGATCAATTCCATCAATGTCAGGAATATAACATAACAATGCATATGTATAAGATTTTAAAATGTCAAACAATGGTAATAATTAGGGCAAACTGACATGTTATGACAAGTGACAGAAGTTCTTGCATCTTTCTACCATGAGTTGTTCTCATAAATCAAATTCAGTTTTTCATATTCATAGAAAATGTACATTTTCCATAAGTTATAATGTTAACTTAAATACAGATTATTTCCCCACAATTAGATAAAACATAAAAAAAACTCTTGGTGAAATATTTTTATTTTTAAATGACTTCCAAGTGACAAAGTTTCATAGAAATATTACCATCCAGTGGCAAGACATGAAATATGGCTATTAGGGTTGGGAGACCTTAACACTTCTTGTTTGAAATAAATTTGCATTATGGTAGGCGACTTCATCAATTGTATTTGGTTCCTTATGAAACACTATTTCAAACTTAGCATCTTCATCCCTCAGTCCATCTGAGAATCTCCTTGCTAGGTCCTCATTACGGGTTTTCCTATCACAATATCCATGGGCTTTACCTTACAACATCTTACGTTCCTCTGCATACTCTTCTGTGGTATATCTTGTTTGCTAGTTTCTCCTGCTAAAATTTTTAGCATAAGATCTCGAGGTTTAAACTACGCGAAATCTGCTGTCCATTTCTTTGACTTAGTCTCTGTAGTTAGCCGTTATCCCAGGCGGAAGCTGTATAAAAGCGAACTCCCCAGCTACACCCTCTACGCTGGGCAGTATCTGATCCAGCTTATCTTCATCATTCCAACCATAGTGCAGTGTCAGTGTATCAACTCTCCGGATCCATACTGGCCAATCCTCCTACCCTATAAAAGCAGCTTTATTTACACTTTCGCCTGTCCGGCTCCTTTGACTTCTTACAATTCTGTTGCTGCAAATGCAATTTGCTGCTCATTCTCAGTTTGAGCTTGATTCCTCCTATTTGGATTTGTTTGATTCCTCCAACTCCAATCTTCAACTTGTAAATTGCTACTCTAAGCCTGATTACCTTCTTCATTCCTTAAAGTATATAGTTTTTGTATTACATCTCTTGATATTCCTGTTAAGTCTGCAGGGTATCAACTGTTATTGTGTCAGGGCTTGATCCATGATTTTCCATTTGTGTTGAACTGCTATTACTTTTACCCTGATGTTGTGCAAATCTTAACATACCTCCTTCAATTGTGTTATCATAATCAGTGATATTTTTCAGGACAACATTGCCGAATGGCCTGGATATGATAAAACGCAATATAGAGTCCTATAAATGTAAAGAAAATACCTTCTGCAGTTTACACAATCCACAAAGCCTTATATACCCTGCAGTTTACACAATCCACAAAGCCTTATATACCCTGCAGTTTACACAATCCACAAAGCCTTATATACCCTGCAGTTTACACAATCCACAAAGCCTTATATACCCTACTTAATAACAGTCTTTGAAACTGTTAGAGAAAGAAAGATTGTAAGAAATCAAGTGTAAGATCCGTTAGAAAAAGGCTCGTTTGGGATTTTTAACATTCTAAAAGTTCTAACGCATTCCTCTCAATCTCTCACAAAACAGATATAATGTACAACTTTACAATTTTTTACATCTCTTTTGCATATAAGAACATTATATTGATCAGTTAAATAACTTCCCTTTCTTGAAAACTAACAAATACATTCCCCTTATGGTACTTCACTTCTTTTGAACATCAGATTATAAGGTAATGACATGTAGTGCTATATGACATCATCACTTCTAAGAGAAAATGGCCGACTTACTACTTCCTGTTTACTTCCTGAATATCAACAATAGATTTCAGTAACTACAGTATCAGTTATGACAGGTATACATTAGATTGAATATTTCAACTTAAAATGATTATTTCACACTTTAGAGACATAAATGCTTGAATGCTTGTGTAAACCTATGAAATAATTGAGATCAAAGTTGCATCACAGCAAAATTACAGTGTGGTATCAGGTCATTACAGTATTTCTTTCTGACAAAAACAACTACGTAATAAACATGTACACGTATCGTATTTCAGAATAGCCTGAAGATTGACCAACATTTGTTTAAATTTTATCCCACATTTGTGTCTTTAGGGGATTTATAACATACCTTAACGTTGTGCCAATAATAGCTGAAATTAAAACGAGTTAATGTATGTAGCAATGGAAATGAATGTAAAATAAACACCCCTCGTAAGCTATATATAGCAAGAATGTGAATCACCTGGTATGAAGTAAAAATTTTCATTTATCATACACCGACTGACAATTTAACATGTCTATTATAAATAAATACAACTTACTGTACACAGAAAAAACATAATCATTATGGTGAACATTATCGGACGATGTCGCGAGTGGCTTTGCGTAAACCAGGAACTCTTCTACCTCCTTACACACTCACAAAATGTCGTGTTAAATTATTGATCTATCTATTCAAGTCGACCGAAAACTTTTTTTTGTTTTGAAATAGTCTTTATATTTACAGGTATATAAAGGCAACTTCGTCATGTAGTGATCGTTCATATGACTTATGAATATGATATGACTTGTGAACTGTTAACACCCCATAAATCTATATTTAAGAGCGTGAACAAAATAGCTTTTCTTACTAAATGCCCTTAATAGCAACAATAAGTGTTATCCGTTTAATGTTTACTTACCTTATCAATTTAAATACACATCGCTTTAAACGTGCAGGGACCTCCGTGACCGAGAGGGTCAAGTCGCTAACTTTAACACTCACTCAGCCCCTCACCGCATGGGTTCGAGTCCCGGCAGGGTCATTCGGATTTCAATGTGAGGAAGCCTTCCAGCTGGCTTGCGGTAGGTCTGTGGTTTTATCCGGATGCCTCAGTGCATTTGGGGTATTTCTCCACATCACAGCTTGACGTCGCTAAATGCTGTCCCAGCGACGGTATGCTTTGTCAATTAATCATTAAACGTGCACGCAAGTGAATCTGAAGGCTGTGTGTGGAGGGTGGCAAAATATTTAATGACAGTTCTGGCTGGAGTTCCACAAAAAATATTTAGCGCTAAGTAATACTTAAATTCTTAAATGAGATGCACAATTCCTGTTTTGCGAATTTGTCAAGTATATGTGTTGTTATCTAAATAACAATATTTGCTGGAAATCGAAATTTTGGACAGCTTTATTGAAGAACGTATAATGACATTTAACCCTAGGTAGTTAGTAATACTTATCGCTAAAAAAGGTTGGTTGAATTCGGACCAGGTCTAATGTGATAACCACGAAGATTGATGAACAAGTTGTAACAACGTTTTTCCATATCGAGGCAAAACATATTATTAAAATGACTACGTTGACATTGCCAATTTCATGAAGTCATTTTGTCTAGCAATTAGATATCGGTATGAAGATGTTTTGAATGTTCGCCTGAAATATGAAGATGACTCGTGTTAAACACATTTGTACACTAATCACATATTTATGTGTTAATATGTGTCCAATTCCGAAGATAAATAAGATTAAGATAATTGGAACGTGGTTACCTTTTAGCTTTGTGAACTATAATATAAGATTATTTTTAACAATGAAATATTGTTTACAATAATAATGGATGCAGAAATAACCGTTTCTGCTGAATGAAATAAAATAAGTATTGTAGTTTAATTGGTCAATGATTTTAATATATATATATTTGGGGGTGAGAGAGGATGTAAAAGACACTATCATAAATATCGGGGGACGCCGTGGCCGAGCGGTTACAGTCGTGGATTACAAATCTCTCAGCCCCTCACCGCTGTGGGTTCGAATCCCGGTAGGGACTTCGGATTTTCATGTGAGGAAGCCTTCCAGCTGGCTTGCGGTAGGTCGATGATTCTACCCGGGTACCTCTGTGTACTCGGGGTCTTCCTCCACCTGTAATTAGCTGAACGTCGATATATGATTGAAATACTATCGCAGCGACGGTAAACCCCAATACAACAACAACAACAACATAAATACAGTTGAACCCCGGTTACTCCACCACCTCTCATTCAAATACCCTGTGTCATTCGAAATACTTCGTTGGTCCCGATCACTCTCCTTCTTATTTCTATATAAAAATATCTGGGTTATTCGAATTTGTTCCATTCGA
>CM037777.1:59674706-59724706 GCA_021229015.1 Solen grandis
TATAGACCAGATACAAACAAAATTCTACAAGTACATTTGTGTTGCTTATTAACTTTACAACATTACGCTACCAAAGAAAAATATCAAATATTTCGTTCAGGATGTAGATTTGGCGAAGGAAGCAGAATGGGAGTGGAGGCAAGCATGTCGACATTTGACAACTTCCAATTCTTACAAGTACCGAAGTGCCTCTAATCCCTAATTAATAACAAGAAACTTTAGCTAAATATGTGTTATCATAAATAACCCTACAAATACGCAAGGAACAATTATTAAATTTTGATAAGAATTGGAATCTTAAGAATGGATTTATACATGCCTGACTGAAATATACATCATTAGGATATTATTCCCGTACCGTCCTCAACAATCCGTAAAAATAACACCCACGTGATCTAACTTCCATCATCACGTGGTTTAAACCTCCTTGAAATACTACGCGAGAACCCCATATATAAGTTTTATTACGGCGACATGAAAAATCATATCACCGAAAATAAAAAAGGGGAGGGGGGAGGTCCTCAGTCAGGCAAGTATAAATCCATTCTTAAAATTCTAATTCTTATTAAAATTTAATAATTTTACTTCATGATTTATACTTGCCTGACTGAAATATACATAAGGATCGATTACAAAGCAAAGCATACCTTATGGCTGTGGTTATATTTTCGGTTTCTGTCTCTTCCTTGTTTAATTCATGGATTTCTTTATTTTATCCAAACTGTACATGGATTACTTCATTCAAACTATACATCTATACATATACTGTCCTTCATATACTGTTCTTCAGTATTAATATATGAACAATAATATACCATATCCAATGATATAACCTGTATCATGTTCCATAAATATAGTCTTAAACCCAACATAATGTCTTATTCCATGAAATTACCACAAATCAATCCGTCGGAAATGAAGCTTTCATTCAGTAACTAATGCTCACTTTCTCAAAGTGGCTCACTTTCCACAAAATTACTTCAACACTGCTGGTTCAATGTCTCTACAATAAAACTTCATAAAAGTGCTCTCACGTGACCAATCTGCTGCCTGCATAATTGATTCTATAGATGCACCATTAAATAAAGCCCAGGATGGTCCTACCGACCTTGTAGAATGTGCCTTCACTTTCTTGGTTTTGTCAACATAGGCCTTCTGAATTGTTTTAACTAACCAAGAGCTAATAGTTTGCTTTGAAACTTTATTATGAGGTTTGATATAACTTATAAATAGTGTAGTTTCATCCTTGTTACCCTTGACTCTGAAAGGCTCAGTCTTTTTCAAATACAAAGCAAAAGCTCTTTTGAGGTCAAGCAACTTGTTGTTCCTGAAACATGGCACAAAAATCTTGGGAGAAATATGGCTAGGACGATCGGTCTTACTTAGACCTTGTCTCAAAAAGGTGACTCCTTGACTCTGTACTGACACCGACCCTTCACCCAACTTCAACGCTTGTAGGTCTCCAACCCTGCGGAACGTCGTGATGGCTGTAAGAAAAATGGTTTTAAGAGTCACATACGCTCGTATTTGAGCGATATTTTAGACATAGGTTCAAAAGGATACTTCTGTTACGCTTTCAACACAATCTGTAAATCCCATTCTGGAACCAATCCTTTAACTGGTGGCCTTTCATTAAAACACCTCTCAAAATTCTTACAATATGGGGATGTTGACCCACAGGTTTATCACCTACTGGAGGCAAGATTGCTGACAACACAGACCTATAACCAGAGAGTGTACGATACTGCAGCCCTTCATGGAACAAATCAGCTACAAAATCAGCACATTGGGCTATAGTTGCTGTAAAAACATTAATTTTCCGTTCAGCACACCAAATACGGATTTTTTTGTATTTTGAATTGTAATCTTATTGTGTGCCTTTTTAGCCAACTTGACTTAAGCAAATATCTAGCCCTTTTTGAAAATCCTGCTGTAGAAAGGTATTTGTCGACAGCATCCATGTCGCTAGTTTGAACACCCCTGGGTTTGGATGTAGAATTTGAGTCCTAGGTTGACTCAAGAGGTTGTGAACTACTGGTAATGCAATTGGATTTGCTGTTGACAACCGTAGTAATTCTGGGTACCAATGTCGTCTCGGCCAAACTGGTGCAATCAGGATTATGGTGCACTAAAATTGTTTCATGTATTGAATCACTCGTGGCACAGGACAAATCGGAGAAAAACGCATAAGCAAACATTCTGTCCAACGAAATTGTTAGTGCGTCCAAAGCTAGAGCTGCAGGGTGGGGAATCCAAATGCAAAATATGTGCTTGTTTGTTCAGGTGAGATGCAAACAAATCTATCATTAGAAATCCCCATTTGTAAAGAATGCTTTCTACTGTTGCCCTGTTCAACGTCCATTCTGTTGTACGGATATGCATTCTTGATAATTGATCTGGAAGAACATTGAGCCGACCTGCAATATGTGCTGCTTTCAACCAAATATTCTCCTTGATGGCCAATTGCCACATTTTCCATGTTTGCATGCACGGATATGTTGAACGTGTTCCCCCTTTTATGTTCAAGTACTGGACTACTGTGGTGTTGTCCGACCGAACTAGTACACCCTGATTTTTTTTTACCAAGGAAGGAAGTGTAAGATAGATCTGTAAACTGCTTCCATCTCTAGGCAGTTTATGTGTATTTTTCTGTCTTCTGCAGACCAAGTTCCTTGACTTATTTTCTTCCCCATGCAAATATGCTTGCATCTGTCTGGAGTGTTATTGTAGTCAAAGGTTGTTGAAAAGGTTTGCCCTGAGAAATGTTTGCTGTAACTAACCACCATTTCAGATATGGAACCAGATGAGAATATACTGGTATCTTGTAAGCAAGATCTCTGGAGCTCGGTTTCCAAAAGTGCAACATATACAATTGGATTGGTCTCATGTGTAAGCGTGCATACTAGAGTATTTCTACACAAGAAGCTAGAAGGCCTAACAGATGTAAGAACTCCCTGGCAGTTGCTTCTTTCTTGGATAGAATGATTTTTACTGCTTGAGCTATCTTGCCTATACGTTCCAAAGTCGGACGTACTATTCCTTCTCGTAAATGAACTTGACCTCCAATGTATATTATTATTTGTGTTGGAACTAACTAAGATTTTTTTAGATTGACTATGATTGTAAAAGTTCGAGGGGCTACCTTGGGACCGAATGCCATCACTCTGAACTGATACACCTGTTTGTTTACACAAAATCTTAGAAACTTTCGATGTTTTGGAAATATGGGTAAATGAAGGTAAGCGTCTGCAAGATCGAGAGAAAAAGCATAATCTCCCTTTTGGACTATATTGAGAACTGTTTTCATCGAGACCATTTTGAAATGTTGAGTCCGAAGATACATGTTTAGGGGTCTTAGATTTATCACAGGTCTGACTCCACCTGTCTTTTTTGGAACTAACGAAAATATGCTGTAGAAACCTTGTGTCAAATTCTGATTTACCTTTTCTATAGCTTGTTTTTTTTAATAATGTGTCTACCTCTTGTAACAGAATAGACATATTTTCTTGTGATAGTTTCGTTTCTTTTATGCCGTTGAAAAGAGGAATTTTTTCGATTTCCAGTTTGTAACCCTCTTGATTCAGTGATAGCACCCACTGATCCTGAGTTATCTTGTTCCAATTTTGAATGAAAAATCTGAGTCTGCCCCCAACAGGTATCTCCGGATTTTTCATGAGAAAGTCATTGTTTCGATTTACCTCGAAAATTGTTACCTACCATGCCAGCCTTTGATGTGTTTCCCTTTGAAAATCTGGGATATGCTGCAGTGGCTGTCGGTCGATACTGTGGCCTAAGTGGTCTTGCACTGTACGACTGATGGTAAAACCTGTATGGTTGCTGTCTGTCCTCAGTTTATCTTGACCACTTCCATGGTTGATCACCTGGGGTGTTGGCCTTACGTTTTAATTTCTTATCCATCTCTGGTAAGAGATCTGAAATTTGTTTTTACTTCGACCCGTTCCTTCAACTTTTGTTCCAAACCTGAACCACATATGCCATCATGAGACAAATCTAAATTCCATATGTGATTGCAGATTTCTTTCGAGTCATTCAACCAACAGTCTGCCACAGACTATTTCCTCCTGATGAGGTGATGTATAGCCCCCGCTCTACCTAACTGATCAAGAGACTTAGTATTCATGGCAAACATATCAAGTACACATTGTATGGCACTGTAAATATTGGCATCTTTGTCAGACAATACCGTGAGTAAATTGCCTAAAGCTTGCTGCATATACAAATTTACGACAATACCCATCCTTGCAGCATGTTGTCCTTGAAAACCCAGTTTCTCCAAATCACGCAAAGGTTAGAGAGAATAACTGTTGCGACTTTACTGATGCGTTAGAACCATAACGTTTAATCAGCAAAGTTGATATAATGGAATCCAAATTTGGCATAGACAAATAGACAAAAAATCTTCAGCCTCGTCTGACACAGGAAACACCGACCGATAACTGTCTCTAATGCTAAAATCTTGCTAGGTTTTGTAGCTCTCCAAGTTTCACTGAGTTCATCACGTTGAGCATTGTCTAAAGCTATGCCTGTAACACCCTTATCAGGTCAAGTGACAGCATCCAAGTCAAACATCTCCCGTAACATATCTTGTGTTTTGCTGGAATATTTCATAAATCTGTCATCAGAATCACTGTCATCAGCATTGTCATCATGACCACCAATAAGTGAATGAGCATGAGAATTACTGTGCACTGACTCCTCCTCATCACCAAGAAGCTGAGTCCTCTCTTGTTGACCTGGCTGTATAGAAATACTGACATCATCGTCCTGCTCATGTACATTGCTAACATCCACAGTGTCTCTACCGGTCGTCCTGGTCACTGTATGTGAAAGGCCGTGTCTATGCCGGTCGACAGTGGTCTCTGCCTAGCCAAGCTAGCAGTATTCAAAATAGTCATTAAATGGTCCAATTTCGAATCAACATTCGAAAACCGTTTGTCAGGATCATTTACGTTTCGGCGTAACATATCAAAATCTGCCTGACTGGCACGTGGTGTCCGCTTCTTCGTCTTTGAAGCTGAGTGAGACAAATCACTACGAACCGAAATCGTATCATCATTTTTCTCGTCAGAAATTGGCTCTGTGACCAATGAAAGGGCCGCGTCGGCCATAACAAATGTCAAACTTACCAAAAATAAAATAAAAATGGAATCCAGGGTGAAAAAACACCAAATATCCGACAAAAATAAAAATCTCGACAGGGAAAGTTGAAGACGTGCATTTGTTGTCGCCGGAAATAAAACTGATATATGGGGTTCTCGCGTAGTATTTCAAGGACGTTTAAACCAAGTGATGATGGAAGTTAGATCACGTGGGTGTTATTCTTAGCGGATTGTTGAGGACGGTACGGGAATAATATCCTTATGTATATTTCAGTCAGGCATGTATAAATCATGAAGTAAAATTATAAATCTCTAATGAACTCGTAACATAACCATATTAAACCTTATACGTATCGGAATAACACCGTAAGAATAAGATTCCTTACAGATATATCATCCGTAGCAACATTTTGAACATGTTCAAAACTTCGCACACTTGCCTCCGGATGCCGCCGGTTTCAAATTTCTGAACGGATACACCTGATGACTTACAATGAATTATTCTACGTGCCACCCGGAACTCATCCACAAGCCAATCCAGGGCAGTGTGATCCTAGCTGAACACAATTTTCACAGACATTGAGTAATACTATAGGCTGCAAAATAATGCAAATATAGTAAGTAATGGTGAAAAGTGTGCCAAATGCAAGGACGTGACTCACACTAATGACCGCCGGATTATAATATTCATCTGACATTGACTGCGAAGGTAATCTTAACAGTTCACCATCAATGGCACAGACGACGGTACATGTAATCATCCTTTGTTGTAAGACAGAACAGAAATATGTGGAAAATAAATCATGGCTCACTGGAACTCAAAATAAGAGCCTCTGGTGTACTGAGCCATCACCCTTTTCCACTATGCTTTTGAGCCAAAATAGAATAATCTTCGATCAAGTAGCTATTTCTAGTCAAGTGAATCAACTTTCACTACTCCCACTTTTCCCAGACAGGTAAGCAGAACATGTACAATTTAGGTAAACAGGAACTTAAACAGGAACTTGTGAAATAAAAAAGTGGATCAAAAGAGACTGGAACTGCGATTTTCTTATATATCCTAACACCAATCGAATAATCAGGCTATGGACAAAGCCTTTTGACCTTCCATAATATGCGTTCACACAAAGTTATCGTAACACACGTTAAATATAATTAAATGAATTAATGTTTTGTTATTTATCAGCTTAATTCGATGGTCAAGCGTTGCTTTCACAAACAATGAATTAAAAGAAAAAAAAGAAAAGGAAATAAATAGCAGACGAAAAAGAAAACAACAACAAAAAATAAAAAAATTCAATGTCTATTAGAATGTTAATATACATAATAGATCTAACAACTCACTGTTGATATTGTTTTTATTTCATACTTGCCTTAATAAAATGAATGAGCCTGGACTATGGAAAGCCATTGCTATCTTATACCGTTTTTTTACAATATATCGATCCGAAGAAGTATTATATGATTTCATTTTGACTATGTATTAAACGAAAATTCCTTTATATGATTTCAGTCGAAGCTTGACCCAACTGTCTTAATATCACACCAAATTTACAATATAGTGAACCAAATGTCTTTATATCACACCAGTTTTCAATAAATTGAACCAAAAGGCAATATATTATACAGATTCATCTTTATAACAGTTGATAATGCCAGTATATTGAAGCGAATCGTCAATGTATTTATCCAAACTAGCATTATATGATTTCATTTTGACAATGTATTAAACGAACATTCCTTTAAATGATTCCAGCCGAATCACATATGGAACCAGCTGTCCTTATATCACACCAATTTTACATATAGTATATTGAACCAGAAAATCAATATATGATATGGATTCATCATTATATCAATCGACAACGTCAATATATGAAACCGAATCATCAATATATATCTATCCGAAGTGGCATTATATAACTTTATTTTGACATTATATCAAACGACCAATCCTTTATATTATTCCAGTCGAATCATGTATGGAACCAGATGTCCTTATATCACATTTCATTATATGAAACCGATTCGTCATTATATTGTTGACGGGACTATTTAAAACGGGTGTATTTTATGTCAATACCGGAAAATGATCAGCGTGATGGTGAAACTGTTCTACATCTTCAAATTGATACAATTTCTATCAATACAGAAGTAAACATTACTCGCCATTTTTGCCCATAGGCCCGCGTTTTAACCTTTACCTTAGATATGATGATTTGATGCATTACCAAACAGAGCCGACCCATATCAGGACTAAGACCACAATTAATTTTACTATATGTTCTATATAAGCAGATATACAAATGACAATTTCTGTAAGGGAGATTGACATCTAAATTTACTCTCATTAGATAGATCTATTTAAGAGAATTAATTCTGTACATTTTAAACTTGGGGTCACCCTACTTCTTTTTGACCTATTTAAGGCCAAATAACATACGTATGAATTTAGTGCACCGGTCGGCCATTTCACACCAATTTTCTCAAAAATTCCCCTCTCAGCAATGCTCAACTTTTAAGGTTGTTGTTCAATAAGGCCTCCAAATTGGGCATTTTATGACTATTTTAACTGTGTTCTATAGGATTTCATCCTTTATTGCATGTCTCTCAGTAAAAAATTCACCATAATTCAGCATTAAATAGGGTCACTATTTTTTGTGTAGGCACATCCGGATGCAGGGTAACAAGGACAGGTAACTGTGGCCTTAGTCCATATAGATCAATTAGATCCTGGAAAGCACTGTCTGATCAGGGTCTCTTCTGTTTGTTCACACAATATTGTGACTCAAATTCTTCTCAGTCTGCACGGTAAAGTTAATCCATTGTTTCTTAAATATGGGGATTTAAGCCCCTCCTTGGTCCGATTGGGGGATTGAATACAGCATGTCAATTAATTAGCCCCTAAAGTACATTAAATCTATGTTTTGGGGGAAAAATGCATGTGAAGATTTTTTTATACCTTTACCTGATATAGATTCGTTTGACGCCTTGGCAAACAAAGCAGACCCAGATCAGACAGCTTTTTGAAAACAACTGGTTGATCAGGGTCTCCTCTGTTGACTAATAGGCTTACAATAGTGTATCTCAATTTCACCGCAGTTTGCGCAGCAATAAAAATATATTGTTTCATATGACCATTTAAAGTTGAGTAAATTAATTTTTATCAAGGCATTAAGTTGTTCACGAATATTCATGAAAGAAAGGACTAAATAGCAAAAATTGACGAGGATCGGTTTTATATAAAGAATTGTGATATAAGAACAGCTGGTTCAATACATGGTTAGAGTGGAATCATTTAAAGGTGTTTTGGTTCTATATATTGTTAAAGGACGACCGCTTTCATACAAGGTTCGACTGGAATTATATATAGAAATGTTCATATGATATAATTTGAATCGGTATCAAATAATGCTATTTTGGATTGAAAGAATGACGATTTGGTCCAATACATAGAGATTATCGATTGATAAACTAATGAATCCATATCATATGTTGCTTTCTGGTCCAATATATTGTTAAGTTGGTATGATATAAAGGCAGTTGGTTCAATACATGGTTTGATCGGAATCATATAAAGGAGTTTCGGTTTAATATAATGTAAAAATGAAATCATATAATGCTACTTTGGATTGATACATTGATGATTCGGTTCAATATACTGATATTGTCGATTGAAATAATGACGAATCCGTATCATATATTGCTATTTGATTCATTATATAATTAAGTTGCTATGATATAAGGACAGTTAGTTCAATACATTTAGATTGTCGATTGATATAATGATGAACCCGTATCTTATATTGATATTGATACAATGTTAAATTGGTGTGATATAAGGACACTTGGTTCCATACATGGTTCAGATGGAATCAGATAAAGGAATGTTCGTTAAATTTAATGTCTAAATGGCATCACATGATTCTACATTGGATTGATACATTGAAAAAGAACGATATAAAACAGCCACGGCTTTCCATACTGGACTCAGCATAGTCTATGTATCATTTAGATGGCTACAACCACCTAAGTATTGGTGGAAGAAGTAGAGGAAACCTCGTAAAACCTCCGAAATTCCACAATGAATCTAGAAAGCTTCTTTTATGAAATTTCAAATGCCCAGACCGGGGCTAGATCATACAGTGGTTTGGGTGTTAAGTGATGGGTCAGGGACTATAACCATTTGGCCTCAGATGCCCCGTGTTTTTATTTCATTATAAAGAGTAAGGAAGGGCGCCGTGGCAAAGTGGTTACATATCCAACTGTGGATCCGAAGGTTGTGGGTTCGATATCGTTTGGAGCACGGATTTTTCATGATCTTCCCTGGCGAAAAAAAAAAAGAAAAAAGAAATAGTCTAACCCAGGGACCGTCGAGAGGAATTAGTTGTAAGAACTTTCTCCCAGTCCACGTTAAATAAGTGAGTTTAAACTAAGAGTAGAGAAAAATGTGTCCGCATGTTTAGATATTTAACCATATAACCTGGAGGTTGTGGATTACTTCTTAAGCTGTGACATTATAGATCGTTAAAATGTTACTGTTTACTCATGTCTTTGTTCATCAGTTCCGGGAATGTATTAGTGTCAAATAATTTAACAGTTTGGTTTCATACTACTAGTCTCCGGTATAATATCTCAGTATAGCAATACAATATCTGTCTCATGTATACAAAAAGTCCAAGATGATTGCAATACTGACTGGATGCTAAATCAAAATAATCAAAATAAAAAAATAATACCTCAGGTAAAGTTTAAGGCTGACAGATTTATCTGTATGTCTTTTCATTCAGTGGTAGAATCAAAGTTGTAATTGAGAAGATATGATAAATGCTTCGAATGCTAATTGTCAAATACAAATTGTGCATTAATGATGATACGCAGCTATTGTCACAGCTAAAATGCTGTTTCCATCAAATGAGACTTTAGAGTCATAACGCTGCTCTATACTTTATCATGATTTAAGCAAAGTAATCGTCTTCCTTTTCCTTTTTACCAGTCTACTTCCTCTCACTATCACTCACTGTGTAGTCATGTTTTGCAAACTATAGTAACCAGATATATACATGTATATTTTTGAAGTTTATTTAAACGATGCAGTTTTTTTTATAAACGAAACTGAAATATATGATGTAGTTGTATTGTCAAATAAATCCATGAGAATAACGATACAAATATCTTAATGCAACGCTAATTAAAACATGCATTATAAATACGAAGGCTATTCAAAAGTTTCGGTACAGCATTTTAACTTTTGAAAAGATTGTACCATGACAATCAAATACAAATCGAAGACATTGACAATGATTCTCTTACGCATTTTACACATACATTGTTGTTATTATTATTATTTTGTTGTAATGTTATTTCCAGCTTTTAATTAAAAAGCTCTTCTGTAAATAACATAAATGCAAAACATTAGAATGAAAAAACAACAAATATATTCTGGAAATGAAGATGAAATGCAATTTCAGTGGTAGAAATGAAAAAGTGTAAAAATGACAGAAATAACTGATGCGTAGAAAAATATGGTGATATAAATCCAAAGTTTTTGAACGTTTTTAATCCCCCATTAAAACCTTGACCAGAATTTACACACTGCTTACGAGTGTGTCAAGTGCTTTGGTGCAATGGTGTTAATACTATACACTCGGTGAATCGAGAATAAAATACCATTTATGACGAATTTGTCATGTGTTTAAATCGAAAATTGAAGTTAGGGTAACATTATCATCATGAGCATATGCAGAGCATCTTTTAAAATATATATCAAAAATGTCATTTGTAAGTCTATGACAATCGTTTTAATGGGCCTTTCCAGTGTTTACTGGCGTATTCAAATTGACTTATGTTTTATCCAATGGCTACACTGGGACCATAGATAGTCAGTGTTTGGAACGAATTTATATAGAAAGAGCACATGGTTTTATTTGTGTTACTGTTTGTGAGCATCTGGTCTAGAAATGAATGGGAAAGGCGGGGCTTAGTCCTCACTAGATAGTACATAGAGTCAGTGTGTGTTCCATTTATGTATATGTTTCTGAACACTAGATATGTAGTCTGACAGGTTATTGGTTAGTGTTTAATAGTTTGCAGTGGATACGGTACATGTATTTTGCCGTTTAAGGTTACCGGAAGTATCAGATAGGGCTTAACAAGACTCCCGATAATCTGTAGTAGAGTGTTGTCTTAGTAGAGATCATTTGAAGTAGAAGACATATCCTTCCTGGGCGATATGAGGCCCATCAGATCAAGTTTAGATTATGTTCAAATTAAAGGGTATCTCAGTGGGTAGGTACGGCCTTTCTCCTAAAACAAAGTGGTCAGTGGTACTGCAGTCCATAAATGAGACCGAATCACACAGGAGTGTGGGAGGTCAGATGTTATTTTACAGACATAACAAAAAATATTTTTTTAATTAAGGAATTATGTTATTGCCACCAGGTGTTTGTTCTCGCAAATATCATTGCAATTTATAACCTTGACCATGAAAATTATTTCTGTTTTTTTTTTTTTCTTATTCAAGATGAAAAGAGGCTCATTAGTAATACTTTGTATTAAATATAGGCAATTATAAAAATAAACACACACACACACGTGTGTGTGTGTATATTTATGGTTAAATATATGGATATATTGTAAGAATAAGGGCATGCCCGTCTTTTCTGGAAGTTTTTAGAATAAACGTGAATAAAGTGAAGACGTTTGATACCTTTTCTTTACAAGACATAACAAAATAAAACAATAACAACAAATGTTGAAAATTGAATGTCCGTAACCTTTGTTTTTTATTTAATTTTTACTTAAATTTTGGTTTTTATTTTTTTGTTGATTTTATCAATTTTTGGAAGCTTTTATTTAATCATTTATTTTTCTAGTAAATATGAACATTTCAATAATCTCAGCTATGCAGTTTGTTGTTAAATATTTTGTGTAATATAATTATGATGAGAATTTATGATTAAATAACATATTAATCAAACTAGAAGGGACTTAGAATGTAAAAAGATGACTGCGATATTTTAAATACATGTATTTCAAAAAAGAAACAACCCCAAAGTCACACACAAAGACAACAAATTCAACAGCACACAAAGTCTACAGAATACGCACTGTACAGGAAATAGAATGAAATGAGCTATAGTTAAATAAAAAATTATATATTTTACTAGAAAAAGAGAAGCCCAAGTGCGGGTTATACATCAACGCATTCCGTTTGATATGTTTAATGCGGCACACAAACATGGCGTACAAATATAAAGGGTCTCAGTGGCCGAGTGGTTCTGGTGTCTGAATGACAATTACTTAGTTCCTAATCGTTGTGGGTTCAGTTAAAACGATTTTAACTAGAGCCCCTCTTTGTCCGCAATAAAGTACATACAGGCTAATGTGGTCTTCGGAAAATGACTTAAATATTGTTGAAGTGACTGAAAATCCAACCAAACAAATTCAAACAAAGCATTAAGAAATTATGAGATTTATTTTTATATATACCATTTTATTAGCAATTGGATTATCCAGCTGTAAACATACTGCTTGCTTTGTTTGTCAGTTATGAAGAAGAGGCATGAGATGGTTGTTGGTTAGTACAATTCAATTATATACAAAATGTTATAGAGAAAATTGTGAAGTCCCTGTATAATGTTGTAATACATCAACAGCTCATCAGTGCAGAAGAAGAAAGAAAAATCTGTTAATGTATATTTTTTTACCTTTTTTAACAATAAATACAGATATCACCATTAGGCAATAATATTTTCTAAATTCATACATAAGCTTGTTATCTTAAAACATATATATATTGCAAACAGCGTATGCACATATAAGATTGTGATGGAAATATTGAGCTGGGTCTGCAATGGTTGACAATAGAATCTGTATAGTATTCCATGACAAAGAACCACAGCTAGCTGATACATAGAACATGTTTTATACAAATAGAGATATTACTGAAGATGTAACATCCAATTAAGATTAAAAGGGTAAAAAGCTTTCTACTTTTTTTATTACAGTTTATCTAACACTTTGTCTCCAGTATCAATCATTAACAAATTTCATTTCAGTTTCGACTTCCAAAATGCAGCCGTATTTAAATAAACATAACAATTAAACGTAAGTGAAATACAGATGAAAACCCGATCTGTTGCCCGATTGAGAAATGTAAGCGTCTTAATGTAGTCCCGAACTGTTGCCCGATTGAGAAATGTAAGCGTCTTAATGTAGTCCCGAACTGTTGCCCGATTGAGAAATGTAAGCGTCTTAATGTAGTCCCGAACTGTTGCCCGATTGAGAAATGTAAGCGTCTTAATGTAGTCCCGAACTGTTGCCCGATTGAGAAATGTAAGCGTCTTAATGTAGTCCCGAACTGTTGCCCGATTGAGAAATGTAAGCGTCTTAAGGTAGTCCCGAACTGTTGCCCGATTGAGAAATGTAAGCGTCTTAATGTAGTCCCGAACTGTTGCCCGATTGAGAAATGTAAGCGTCTTAATGTAGTCCCGAACTGTTGCCCGATTGAGAAATGTAAGCGTCTTAATGTAGTCCCGAACTGTTGCCCGATTGAGAAATGTAAGCGTCTTAATGTAGTCCCGAACTGTTGCCCGATTGAGAAATGTAAGCGTCTTAATGTAGTCCCGAACTGTTGCCCGATTGAGAAATGTAAGCGTCTTAATGTAGTCCCGAACTGTTGCCCGATTGAGAAATGTAAGCGTCTTAATGTAGTCCCGAACTGTTGCCCGATTGAGAAATGTATGCTACCATAGAAAAAAGTTGCAAGCAACCTTGTTCAAAAATCTAAAAATTGTGAGTGGTAATATAATCGCATATGAAGTCATTTCTATATTTGCAATAAATATGTTCAGTAAATAATTAACTTATAATCGCATATGAAGTCAGTTTCCATATTTGTAATAAATATGTTCAGTAAATAATTAACTTATAATCGCATATGAAGTCAGTTTCCATATTTGTAATAAATATGTTCAGTAAATAATTAACTTATAATGGCTTATGAAGTCATTTCTCACATTTGTAATGCATGTCAATCATAGACAAATTATAAGTTTTTTACGAAAATGTTCTTACATATTATATTCATAAATTATTATTGTTGTTGTTGTTGTTTATTCAATCAAATTAGGTAAAGTCAGCCATGATATTGAGTTATCCGCCCCTGGAAATGTTTATAATTGGGTTTGTTTTCCAGTTTTTGGTCCAAAAGCTTTTCTGCTAATTCCAAAAATGCAAAAGCATCGAAAATGAAAAGACAACAACATATGTTCTAGAAATGAAGATTAGATACTAATTCATCTATGAGAAATAAACCAATGTAAAGACCGAGAAAAGAAATAACTGATACAAAGAAAAAAAAATATAGTGATATAAATCCAAAGTTTTGGAACAACATTTTTTCTCCTTATTTATTTTAACGAAACTAATACCTTTACATACTTTCAAATTTTCAAAACTGCTTTTCATTTGTCCTTAAAATATACATTAAAAATCAAATCAATATTCACTCGTTGTCGATAATTCATTTTAAGATCCTATTATTTTTTCAATGATAGTAAATTGATTATATTAACAAATTTTGCTGTATCTCACTAAACACTATTGCATAATCATGGATATGGTTATTTGTTTACGTGTAATAATGTAGATTAATATGCTTTTCAAATTTTAACTCAAAGACTCAATTATCAATATATACAATACGGGTACAATATAGTATGCAATCAAAGTAAAATAGATTATTAAAATTATAACTAGTGTTTCTGGAATTAAATCAAACAAAGCTTTTTTTCGCAATGCCTTTACCTTTTTCCGCCGCCCACTACAAAACCATTAGTCTAACTCAAAAAGAAAGTGGAGCGGGAGGTCGTGGGTTCGATCCCCGGCTGCGACATACCAAAGTCATAAAAAATGGTACTGTTATAGCTCCCTTGCTTGGCGCTCAGCATATAAGTGTAATTGCAGGACTGGTTGGCCCGGTGTCAGGATAATGTGACTGGGTGTGTACGACATGATACTGCAGTGTGGCAGCACTATATCTGTTTCAAGTAGACATCGTCTCCAAATGATTGAAATACTGTCGGTGGGACATTAAACCCAACAAACAAACAAACAAAAAGAAAGCATCACGACACATGAGCGACAGTAAGGAACGCTCATTCAATTTAACATTTTAATGTATATATATTTAAAACAACAACAACAACAACAACAAAAAAAAAACAGTTATTAAAAAAAACAAAAAACAAAAAAACTTTTCAATCCCAATAAACATATACAGTTTTGATGAAACGTTCACCACTTACAAGATCGTATGGAAAATAAAACTATTCACTAGAGTATTAATACCACCAGCGTCATAAATGAGTTATTTAGTCAGTTTTCGATGACATTACTGCGAAACACTGATTTTTCTTCTCATAATTTGTGATGTATCGAACCGTCTTGATCAGTATTCGCAGTCTCGGATTCGTGTCCCGAACGGGCTGAACATTTTACTCATTCGTTAGTTCAGATGCTCAATTTATCTCGTGTCTTTGCAAATATCAGCAAATATCTTTTTGGGGTATGTCCATCGTGTTAGACATTCCGTTTTGAATAGATGCACGTACAGAAGATGCGCAGATATGTTATTCAACAGAAGGCATTATGTCCATAAGTTTACAGCATGAAAAAGCCACACATTTATATGAAAAACATAATCTTATACGTCTATTACTAGTAGTGGACCCTCTTTTATTTTGAAATCTGTACCTTTAAGATATGAAGTTCATATGTTGAAATTTGAGGCTAAACCAATTATGAACAGAGATATACTTTAACATGAATGAAAGCCGTGGATTTATAACTTTGTGTGTTTGTGTCTTCGATAATTAAGGGTCAGATTTTTCAAATGAATGCCACATGATAGAACCTTTAAAATCGAATATGTCTGTCTCAGACTTTAACTATCAAATGTATAGTTATTATGCTGCATGTTTTGATGTAACGACACATTGAGGAATCGCAAAAATCACTGTATAATCATGAAATTTGGTAAGGATAAAGCCCTGTCATTCTTTTCCTAGTATGTGCTCCGCACCCACGGTTCAATATTACAAGTTTCGGGGAAAACTGCACCTACCAGTGTCACTGTGTAAATAACGTTCAATGTGACGCTATATCCGGGGAATGTCCAACCGGATGTGCACGTGGGTGGATGGGACCCGGATGTCAGTACAGTAAGTTTAACAATTTTCTGTCTAATTATTAAAGACGTTTCTTACAGTGACATATTTTTTTTACTCAAATGCAAAAGAAACTGTGCATGTTTTCCCCCCGTATAACTGTAGTTATATTGGTACAAACCGTTAAACATGTAAACCCCGTGATGCACGGATGTTTGTCTATCAAACAATTGGTACATCTGGCCACTGTTTGCTTTAGATTTACGTAACGTCTCTAAATAAACGGTTTGCACAATTTGGCCATGCACTGATGATGATGCTCAAAAGAGGTGATTCCGTCGATGTTGACTCACGGGCATTTAGTTGCCACAGAAACACTCTAAGTAATCTTCGTTCAAGGTTTCAGCAAACGGACAGTTCGTGATCGTCCTTAAACTTGCAAGCCTCCCGTAACTGACGTCAAATAAGAACGTCATTTAGAACTGACGCATACAGGACGTCGTTTCCAAACTGCTACAGCGAGACAGCACGGAGTCTCTTTGTCCGACCCATAAGACCTTGGCGATTCTACGTGGAAACAACATTCCTCCACGTGTCATGCAAAGTTACGTCGATTCCATGAGACGTCGTATTTTACATGTAATACGACACGCCGGGGGTCATACTCAATATTAATGACATCACATAAAGATCAGAAAGGGAGTCAAACATCGTAATTTAATCACAAGTAAAACCTATAAGCACAGTTTGCGTCTTTTGACCCTACCACTTTTATTCGATGAACACGTCTCTACAGAAGCCGCTTTTTTAAATTCATTACATCATGTGTAGGCAATTGAATAAGCTAAAATATGATACCAAACATAAAGAACTTTCTGTGAAGAAAATTTGACAAAAGTAATCTAGACCCTATGCACAGATTCTTTTGTGTTTGTGTATATATAGACAAAAAAGCAAATTAAAACTAGCGCAGATAAGTTCCTTAAACTTTCCGTGATTATAGAGAATCACTCTAGAAACAAATTTATTGAAAGAATTGGGGTCCTCATTTTACTTATCTGCGTTATCTGCACTTAAAATTGAGTATTTTGCTCTATTCTGTCATTCTCAAGGCAAATCATTCATAATCAAGTCTATGGATACCTTATTTTACATTTTTGTTTGTTATTTCATTTTGGGTCATTATGCAACGTTTAAAGCAATTATTTCCAACATAATTTTTACTATGTTTAAGCATGTAAACATAATGCGTTTTTCTTTTAAAAAAAGTGTCTATATGTTCGCGTAAGCGACTATAGTATACAATCTGTAGCATGGAAATTCTGAAAATTATACACAGTTATAGGGTTAAAAGAACCAAACATCGAGTTGAAATCAATCAAAAGAGGTAAAGCCAGCCATGATATTGAATTATCCGCCCTTGAAAATGACATTAAAGAGCAAAAAACTCACACCAGGGGCAGATAGCTGAAAGAGTAAAATGGAGACCCCCGAATTTTTTTCCATTAATTTGTTTCAAGTTTGATTCTCTATAATAATGTAAAATTTGGCCTTCTTTGTCGCTAAGTAAAAACTGTTACTGTAGAAAACGTCTTTAAATTCACTTATCACGCATTATGGAAAAGTAAAGTTACTATATTTTGTGAGCAAATGCAAGTGCGACTTTTCCTCATAACATTTACAAAGTTCTCATTAGTATTATGACTCGGAGGGTCCCACATTTAATTTTTAGGGAATCTATCGCCTAAACGTGTACAGGTACAAAATCATCCAGGCACAGGCATCAGTTCAGACTATTCGACATTAGCTGTAGACGGGGACCTGTCAACATGTTGTCGGACAGGTACAGATCACAATAACGCGGACAATGGGAGACACTTCTGGAGGATTGAACTCAAAAGGGACTATTTTATTGTTGGACTGAAACTGTATATAAAACCTATAGATAAAGGTAAAGCATTTAATTTGTGATTATAACCTTCTGCTTAAACATTTGATTCAGCCCATTGATTTTTCATTTGATTTTTTAAGTTATCAAAATGTCTTCATAGTCATGAAATCCTATAAATTAACAGTAGTCATTTGGTACCGGTAAGGAAAAATAAGCGTGTAGAACTTCAGTGTTATTTAATATCATGATTATAGCTTTTTAGGCTCAATTTATTAAATAAATAAGCGAAGTATTATATAGGAGCTAAAAGGGTGTATAAAGGGTGAATACTCCAGCATTTATCGTTGCACTTCTTTATATTTGTATCAATCACAGAGATCGTAAAACAATCGAATTGCTAAGTAAAACAGACAAAATATGTAATGTATCTAGAGCAACCCATATACCATGAATAATAAGTATAAAAAACCAATTAAGTTCATTTGCGAGAAAAAAAATTACACGTGGATAATTTTGTGAAAACATACTTATTTTTCCCTGTTTAACTTTGAAAGGAAGGTCGAGGGGGATGCCATTTTTACCTACGTTGCAAGTAGCAAAATGCAAAGCCTCGATAAGCTGCTGGAACATATTTTTTCTTTTATTATATACATGTACCTATAAATTCAAGACACAAGAAGTCATTTACATATGTTTTAATGAGTTTATCAGATTAGATATTCATCAGTTGGGGACGATTTTTTACTACGAACTTAAAGCCACACCCTATGGCACTTGAAAAATCATAATGTCTATTTTTTACTACGATGTGCGCATGCATCGCGGGAACCTTGTCGAAATGACTTCATGCTTCCACCGTATTTGTCACTGACATGACAGTTGAGTTGTATTTACGCCTCGTGTTTTGCATGTATTTGAGCCAGAATATTTATAGTTATATAATAAATATATTGATGGTAAGTTTAATTAGCATTTAAGCCTAAACTTCGGTTTGTAAATTATTGAAGCGGTCGATTTTGTTTCGTTAACAATTTGCTCTAAATTTATCGTTTTCGAAAACACAAGATTTGATCCGATCTTCATGAAATTTTATTTTGCAGACCATTTTCGTGGATTCAGAGTAGAGGTTGGACCAAATAATACCAGGTTCCCAACGATGTGTTATGAACACCCGGACATTCCCGGGGAAGAAGTTATGGAGGTGATGTGTACCAGGCCAGTGGTCACTCGTCATCTGAGGGTTATATTGCACATCAAGAAGATTAGACTGTCGCTGTGTGAAGTGGAAATATATGGAGGTTTGTCTAGATTATTCAAACTTGCAATATGAGGAGGCATCTAGGGAAAACATCGTCTCCATTTACTTGTATTGAGGTCAAAGGATCCTAAGACACCATTTCAATACTCATTCTTTAAAGAATACAACGGTTGCTTCCACAGACCCATTGAACGCTATATTCTATCATTCATATCATCGATTTTTATTAAGGTGGAGAGATATTTTATTTTACATATAATCGATGTAAAATATATAATACATGAATTAATTCAATTCCATTTAGTTTTCGTCTTGCATAGGTATCCTCCTGTAAAATATAACTTGCTAGTTTTTGACTCGTATTCTATATTCCTGTCTATCATCATATTATATATGGAATCGATATATTTTAATTGGTTACTGGATAATGATACGTACAAACCCTTAAAATGATATAGTGGTAAGAAATGGAGCTGTACCATGGTTCTCAGCACATGCTATATTTGCCTAGATACTGTTGGTAAAACTTAAAATGAAAGCTTTATAAATCTAATAGCTCTATCTCATCTATTAAAACAAGTGTTATTAAAGTTTTTGCCACATAAAAAAGTAAATGTCTAGTTAAAAAGCTGCAGTTGAATCAGATTTGGTGTTTTATTCTCCATCCCATCTCTCTCACTTTCTCTCTCTTATGGATGGTTTGTATTTTTTACGTAGCAGCTAAAGTATAATCAAAATATAATGATTGAAAGAAAAAAAAAACTTACTGAACTGAAGTAGAAAGATAATATTGAGGATTACGGGCAGAACAACATCATTATTGTCGTTTGATTGTTTTATACAAATGCTTTGTCATAACATCTATTTTTTGATAATCAAGTGCCTATCAGTTATTGTACTTGTCCAATTAATAAGTTGAACAAATTTCATCAAACTCGGTCTAATACAAATCCGTGTTGTTGTTTTTTTATAAATTTCTTCTTTAACGATTCAATACTAGACGTTCTTATTAGATAAAAAATATAACACTGTCTTCCATTTCTTACAATATTCAAATGTCTTCCATTTTCGAAATTTACTGGTAATATAATTATGCGATGATAATTACATTTCTTTGTTTAATGCATTTTATTTGTTCCATATATCTCAAAGTAAAACAAGTGATTCTCTATTGATAATGTCGATCCAACACATTTTAAGTTATGGATAAGCCTTGTTAAAACAACAACAACAACAACAACAACAACAAAACAGGTATAGGTACATGTATGTTTACTGATTCAGGCTTAAACCAAATTTCGTTAAAGCCTGAAATAAAGCAAGTTACATAAACATTACTTGTGAACACCAGTTCATATAGTTCTCGTACCGTTTAAATTCGCCATAACTTGCAATGTTGTTCGAACATAATTTGAAACCCAGCACCCTTTGAAAATAAATTTACATTGGCCCTAACAACTTTATCCACAGCTCCTTTTTGTAATTTTTATGCCCCGCCAACCCCGTAGATATGGTCTATTTAATATTTATGCAAATTTATGGTAATGACCTATATTTCACGGTTAGATTAACATGGTAAAATTGATTGTTCTGCTTCAGGTTTATATTTGTGTTTAAACTTTTTTTCTATGAAGATGACTTCACATCTTTATAAAATTAGGTGCACATGTACATCATTATATGATCTATTTAATATTTATGCAAATTTATGGCTGTAACTTGTATTTCACGGTTGGATGAACAAGGTAAAAATAATTGTTCTGCCAAATGTTTACCTTTGCTATTAAGCTGATGATATAAAAAAAAATAATATTTCAGAAAATTTATAGCTGTGATCTATATTTATCGGTTGGATGAGCATGATATTTTTTTTCTATTTCCCTTTCACCCCAGCTTTACCTTTGCGTTAAAGGTCTTTTTCTATGAAGATGACTTCACATCTTTATGAAACTACGTACACACGTAGGTCATAATAATTATGATCTATTTATTTTTTATGCAAATTTATGGCTATGACCTACATTTCATAGTTGAATGAACATTTTTAATTTGATTGTTTTGCCTTAGGTTAATTTTGTTTTTTAGTTTTATTATAATTCTCATCTTTATAAAACTAGGTACACACGTGCATCATTATATAAACTATTTAATACGTATGCAAAATTATGGTGTGACATAGATTTCACAGTTGGATAAACTTAAAATCTGTTGTTCTGAATTAGGTTTATCTTTGCTCTAAAGCCTTATTCCTATGATAAATGTTTGTGGCTGTCAATAACACTCATTCGTGGTAACTCTGCGTCAGGTTCTCGCACCAACTTATAATGTTTGGGTCTTATTTAATTATCACAGAGTTATGGTCCTTTACATTTTTGCCAATCTTGTCTGCACTTTATCTACATGTGAAAAATCAATTTACAAGCAGATTCTGGTTGGTTCTGACCATACGCCGGAGGGGCATTAGTGTCACAGACAAACTTTTCTGTTTCCTACTGTCTGAACGCCATTTTAAAAAAACCTTTTTTTTCCTGATATCTCCCTTTTCACATACAACTTCTATTTTTCTATCAAGTAAATTTTCCATTTTTCGCTGTAATCTTGAAGATTTTTGTCGCCATCTTAACGTTTCTTAAAATATCCTTAGACCATCTCTGCAAATGGCAATAAATAGATACGTATTTGGCCCAGTTTTAATGGCCTATCTCATTTTTCACTTCAAAATAGATATCATTAGTAAATAGAGAAGATAATATTTAAAAATGATTTCATCTTTCGATAAACCAATTTTGCTTTTACAAAGTTCTGTTCGGCTGTCGAAAGCCACCGAGTCTCATTTCTTTTCAAATGTGCTATGCGGTACTGTGTTACTTCAGCCCTACAGCAATAAAATTTCTGCAATTAAAAAATCTCTTGTGTAGATATTTTATAGCATGCTATCAAAACGAAATAATATGATAACACACTGAAAATAAGAACAATTACTTTTCTGTATTTTTTTAATCCAATCGTTGTCTCAAGAGCAATCCTTTCATGCGGTTTTTAGGGACATGTGTAATTGTTGATACCAGGATATTAAATCTCGGATCCTGTACTTAAATATCGGACCAGACGGCCCCAATGATTGAAAGTGAATGAATATATGAATATAACTGAATCTTGTAGCATGTATTTACTATTTCATACATCATGAATAAGAACGGGTAAGGTAGCGAGGATTAGAGAAATGATCCATTTTTTTTACAAACGTATTTATACATGTACATTTACATTTACAAATTATAAAACACTACAAAACACCTTTTTTCCCTTTTAAAATCTGATCTGAGTGACAAGGATATAATGGCCAAAGAGACAATAGAATGGAAGAAAATGGAAGAAAAATGACCCTACTTGAATTTGAATTTCATTTGGAGATAATGCATATGAACAATGGAACCTTAATGATTTAGAATGGACGCTTATTTCTTCCCAATGTCAGAAAATTGTAACAGATATATATAACATTTGCTCCACAGAGATAAAATGTTCCCTGTGTTGTAACAAACATTGAAAAAGGCACAAATTACACACACACACACACACACAGATTTAAAGACATCAACTAGAACAGAGTCTCTATCAGAACATTTTACACGTTTAACTTTTAAAATTAAATTAGATTAAATTAAAACGATGATTTAAAGCGTTTATTGTTGGATATTTTGTCTTTGAATCTCTTCAGTCATGCCCTATGTAAGTGATATAACTTTAGCATTCGTCACCTCCACAATGTGCGACTGGTCAGTAGTTATATCTTCGAAATTTTTATTGTATGCTGTTTTAGGATGATGAACGCTCAGCAATATATTTTGACTCTCCTAGGACCTTCTTTCAACATTTTATTTTATAAATCCTCTAAGATAAATTCATTGGTTTTGGTGTCGTTGGTTTTGATGTTCTGTATATTTTATGTAACTTAAAAATGACATCATTACTTAGAATGTATATATAGGGAATATTATGTTGCAGTAGCTTTCCGTGGCTTCGTATTTTGCTCCGAGCAGCGTGGGAAGAAAGATATCTCAACATAATTTTCCTTTTATTATATACCTTTACATTTTCAAAACAGAAGAAGTCAGTTTTTAGGGTTTTGATGGCTTTATTACTTTTTTCTTAAAAAAAAAATCAATAAAAAAAAAATCATCAATGGCGGATGAATTTTACTATGAAATTTAAGCCACGCCCCACCTCTTCTCATGTATTTAAGAAAAATGGCGGCCAACACGCTAACTGTAATGCTAAGTGGATTTTAACAAAATGAAAAACACTAACATGTGAACACTGAATTTGGAATAAAACATGTCTGCTGGAAAACCTTTCGTTTTTCAATCACTGTCAGTGTCAGACGTGATAACTGGACAGATTCTTTTCCGGCGTTTGGGCAAGGTAGGAGAAGTGTCGTCAGTTTTCGAGGTGTTGTTTATGATTGTGATAGGACAGTTCATCAGCTGATTCAACTATGTCAAAATAACCACTTTGACTTAACTGTAGAAAATCAATGTCATCGTCAAAATCAAAATCTGACATTTTCAATGAAATTTTGAAGAAAGAGATAGTCAGCGTTTTAGACCTATCCTGAAATGTAAACAATTGCTGCAGCCGACAACAATGAAATAACGGTGAATCTCGAAAACGTGTCTGTTATTTGTGATAAGTTTGTAAAGAAATTTAAAGAAAAAAATAAAAACAATGTTTCTTTGATAATAATTAAAAAAAAAAACACAATGTACTCAGATACAAAATACAGTAAACAATGTACAAACAAAATAGCTGTATATAAGCTTAGCAGGATCTATATTATGACTAGAATGTGTGAAGAAATTCTTCCTTGCATAAAGAATAAAAGTTATGGGCTAAGGGAGGTAACCCCTACTGGAAAATACAAAGTTCAATCAGAGTTGTCTTTCTTAGTAAAAAATGTTTAATCTTGCACTTTAAATTGACAGTGTCCAAACTCATTATTAGAATACAAGAATCCACTTTGATCAGTGATACCAGCACATATGTATTAATTGCAGTAAGGTTTCAGTACTCACTAATGTAAAAACAACTTGGCAACTCCTCACGGTCCAAATTAATATGCAGAATTACCCTTTTTAACAAGTAAACACAGTAGTAACTGTTACAAATTTGTATAAACAATTAATTCACTAGCAATAATTATTGCCTTTATCATCTTGGCACCAAAAGTCCTGTTCTCATATGCAACTGTCGACCTGCACAAGCAATAGTCTTAGACCACAGAATCAGCCGATTCCCTTTCTCCATGAAGACGCGATAAAGACATGTGGCTTTACAAAGAGCTTGTTTGAACATGATTTTATATTATTGTACTTTTACTTACGCTGTGGTCATTCATAAACAGCCAGATATTGAGTGAAAAATAATGGTTTGACGAAGAACAGCCTTTTCTAAGTAAACAAATACCACGTGACTAAAAGCGCGCGACAGCGCAAGGGGCAGTACTATATAAGAGTGCAAAGGAAAGCGTCACTATAAAAGACACGGTTCCAGTACACAAGAACATCCTTTTTTATCGTTTATTAAATAAATTTGACGAGATGATTTCTTTGATAAAAATAGAAACTGGTTCTCCCAGTAGTATTGGTTCTCGTCTCTATTTACTACGTAGCGCCCATTTACAGCGGGAACCATGCCGAAAGTAGTCCGCACAGTGTGACGTCATACTATGTATTAGACGCTGATATAATACGGATTTTTAATCTGTTGAGTTGTATTTGCGTCTCGTATTTTGCGTGTTTTAGGGCCAGAAAATGTATAGGTATATAATAAAACGTGATAACTGTTTAAAGTTTACTTCGAATTGTTTGATATGTTGATGTAGATGTATATTTATTGCCTTGGCTCTTATCCTTATATATTGTTAGGGATATTTCATGTAAAATTTTCTACTGTCTTTGTAATGCTTTGTAATATTTTCTACTTTTTTTTTGCATACATTCATATGCAGGTTTAAATTGTCAGTTGTCTCACTTTAATGGGATACTTTGTTATTTATGTTGTTTGTATCAAATGAATATTTTGGGAAGTGCGAAATGGTTTGGCCCCGCTTAAACTCGTTAAAGCACCCTCGCTGATCCATTTGCCGGCTGACCATTCCAAGGAGGAAACTGTTGGTATTTCTCTGTTTTATATAATGTCCTGTCTCCATGATTTTTTTTTTCATCTTTATTTACACTTTCTCCTGGAGTTAGTTCATTTTCGATATCTATTTGGTTTCTCATAGAAAAGGTTTGTGTTTCATAATTATATATCTCCGCACTGTATATAGATTCATTTAAGAGGGGCTCTTGTCTATTATCAATAATTGGCTCTCTTTTAAGCGATAGGAAACTTTTTAATAATAATAGAAATGATAGATTATCGTCATTGGCAGATCATTATAATGTTTATGTTGAGGCACAGGCGGATTTTTGCGCTAAAATCGGCACAGTTGATAATAGTTTCATACTTCTTGGTTAAATTTATCATTCCATTAACCAAAATAAACAACTGTTTTGTGTTTTTGTTGATTTTTTTCAAAAATCAATCATTTTTTTTTTCAAAAGCCTTCAATTATGTTGTTCGCGAAAATATATGGAATGGCATTGTACAAATTTGGTATAAGAAGACAGTTATTTGATATTTTTAAGTCAATGTATAGTCATATTCATTCAAGTGTTCTTACTTTGTGATATATTTAAAAGTAATCTTGGGATTCGACCATTAGAGTGTCTTTCGCTATTTATCTTATCCATGAACATAATGATCTAGAAGATTAATTGTTCTTAAAAGGGACAAGGGTATAGATACACATATACGTATGTATGCAGATGATATATTTTTGGTTATCTCGACATTGATCTTCAAAACAAACTTGGACATTCTGAGTAAATATTGCACAATATATTTACTTAATTTGGGATTGTTTTTACAACTGAAGTTCTTTCAATCTGATGGCAAATATACTCGCGGGACATATTCAGAAAGCATTGTATATATTGAAGAAATACTTAAATAAGTTTGTTGATATCTCACCAGATCACAGTTTAGGAATATTTGACAAATTAATCAAACCTATTTTACTATATGGGTGTGAAGTATTTGGTTTTCTTAAACAATTCTCAATTGAAAGATTTCAAACATATTTTACATATATAGATATGTTCTTAGCGTAAAATATTGTACCCAATTATGATTTTATTTATTGTGAAACTGGTTGTCTAAATTTCTATACTTTTGGTGGAATTAACATAAAAAAATACTAGCTTAAGGATGTAATATCAGGAAAAAAAAAACATACATATAAATATAAACATGTTGTTATAAACTCGACCCGGCCCAGGATCGAACCCGGTCTGCCGGCGTGCAAGTGCAATGCTCTAACCACTGAGCCAAATGGTTGACTCCCTGTCACAGTTGTCAGATATTGTAATTATACCTGTGACGACGCATCGTCACATTACTTTCCCCTCAGAGAAGTCTCGCCTGTATGGTGGCTGATTTCTGCCATTTCGTGTTGTCGTGTCTTCGCCCCGAAAGGCGAAAGGCGAAATAACGAAAACATGCCAAAGGACGAAAAGTTTCGCCTTTGAATGTTTCGTGTCCGCGGGTCGAAACCTTTCGTGTTGGCGCCCTTTGTTTGTCGTGTCTTCGTGTCTTCGCCCCGAAACGCGAAAGGCGAAATAACGACAATGTTGCAGATTTCGTGTTGTCGTCCTTTCGCCTCGAAAGGCGAAAGTCGAAATAACGAAAATGACAACGCTTCGGGTTTCGCCTTCCGGTAGACATGCGCAGAACGTTTAAACATGTGTATCTAGTCTTCCAAATTTAAAATAAAATCAATCTTACCTTCTGCTCTCTAAATTTTTCTTTTAATTCGGGCAGTCCTATTTCATTTAAGATGTCATCCATCTTTCTTAGAAAGGGCCGCCTAAAAACAATACGGCATATGTGTAAACGTTCTGCGCATGTCTACCGGAAGGCGAAACTCGAAACGTACAGTTAATATCGTTATTTCGACTTTCGCCTTTCGAGGCGAAAGGACGACAAACACGAAATCTGCAACATTGTCGTTATTTCGCCTTTCGCGTTTCGGGGCGAAGACACGAAGACACGACAAACAAAGGGCGCCAACACGAAAGGTTTCGACCCGCGGACACGAAACATTCAAAGGCGAAACTTTTCGTCCTTTGGCATGTTTTCGTTATTTCGCCTTTCGCCTTTCGGGGCGAAGACACGACAACACGAAATGGCAGAAATCAGCCACCATACGCCTGGGAAACACATGGGAAAGGCATCTCCGGTCTGGCGATTGACATTATCCCACCGCTGCCACCAATGTAATAAACTCGACCCGGCCCAGGATCGAACCCGGTCCGCCGGCGTGCAAGTGCAATGCTCTAACCACTGAGCCAAATAGTCGACTCCCTGATGCAGTTGTCAGAGATTGTGATACGTGAACCGAGCTAACTTAACTATAAAACAAATACGTACATATAAGAAATCTTTCTCTGGGCTTCTTAGCCTATTGATTATCGCATACAACGTTACGCTGTTTGTTAAACGTAACTTTTAAAACTGATATTTTACGTGCTATTTTTTTTTATAATTTAAATAGATCTCTTCTTTTTTCGGTAACGTAATGTAGATGTCCTAAAGCTGACATAATAAAATAATCAGTTCATGAAATGAAAGCATATATAAGTGTTAGGGTAAGGATATTGCGTATAACAAAAGAACAACCAAGTTGTATATATATATTTCAATAATATATTCCCATGTACTAAATAAAACTTGGTTGTGTCATAAAATATCATGCCATTTAAAGTAATCACTGTCTAACGAAAAATTGCTCTCGGCCGTGCATAGACATATGCGAGCACACTTTGCTGGCAAGGTATTCTCGTCTGCCGTTGGTGAGACCAGCGGCCGGTACTGGAGATGGTCGTGCAGCAGTTGGAAACCGGAATCTTGAATCTCTCAACATATATATGGCTAGTTCCTCCCCATCGATCCTTTCTTTAACCACAACACCCCAGGGTTCTCAGAGCTCATTCTGAAATACTCGTACTTCCTGAAAATTGCAAATGTAATATTATTTTGTTATATTTAATGTAGATGCATTTACGTGTTCAAAAATGTTAAAAAAATACACATCTTTTTAAAAATCGAAATTTGGGGAGGATTATTGTGTTATTGGTATGAATGTTACCTAATTCCTGGCAGGGGTTTGAAGTGCTTAGCTAAGAATGTCTTCAAATCCCTCCAGCACCATGCAGGATAACGGACGGCGACATTTGTTGTAGACGACCCGTCAACAACATCGGTAAGCTCTGAGAATGTCTCAGTTGTGTGTCTTTTATAGCCCTTCTTCAGGGATGCGAATCCACTGTCGACATGGCAGCGCGCATGCCCTAAACATTTTATTAATCAATCATTCATAAGGAGGGGAAGAAAATAATATTGTTAATAAACAGTCTGATAAAGAAGAAGAAAGTATGATTGTCCATAAATTATCTACATAACAAGAAGATATATACGGTAAATGATAAAGGTCACACGTTTGTCCATCGTAATTATGTTTTATATTAAAAAAAAAATGGAACATCACTTTATCTTATTTAGACCTAATTGATATATCGTACCAGGTACCTGCATCAATTCAATTTTCAATTTTGCTGACCCGTCATCGTGAGCCACAGGAAATAGCCAATCACATACATGTTTTTATTCTGGCCTGAAGAAATAACAGGACCTTTTAAAAGCAAATCGGCAAAAGAAGCCAGGCCATTAATTGGAAAGAGATATAGATGTTCAATATTTAAGTCTCGTGTTTATAACTGTATGTTTTTCAACAACTTGTTCCAAAGCGCGCGCACACACACACACACACACACACACACAAAAATCATAAGGAAACAATGTATATTCAATTTCTGGAGTGCATGTAGCTGGGCATGTGGATAACGCTCTATTGTTCCCGTAGGTGTTTTTTCTTTTTCGGCATATTTGGGTAAAGAAAATCACTAATATTGCAAGCTTTAAGAATTCTATGACTTTTTAAAAATACCATAAATAGAAACAATGTGCAGGTCAGGGCCTACAGGGAGCTATGTCATTTGGGTGTAATATATTCTGTCCTATTAACATCAATTTGCTGATTTATTCTTATCGACAATAACACAGCGCAATAGCAAATGACGCTGCGTAATTGTACGTTTACATGAATAATCATTTTAAGTTTATAAGATTAGCTGTACAATAATTACAACGCTCGGAGACAATTTTTACACTTAGTACCTGGACAATTATCTGCATGTATGGCGAAGGATGCGGACGGTGGACAGCGTGACTCAAGAGACCAGTCAACCATGGACAGAACAGCGTTCGGGCCGTCCGTATTTTTTCCGTCCGCTCCAATCGTCTCCGCTTCATCCACAAGGAAGTTCAGTTGTTGCCCACCGCTTATCCTAAATCCGAATATCTGAACTTTCCGTAATGTTAAGAAATACAGTGGGCCCAACTGCCGACTGTAATGGTGAAGACTGACACACTGACTGTAGTCAAACGTGTAGTGCTTGAACTCATCAGGATGGTCTACTGCCTTCTTCACCCATTCCATGTATACGTTCCTCTCCTGTGTAGTCAGATAATGAATTGTTAAGTATTTTTGTTTTTACCTGTTCGGTTGTAAAAACATACATATGAACAAGTATATTGATTTTAAAATACATGTATGGAACATATTCAAACATTGAAGAATTAAGGATCATTTTATTTTGAAAATATCCATTAGAATATACATCATACGATATAAACAGTTTATAACCAACCTTCCGCGTATCGCTGATGTGAGGTTCCATGGCCCCAATAGTTGCCAATTTCTCCTCCTCAGTAACAGCAGAAACAACGTCCTTCCTGTGTTTCTCACATGTGCCACAGACGTCCTCTCTTGGCCTTGCTATCTTGATGTGTGGAACGCAGGTCGACCAAATAGTCTTAAATGCCGACAGTTTGACATATCGAACATTCTGCTGTATACAAATTTGTTGGTACTGTGTATGGAGCTGCAGTTTTGTAGTGTCAGATGGCAGGAACACTATGGGAATGTTGTCATTACCTCATGGAGCAGCCGGGTATGGAATGCCGAGTTCCTCTGCACTGTTCAGTAAGAACGATACAACCCGGTCAACATCTTCATATCCCATGGCATGCTTGGGCTTTCGGCCGATATTCCCATTTACCCTTGGTACAGCTCCCTCACTTGTCACGCGTTCAATGATGTTGTATAAGACTGTCCGATTCACATCATAAACCAACTGGAACGTGGCCTTACAAACACAAATTCCGTTTACACGGAATTGTGTTTGTCCTCGCATTCGTTTCTTTCCGCGTTTTGTACTTGAGCTTACATCAGAACTGTTGCTCAACAAACCCATTAAAAACAAGTCTTTCTCTGCTTTAGTCTTCTCGCGGGTTTCCAGTATTGTGTTATATATACCTGTGACAGTGAAATGTTTTTCACAGTGATTTTTACATCCACATGCATTCATAAACTTTCGAATGTTAAATATATCAGGATCATCGGGAGCAACTTCAAAACATCCTGTCCTTTCACCACCGTCACTTTCAGCATCACTATACTCTTGCTCATCATTGTCATCACCACAACACGCATATCCCCCACAACGGATCTGACCCGGCACTGCAGCAAGTGCCCTGTCTGACAATCTGCCTCCTCTGTTGGGTCTTCCTCTACACTACATTCCAATGTTTGCGAACTGCATGGCGTGGTTAATGGGGTCCGTCCAAAGTGATCCGACAACACACTTTCTAATTCCTGAAATATAGTTATTTAAGTATGGCATATAAACGAAGTAAATTTAATACTATAACAGTAGGCCTATACGTTTTTTTTATTTGTTTTTATTATTTTGTGTGTGTGTGTGTGTGTGTGTGTGTGTATTTCATAGATTAATATATCAAACTTATGAAAATTAGTGAAACTCTCATAATAGATATAAGATCCAGATTTTAAATAAATATTAAAAAAACTGACAAAACTGGGGCCCGAACTCAGAACTTTCATACAAAACCTTCGTATCTCACCATATATCTCAGCGCCTCAACCATCTACGCCACCAGCAAGTGTTTCACCCGAGCTTGTATTTATTACATATTTGTATTACAGAAATAAAGCTTGAGGGGGAGTGTGGGATATATACATATCAATTTCAAACATAAGCACGCTTTCTTACAAGAATAAATACAATAATAATTCGCTTATCAATCTCTTGATTCAAACCAAATTCACAGATTCATTAGTTCTATCAATGATATATATATATATATATATATATATATATATATATATATATATAATTATATATATATATATATATATATTCGTTCATACCCTTGATATATATATATATATTCAAAACATGATTGACCGCCATGTTTTGTAATGTTGACTTAAGCATATATGTCTTTGCAAATGATCATTGACTTTTTCAGTCCATTTTATTTGTATTCTGTTCTGTATTGTGCATATACTGATAATAACTTGAAAATATAACTTCATTATAGATAACCATAGCTGAAGCATTATTTAGAGCACAAAAATCGACTGTTGCTTTATACGCGTACATCGAAATTGCACACTCTCCGAGAATTGTAGTATCTTAGCGTGTATTTCATCTGCATCTCCTTCAGGACGTCAAATATCATTTAAAGGAGCAACAGAGCAGTCATCAACATATTTTTGGGAAGATGAGACTGAGTGGATATCGAGCAATGCAGTTAATGGACGACCAATGATTTCTGAGAATGAACAAAAGGGTTACATCTGTTCTGCCACCAAACAAAAAATAGGTCAAATTCAATCGTGGACACTGAAACTTCCAGGCTTATATCGAATTGAAGGAATAGACGTATATTCCTTTGCATTTTATCAACTTCTGGGTATGTTTAAGTTTTGGATTTCCATGTTATTTCGATACTTACTTTATTTAACGAAAGTATTAAATTGTTAAGTAGAGTTAGATTAAATTAATGGAATTGATGTTGATCTTATAAATATCTTTATATTCATTCAATTGCCAAATATATTGTAATGTAATTTTACGTTCATTATTTATAAGAATAAAACTGTGAAATATAATGACAATTCATGACGGCCGCAATATATATAAGTATCAAATTATGGCTAAAATGTACAGAACAGTGCTAGTAATAGCCAATCAGAATATGTTATCAGATTCAAGAATCATTAACTTTGCAACAGAGCAACATATCGGCCTCTTTATTTTTTTATAGCAGGTTAAGACTTATTATTATCTAATGTTTGCAAAAAGGTGTCTCTGAAAATTATATACATACTTTCTACGTTTATGTGATTATTGCAAGAAATTAATTTTTCACCGTCAGATTGGTTGTCTGAATGTTTTGTAATCCGATTCACATACGCATGTGAATGGGCAAATCACATTTTTTACACAAAAAATAACCCCCCACCCCCATCAAAAAAAAAAAAAAAAAAAAAAGAAAGAAAAAACATTTGCTAATATTGTCACATTTTGTAAGAAAGTACGAAGAAGAATTAATGATCATTAAAGATAAAATTGGTTTCAAGTCATTTTTTTTACAGTTGGTGTTAGGTTTTCTTGGATTAAAATAGCTTCAATTTACCTTTAAAATAAATCCAATTATTATATAGCTATGCTTACCCGATAGGACAAAAATAATAAAAAATAGAAAAATAGTTCATCCAAAGTTACTATAGTAAGAAGTTATATTTGTTAAAATACAACTTCATTGTATGTAACGTAATGTATGTACCTTTAAGGTGTATACTAGTTTTATCATCGCAATGTTTGGGACATGAAAGTAGTAAAACAAGTCCGGGAGGTAAAGTGTAATGTATTTCGAATGTAAGCTGTCGAAATGTCAGCGCTACAACGCTTAAAGGGTTGTTTCGTTATGTAAAGGTGTCTACAACACTCATCATTGAGTCATCTCGATAAACAGACATTCCGAACGACAATAATAATCGCAAACAGATTATCTTTCAGGTCGTCGAGAAGGATAGAGCACATCATAAATGAACTCGATGACCTATACATTCTTTCGTTCTTTTAATGAGGAAACCCATGATAAAATGTTTGAATATGTAGCTTTTTTCTCTCTCTCCTTTTAGTGTTACTTTCCACCCCCCCCCCCCCCCAAAAAAAAAGTACCTGTAGATATTTAACCAATTTAATCAAATAAATGAACTATTATGAATTATCTGATAGTATTTGTGTATTCTATATGTATTTTTTTTCTTTTTCTTAACGAAGGATACACATTTCAGCTATATGTTAAAAGCGGTTACCATAGGTATATAAACTTACCGGGAACTGTATATTTTTTCCATTTTTCTATACAGGGCAATTAATTGTACATTAAATATGAAAAAAAATCAGAAAGTTATATTGAGAAAATAATGTATGAAACGCCCGAAAATGATAGATTAATTACATGTTCTATTTTGTTAAAAAAACATAATGTTCATTATCAGATCAAACACAAGGCTTCAGTCTGAAAATATCAAAACTTGAAGACTCTAAACCATGGATACACAATGATACAAAAATGAATGACTTCTCGAAATACCTCCCCCGGGAAGTGACCATTATCCCCCCTGTTGATGGGCAAACTATTGAGATCAACAAAATCGACATTCTAGCACTTTGCGAAGTTGAAGTTTTTGCAGGTATGATCTTATATTCAATGAGTATATTTACTTGGAGAAGCCTTGTAGGTTTATATGTAACATTCTTTTGAAAGCAGACACTATTTGCATAGTTTATCTTCTAAATACGCTTTTCTTATCGTTCAATATTCTAAATATCATAATTAATTCCGTTATCGTTACCGTATATACCGTGGAATTTTCATCTGGCAAAACTTCATTTCCATAAGGAATAAACAGTTACTTGCTTACCATTGAAACCACACGTTGTATTTTGAATACGTTTTATTAATGTTGCTTAAGCAATATGAAACATGCCGTTTAATTGAACCATTTAATTTGACTGTGGGTTCTAACGATATATTTTAATAGATTTGGATTACTCTAGAAGCGGGAAGTGAGATCATCCGTAACGATCTAACAATGCTTTTAGACTAAATGCCACACTTTCATAACACTAACATAATTATATGTATCAGCCACTCGGTATTAAATCCATAATATCACTTTTACAAATATCACGATTTTTAAACGCCATAACCTTAGTTTTGATGTCAGCTATATATAATTCACATGTATCATAGTATCCTTTTAAAAGATCTTAACTACTTTCTACTAACTCAACGACATCATCAGTAAAAACATTCAAAGATGATACATTTATGAATAGCTGACTAGTTGATATTATCATTATATACATTATCAGAATCATGGTTACAAGTGTACAAAATTTCCCTTTAGATGATACTCGCTCGATTTATGAATTTAAAAAACAACAGCCTGTGATTTATGATTTCAGTAAAACATATCGAAAGACATTCACTAAAATATGTACATATTATTAAATTTGTCACAGAGTGTTTAGCAGGTTGGTGCGGCTTGGAATGTAGTGACCTATGTCACTGCAGTGACGTCACTACCGGTACATATCGGCTGACGGGGGTGTGTCCGTATGGATGTGAAGGTCGATGGACTGGGCCTGATAAAAAATGTAATCACGGTAAGTCTTCCGATAGTGTTGTCATTATAAGATTTCTGATCAAAGAGTTTGGTAAGGTTATTATTTGATATGTCAAATTCATGAATACTGTGTATTATGTGTCATCAGTACCCGTAAATAGAGAAAATGTGCATTTAAAAAAACAACCCAAAAAACATAAATAAACAAAGAAAGGATTAAACGAATGAAATAAATGTCGAATTGCTCGAAAATACTTGTATACGATATCAGACTTAAATTTGATCATAATACTCAAATCCTTACTGGAACTTATGGATATTGTTCCAGTCTATGTATAAAAATCTTGATAAACTTTTTTTTCGAAACTTTGCTGCTTGGAGTGACTTTCTTAGCCTGATTGTTAACTTCTAATACTAGTCACATGACGCCAATTACAGAATGTAAAGCCACACAATGGGGACCTTATTGCAATAATACATGTGGAAAATGTCATGGCAGCCAGATATGTGACGTAAGAAACGGGCAGTGTCCGACCGGTTGTGCGGTACCCGGGAAACCGCCATTGTGTGCCGAAGGTAAGAGCACTACACATAATTTTCCCGTTATAAGTCGATATTATTAGTACATGAATATAAACCATTTATCATTATATCTGTAGTATTCTTGTAATCTTTAAAAAGAATATGATGATTGCATATCTTACCAGGGCTCTGACTCAACTTGTGGTATCTGTACCGGGAATGGATCGTATGAATAACTGTCAAGGGCAAGTAACTAGGTGTGTTATGAATAACTGATAAGGGCCTTGTCTAACACCGTCGCTGATTCTAAAACTTTCTGACAAATGATCATTTTTTATGATTATATATGTATTATATAATTAAGCGCATCTACCTATCCTGAAAATGTAGGTGGCTAAGGGCTCCAAAATATTTCATGTTTTACACTGTCATATGCTTTCTCAAAGTATGTAAAGGACAACGACCCTGATTCATTATTTTTTCTCAATATTTGCAAGTATTTCGAAAAGTATCCTCACATTTACAAATAAGTACCTTACTTTGATGAAACCTCTTTGAGAATTTGAAATAATGAAAGGAAATTCTTCTTTATCCTTTTTGCTATTGATTTTGCCGCTATTTTGTTATTTACAATAAGTTACGCGTTATTGCTTTTGTTAAGTGGTCAGTTGACCTTCCTTAACAGAGTATGTTTTCAAAATAAAGAAATTCTGCTTAATATTATTCCAGAATATTAAATTAAATTCGATCGTTAATCCATCCGAACCTTGCCTTTTCTTATTTTTTTATATCTCTTAATGCTTCGAACTTTTCACTTCCGGTTAAATTGTCTTTGCATTATATGTTTTCCTCTCTATTTAATTTCTGAAAAAGGGATATGAAAGACATTTATGTCTGATGTACCTCTCAACTTAATATTATATGAGTAAGTTTTTGATTGTTTATAATTTTTTAACCAATGTAAATAAATTGACATTCTTCATTACTGCATGTTTTTCTACGTATCTAAGTTCACAAAATACTAATTGAACTTAACAACGTACACTAATTTTCTATAACTGTCATTGTAACTGTTACGCAGAATGCGATGACGGTACATTTGGACAGGACTGTTACTCACCTTGTGGAAACTGTACCGGGTATGGACCATGTAACAAAGTAACTGGGAGATGTGACCACGGGTGTGAACCGGGTCTACAACTGCCCGATTGTAAACAGCGTAAGTACGAGTATATTGAAGTATTTAGACTTCGCTGTTATTTAATGATCATAAATATATGTTTTCTTTTTTCAGTTTATATCTATAATAGGTATTATGAGGATTATCTTTTAAATAGTTACTAAGTTAAGAATAACAAAATCTAATTGAGCAGATATTCTATTTACATTTTCAGACCTATGCGTTCCATATTAGCATTTCCATAATTATATATGAGATAAAACAAACTGTACCTTCCAGTTAAATAGTCAAGAGGATTTGAGTGCACTGGAAAAACGGCAATGCCATGAAGCGCGCTAGCCTTTCTTATTAGCAATTGGTACGAACATATGCAATGTGTTGAACGTTTAAATATAGTCCATCTATACACCAGAAACGTATTTTAATTTCTCTAGCAATTAGGATATATTATAACAGACTACATGTACATGTAATTGTCATTCGATCAACCTAACGGTATATGCTGGTATTTGGTTTCCAATAAATTTAGTTTAATTCCAAACGCAGAGTGCATCCCAGGAAGCTATGGGCCCAACTGTATGTTTGAATGTGGCTACTGTAACAACTCCAATTGTTCCCTGACCGACGGAACGTGTCCCTTTGGTTGCCATGAAGACTACGAAGGAAATCTCTGTCAGAAATGTATTTATCAATCTATTTTTCTGTTATTATGAGTTTTATTTGAAAAAAAAATATTTGTGTCAAATACAGGAAATATATCCAATATTCTACGGGTTCGATATAAATACATTCCATTTATTAAAATATTTAAGTAAACCAAAATATGTTCTACAAACATGTTTTATCTACAAAACACTTCTCAAAAATCACATGTACGGATGCCAGTTAAGTACATGCATGTAGATGTTATTTATATGCTAGCAAAATACAGAGTGGTGATCATTGTAATAAACCGAACACAGTGTGATAATATTTATTGTTCCATATGAAGCATCTTAAAAATTGTTCAACAGTCCGCAACCATTTGCAACGCTTGTTTATAAATTATGTCTATTTTTGTCCATCATACTTGTGACCGTCTCATTTTGAGCTCGAATTTGAAAAAATCAAAACGACATTTCCTTTACATTTCTTTTTTGTTTATAAGGTAAAATACAAAGGCACATCATATGTTACAGACAAGGGAGTTGTTTGGTTGAGGCAACAATCTCTCAACATTTAACTTAATGTAGCAATTTATTAAGTATAACATAGTGGAACTTTTCCAAGTAACCGGCCTTGTCAAATAGTGGTTGCAGTTGGTATATTTAATCGTTTACATTTGTATTTATTCTCCTTTCAATGCACCTTATTACATTCTATGGAACTAGTGAAAGAAGATATGCCACTCGTTGTTATTGCCCTGGTTGGTGGGATACTGACCGCTGTTGTGGCCACTGTGGGTGTTGTACTCTTTATATGCAGACGGAGGCGGTCAGTGTAAGTGTGCTTTGAAAACGCTTGCATCAGATAAAACATTTGCAAAGTATACATCTAATGTTCCCGGCGGCCACGGCGACCACTTTTCAGGCCACCGCGGACGAAACGGGATGGTCGTGAGAGAATATGGGAGAACGGGATGGACAAACGTGAGAGACCGTGATCACTGTGTATGCCGGGCCAGATTTTTAATCTGTTAAAAAATCACATTAAATGCATTTTAGTGCATTTAAACATGCTATTTCAGCGACATTGGCGCTTTGATTTATACTGTGGTTGCGACCATGCCCCAAAGTTGCCCGGCGTTCACATTTCATTCGTAGAAAGCCTTGATAGAACGTAAGAAACGTGTCAGACCTTGACTAGAACTAAAGAAACGTGAGGGAACTCATCATAATGTGGTCCGGGCGGGAACTTACTGGCATCCGTGGTAGACCGTGGGCCTTGTTGTCATCGGGGCTCAGTCCTTCCCCCGGGGGGGCCCCCCCCCCCCCCCCCCCGCCAGGCTCGTTACGGATATACCGTGATAGGCCGTGAGAAAACTTGGCAGGACTTGCCACAACATAAATACAAAGATGAAAATGACCAGGTCCCACGGCGCACTGCGTTTCGTGAAAACGGGGTTCACGTGGCCGCAGGGAACATTGTGTAAACGGAGCATTACATTACTTTAAGTGATGGATATTGAAATGCTTTCGCTCTGGAGTCTATTATAAAGAAGCGTGTATATCGGTTTGTGTATTGATATGGATATAATATCCCTAACGTATTCAGCAGTAATACTGGTATGCATGTGACATAAATTTTATTTAAATATTTGAAGATCAGAAATTATTTTACGCAGGCCATGTTTTTGGTGTGTTGGACATAGTTAGATCTTATACCTATTCTATCCAGTTAAATAAATGGCCGTTTTGAATTTATTTTTCAGTGCAGACATGACTGAAATCGACATTTCTTTTAACACGATCAACGCAAACAATGAACGAGACAGTCAAGACAGCGAACATTATTGCGATATCGTTGATACCATTGGGAAAATAAGAGTTTTGGATCTCCGAACCTTCTGTGATAACATGAAGTTTAATCAAGCAAATCTTATTGCCGAGTTTATGGTAAATAAAATGTTTTCTTATGTTTACAGGGCCACTCGAATACATTATCGATTAATGCTATTTAAGCTAAAAAACTGTGATGTGAACCTGGAAAAGTGAGCGTGAACTATGTCAACATGATTAAGAGTTCAAGATAATAATTTCATTGTTTATTGTGTAGCTTAGGTACATGCGCGTCCTTCTAAGTACAGGAAGGTATCAAAAATGCTGACGAATAACTTTCGGTAAACTTGATATCATCTTAAATATTTTGCAACAATCACGTGTGTCTGAAAGAAAGTTAAAATTGAATTTTTATTACGATGATAACTTTTTTACATGTATTTTTAAAGTCAGAATTTCGCCTTTTGCTGAAAAAAATGCACTTATCTTCATCTCATCTTTTCGGTTAAAGAAATGAAATCTATGAATACCGAGTAAAATAGTTTTTTTTTAAATGGAAAATAAAGCCGTTATTCATAATCAACCACACCGATTCTCTAACAGCAAGGTTTCTCGTTAGTCTCGTTAATTCGCTCCGTTTGATGACATCACTTTAGGGAATCCCCTTACGAAGCGTATTGCGGCAAATACATTATACTAATATCTTAAAAGAGATACAAGTCACCATGTTAGTCTCTGAATATACGTATGTATGTTAATCATCTACGTTCCGAAATGTCTTCTACATCTATGCTAATGTTTATGTTCGTGAATAAGCTGTTTACCCCATTCGTATACAGGCCACTTTCTCAAAACAACATTTTTATGCCCCCCTTGGAAGAAGAGGGAGTATAATGCTTTGCTCATGTCGGTCGGTCGGTCCGTCGGTCCGTAGGTCCGTCGGTCTGTCGGTAGACCAGACCTTGTCCGAGTGATAACTTAAGTTCTATTTGACCTTTAAGTCTCAAACTTCATGTGGTTGTTTCTCATGATTAGTAGATGACCCCTATTGATTTTGGTGTCATTATCTCAAAGGTCAAGGTCACAAGGTCACATGTTGTGTATGTATAATACCAGACCTTGTCCGAGTGATAACTTAAGTTCTATTTGACCTTTAAGTCTCAAACTTCTTGTGGTTGTTGCTCACGATTAGTAGATGACCCCTATCGATTTTGGTGTCATTACCTCAAAGGTCAAGGTCACAAAGTCACATGTTGTTTATGTATAATACCAGACCTTGTCCGAGTGATCACTTGAAGTTCTATTTGACCTTTAAGTCTCAAACTTCATGTGGTTGTTGCTTATGATTAGTAGATGACACCTATTATTTTTGGAGTCACTTGGTCAAAGGTCAAGGTCAAAGTGACCTTCATTTACTGGGCTTGATTTTGAAAATTGTGACAAAGCTGTTTCTGATCAATAACTTGAGAAGCCTGGGCCGGTTAAATTTGGAAATTGGAACCCTATTGATTTTTGGGGTCCCTAGATAAAGGTTAAGGTGATTTACTGGGATTTTTTGTTAAAATGGTGACCAAACCATTTCCGATCAATAACTTAAGAACGCCTGGGCCTAGGAACTTCAAACTTAGTATGAAGATTATGCATGACCAGTAAATTACCCCTTTTGATTTAGGGGTAACAAGGTCAAAGGTCAAGGTCACTGTGACATTGAATGCCGAGATAGATTCTGATCAAAATGGGTTCTGGTCAAATCTTTTTCACCAGATTTTTTTTCAGCATTTTCAACTTTACTGGATGCAATATACAAGCTAAAACTCAAATGAGTTAGCAGTGTTAATAATTATCAGTAGTAAACCTTCACCAAGATAAGTTCTGAACTTTGTAACATATCCACATTATAAAGCCAAACATCATACATATAATATAGCCATATAAATATTATGGCATATGAGGGGGCATATATGTTTTACAAACATTTCTTGTTCATATTTGAGTTCGAAGTATCTAAGTATTTTTAAGGACATAGATCCATATAAGGGGTACACTTTATGTATCAGTTGTGTTTGATGTAGTAGAGGTGTAAAATGGCACTTGTTTTTTTTTTAATTTGAAAGTTTGATTTTCTGAGAAAAATAAATAAATTGAAAATTTACATGAAATTTGTGATGACATTTTTATAATCATAGTGTTGTTTGAAACTTTCTTAGACTTGTTTTATTTATGAATTGATATTCTCATTAGGAGCAAATAGTTAATGTTCGACAACCATAAAACCTTTGTCGGCTGTTCAAAAAAGGGGTAACGGTACAACTATATTTCGGAGATCCTGAATTTCAGAGAAATTAATGACTTATTACACACTTGACGTTTTGTTTATCTGATATAAATAACAGTCAGTAAGATAATGTACAGAATACTTTTGATAATTGCACCAGTATTAATAACTTTCTAAGCTGCAAATACTGTGCACAGTAAACGGATATTTCTTTTAGGGAAACATGGTCTTGGATCATATATCTAAACATGTTACATTACATCACGTGACAGGTTAAAACCACCCTTTGATTATTCACCCGACTAGATTATCACAAAGCATACAGTACAGGGCAATATGTGTCATATCTGCTCACAAACAAATACAACAGGTATACATATACAAAGACACGTGAAACTACTCGTATAAATAATTATATATTTATATACAAGGATAAAATTTGCTAGGCCGATATACATGTAAATCCAGGCGAAAGAAATTTGGACAACTGAATTACACTCACACACACAAATGTACGTTTGTCAAAAATATAATGAACAAATATCTGTTTCACAATTAAGACTGATGATTGAACAATACAATTATGATTGCCTTAAAGTAGAACTTGAAGCCTTAGTTTGTCTGAATTTTTAAAATAATCAATAGATTATGGAATAATGAAAGGTTTTATAATTAGACATAAGATGAACGTATTAATGACAGTTTCAGTAATATGCTGAGAGGAAAAAACAAAAGGAAGTGTGTTCTTCAATATTTTTTCTGACTTTAATTAAAGAAATAGGAATTGACACGAAAGATAATGAACAAAGACATTTGTACAGAATCAGAATATATTTTACTGACATACAAATACATATATCTCGTCAAATATTATACATGTAATATACAATTGTAATATGACATTTGTACACAAATTGACACAGGACATACTCATGAGTATATACACAGTTTAACTGCTCAAATAATCAATCTCATCAGTTGGATATCCATACATCTTGGAGTGTTTCGCCCCTGAGTATCCCATTACACTCTAGAATGGTGAGGCTACAGCGTTGATCATGCGCTGCAGGTTGGTGACTAGTACCAGCTCTTGGCAGTTTTGCGGAGCCAGAGCCAACGTGGCGTCTTCTCTGTAGCCAAGCTTACTGCCTGGACTGCTTTTTTTCTGGTCTGACCTGTAATACCCAAGGCAGTGAGTGTCCTCCTCATTGACTTGGCAGGAAATCCTCCGCACCTAACCTCAATTGGGAATAGGTAGTTACTCCAGACTCCTTATGTACAACTGTCCATAATGTCAGCATATGTAGCTGATTTCCTTTCGTGAGCTTCATCTCAACTATCCTCAGAGGGAAATGTTAGCTCGATGGCAATTAGCTTCTTGGCTTCCGTAGCCCATATTACTACATCTGGGTAGTGTGGACGACTTCGAGGAAGACTAGTGTTCAGTCTAAGTCCACCTTCATATCCCATGACTGAGCTTGTTGATATATTCATATCCTCTTAAGGCATGTTTTCCCGATTGGCCTTCTCTCACAAAGACAATGTACTTCTCCGTAGTCTTTTGCATTGTTTTCTTTGTCTCTTGTCCCAATACCTGAGTCAGCTGACGTAATGCTCTAACATAGCGCCACCTGTAGCGGCCTTGTGCCGAACAAATTGGCATGATGATAATATGTGGTCAGGGGCTCCCCGCCTTCCACAGAGAGTACAGTCATCTGTCAGTTCAATCGCTTGAGATGACTGGAAATCGTACACGCTTCTTAGTAGGCAACTCAAGCGCAGCGGTTCTGACTTCCAGATTTTTGCCAAGGAGAGCTTTCTTTTGGAAACTGTTCATCTTGATGAAGCCCCCCTGACACTCTAATTGTACTTATGTCGCTGCACTTGTCTTCTCTGCCCCATTTCGTATCTCACTCTGTAAAAGTGCTCGTCTTGTCTTCTTGTCAGCTGTTGTCCATGGCTGCTTCTCTTATGATCTAAACTTTGTTTTCCTATGGAAGAAAAATATGTCGCTATGGTTTAGTATGTTCTTTGCAGTGTTATCTGCCTTTTCACCCAGTTTGAAGCTTCACACCAGCACTCTTACTGCTCGGTATTCAGAGTGTTTAAGTGTCATAGATATTCGTCAAGCATTGGTCATTTTCAACTCGACAACAAAGGAAGATACTGGCATTTGGAGCTTTCTTGGTGTAGTGTTAAGGTCCACCGATGTGAAAAATGGGAGTAAGCAAAACCAACTTCTTTTCAACTTGAGCATGCTTCCTCCAGGTCTTACACTGCTGCAGTTGGGACTTTGTACGCCATAAGGGTAGTAATCCATTCTGGTACATCCAAGCCCCACCTTTATCTGTCTTCTGAGGTCTCCTGTAGCTCCATGATCATTCAGGCTAGTATTTAACCATTTGAAAAGTAGCTGAGTATCGGCATTCTTATGAGCAGTCAGAAGAGGCCAACTTATTGTCGTATAAACACCATAGATTAACAACAGAGAGATCAAAAGACCTAGAAGCAAAACATATCAAAACATATCAAAACAATTACAACTGCCAGTCCAATTACGAGGTATTTGACTTAATTATGTATTCCAATTTGATTACCAATGAGTGCAAGTTATAAAATAGTATTTTCTAATGATAATTTAAATTTAATTTTCATGACTATAATAACAAAATATGAAACTTAGTTTAATAAAATAATGGTGATAATAAAAATAATAATATGTTTGTACCAAGGGAATATTGGAATTTTTAACAACTTATTCATTTCCTGAATGGGATGTTTGACATTCCACTCATTTTTTGTTTATGAGATTTTCTTTGCTTACCCTAGTAACCTGAAGGTAGGGGATTTTGAATCTTAGTGATTCTGATATACACTCAATGATTATAACTTATCCTATGAATGTCCATCGATACATTTTGGTTCGCCAGCAGGTAAATAAGCACTATACTTGTGTGATATTTGTTTATTTAACCATTTCATGGGACTTTTAAAGATAAAAAAAATATGACCGGTAATTGGTAACCCTGTGTGGGTATCGACAACAAGACAAAAACTAGGGTAAACGTCATTAAGTGAACATATTATTGGCTATACTGTCATTGCAGTATCTATAATCGATATAATAACTTTTATTACCTCATGGTAGTTACATTAAATATGATTTAAATAGTTTTGTGGAGATAACGACTTGAACTGTATTAAGCAATAGCATTAAACGACTTTGTCGAGATTGCGGATTGCGGAACGAATCTGTGGACCCCGGGCAAGGGACCTGTATTTCAAAGTTTCCTAAGCCCTACAAAAGGCCATGTCATGAGCATAATAAGCATGTTTAAACGGCATAAAATTTAGATCAAATTTTTAGATTCATATTCGTCAAAATATTATCATCTCTTAAAATAAAAAGACGTGTACTGGACATTAACATTTTGACTGAATGGCTTTTTATAATAATAAATGTACTATCTGAAATACTATGAAAAGTTTTCATGAGTTATTTTGTTTTATAGTATTTTCGAAAGTCTGAACATTATCTTGCATATCAAGTTTTGATCATTTCCATAGAATAATTATATGGATATTTATTATGTATAAAATACAGTCAGCAATTACGATACATTTTATCAACCGAAATACACGTAAGTCTTTTTTAAATGCACAGATTGAATAATTTTTATTTTTTAAATTGTGTATATTTCAGGGCCTTAAAAAGGGTTTGCTTTACAGTACCGATGATGCCCGGAAACAGAACAACAAAAATAAAAACAGGTTCAAGGAAATGTACCCATGTAAGCATTACATTTTTTTTAGCTTTGTATAATATCATTTGCTTGCTTGTCTATTCCGGGCATTAATTTAACTGACTTTTCATAAATGCATTAATGGATTGCAAATTTGCGTTTCGCTTCGGTTTTATGTTTCAACGAGTGTATTTAGTCATTTGGTCATATTTATTTGACAATTAGAATGAACATCATACAAGACCACAGCTTATTGGAGTTTAAAGGCTTTCACAATTTGCACCCATAAGATGTGTCCTTATTTTTTCGTATATGAATTATTTATATTTCAAAATAAATTATGCTACTATAGCAAAAACTTAATACTATGCGATACATGTAGACACTCCGATTTGCATATCAAGATCTTCAAAACATGCAAAAGAATGAAGCAAAATAAATATGTAAAAAATACTTTTAACAGAGTTGGTTAATTCAGTTATTTCGACGTCATCGTAAACTTATAATTTGAACAGAACAAGTGTATTTACTTTTCTGATGTTAGGCATGTAAGGATGTTGTGTTTTATTTCAGATGACAAAAATCGAGTTCATTTGCCTGCTATGGAAGGCCATGCTGATTCTGATTACATCAATGCTAGCTACATAATGGTGTTGTATTTAGACTATTGTGCTTAAAAGGGACTCTTCAAATAAGCTCGTGAAAATTTAGTTTAAGACTTAAATAAATATTTAGAAATTTCAAGTGGAGGATAAGATGATCAAGCTCTCATTCTGAGAGCCATGAACATTTACAAAATGTTTTAATTCATTACGAGCTATTGTTTTAATTTAAGTCCTTTTAAGGCATAGTTTTGTAGAAATATTCTTTAATTTGAACAAAGTTTGTCTAACTACATGTAAGATTAAAAGGTATATTAACATATTTACATTAGCTTTTAAAGGTGAAACTATGCCCATGGTTTATCATTTTATATTATTTTCAGGGTTACCCAAATATTCCAAAGGCGTATATCAGTGGTCAAGGTAAGAATGTATGTACATGAGCACCGTATCATCCCCTCTAGACTCACACATTTTAAGTGTGTGTGTATATTTGTCTACCGTGTTTTTATCATCTGTAATAGTCGATTTTATGACAGTATATTTCTAAAATTTGTCTTGTCTGCCTTGATTATATTTTAAATACGTTTTGCGAAAGATAAATTCAAAATCTTCTAAAACTATATAAAATTATTATAATCAAACTAACCATAATTAGTCTATGTTTAGAAAATACTTTTTGCTATAAAGATACATACACTTTAAGAGATTTATATCTATCTTCAATATGAAAACTGTATTTATTCCTAAATTATTCTTATATATTTATGCTATATGAGCATATATGGGTAATTATTATTCTTTCTGTAATTCAGGAACAATGGAAAACACAGTTTGTGATATGTGGAGGATGATCTGGTCTGAGAAAATCAAAATTGTCGTATTATTGACGGACTATTCTGAAGAAAGTCATGTACGTTTTGTGTTTTATCACTGGATTATTAAATTTCCGGGATCGGGTTTCCAGAATGCCATATGATTTATGTATATATTATTTAATATTTTGATAGTGGAATTTTTTTATGCAGCGTCTACATTTGAATTAAGATATTTGAAGATTAAATGTAAATGATTATTAATTTAGCAAAAAAAAAAACAAAAAAAAAAAGAAATTTAACCTAAAAAATAAACTAGATACTGTTGCAACGATTGTCAGAAATATTTTCTTGCATTAGCATTTGTCGTGATTTCAAATTGGTTACTTTTACATGAATTGGAAAATAATAGCATTCAGCTGGAAACATTTTATCGCTTTGTGTCAAGGGGGGTTGAACAATAAGGATAACAATAGATGCATATATAGAAAGACATAGAATAACAGAAACATGTCCAACAGGTATATTGACTAATGAATGGGAACTATTAACGATACTTTTTAAATTAACTAAATTATAAGTTGGCCCTTATCTAACAGTATAATTCTCTGTGTTGTAACACTTATCCTGAAAGGGGCCAAAAATGTTGCCACCTTTGCTGTGCCTTTGCGGTGCCATACAGATAGCTCTTGTAAGCACATTGATTTTTACAAAGCCGGACAACATCAGCAATGTTTGTTGCAATCTATATTTATTAAAACTTTCAAAGAATATGAAATTTAGCAGCAGATTGATAAAATAATGTTAATTAATCACTGTAAACCCAGTTATTGACTCTTTACAATACCTCAGGGTAAAAATAATACCGATATCGTTGTGGAATTAACTTTCTTTTAAGCTGTTTTGAAACATTTATTCTAAAAGTACATTTAGTAAGTGGATATGTGTCCAAAATATTTGTTTATTGTTCAGTCATTGAAAATAGGAAGCAATGTTTAAAACCAGATCTTGTTTAAGTCACTTTTTTTCAATGGTTTTGGTTTTGTTTTTATTGCAGCTCAAGTTTGTTCAGTACTGGCCAAAGGGTCAGAAGGATGTGTATGGAGATATCTGTGTGGAGATTGTTTATGCGGAGTCATATGCTGAATTTGTCGTCCGCCAGTTCAAGTGTAAAAAGGTAAATTTGTATTTGAAATACATACATAAATGTAGTATGAGAGATTTGTGAGTAAATTATGGTAATCACTATGAGTAAATTATGGTAATCACTATATCAAATGTAAATTTTAGGTCGGAGATTCCGCTGGCAGAGTTGTTCATCAGTATCATTATTTGGCCTGGAGAGATAAGGATGTCCCGGAAACAGATTTGTCTCTCGTGCAGTTTTGGAGGAAGGTCAAGTTTTCTGAATTTGCTGAAGCCAAACCTTGGATGATCCACTGCAGGTATATATCGTGTCCAAAGCAGCTAACTTGAATGTCGCCCAATGCAGTTTTCTGCCCGCTGCTGTTACCTCTATTATTTACGACAAGTATGCTGTCTTTCGTCTTTTTTTTAAATTTTATTCCTGATGTTCACGGTATTTTCTTTTTGTACAGATTTCTTTCAATGATATGATTTTAAAGTTTATTAATATATGTGGGATTTCTCATCGGACTTTTTTGTCTTTCCTTGTTACATACGCCAATGTATATTTGAATTCATTTATTCACTGTTATTACATATTCATCAAAATAACTAGCAATCAATCAAGTATGATATGCCAATCATGTTTAGATTACGCTACTTTAGGCATGACATACATGTGCATCGACATAAATGACAAGTGGTTATCAACTTTAAAACTGATCTGGAATTTTACAAATGTTATGGCTACGACGATGTTTTAATTTTGTGATGAAATAGCGTTAAACATATTTTAGCTTTGTCTTAAACGTTTACGTTTTATTATGCTAAAACTAGATTTATTAAAATTAGGTTTTTCTGTATATGTTATGTAGAAAAATATGTCTTCGTGATTTAAACGTTTTATCATGGTGTTTATAGTACGTCGTGTGTTAAGTTAGATCTCCACAGTTTTGGTTGACACACGCTCTTCCCACGAATTAAATGAAACTTCACTAACAAATTATTATCGTTAAATTCAATATGATTTTGAACATTTCTAAGCAATTCATTATTACAGTACATGCGTTTTCTGAAAGAATATATGGTTTTAAACATTATTTAATATAAACAACTTGAACGATTTCAAATATCTTTGATATACCAGTGATTTATCTTCCGAATAATTCTATACATGGACCCATCACAAAATTCACCGACCACCAGCCTGCCTATTTTGGAGTATTCGTTTTCAATAACTGTTTTTTACAGTGCGGGTGTGGGGAGGACAGGTACATTTATAGCCCTGGACTATTTGTTTGACCAAGGTACAGCTGAGGGCGCGGTGGATGTCATTGGATGTGTACAAAACCTGAGGGAGCAACGAACCCTGATGGTACAGACGATGGTATGGAAGTCGAGGTGTTATACAATAACCGATAAATTAGGCTGATACAATTAGATGTTATGGTTTGTTTGATAGTGTAGTTAGGAAATTTTATGAATCATTGCAAATGGGTCTTGAAAGGAAAATAATACACAATAGTCTAAAAGTTTAAAAAGCAAATATTAACCGTTGCTTAAAAGGAGAAACAATGCAGCATTTCTTTCATGCTATACATATACTCTTTCAAATGTTACTGATTTGCTCATGACAGTTTCATTTTTTTATCCTATTATTGTATGTAGGTAATATTCATACTTCAGCATATCTTCCTTTGAACAATGTAATATATGTTCTATACCTTTTCGATTTAATTTTCGGCCTTAATAAAAGGTTATGATTATGTTAATGCAGTAACTTATAACATTCGTGAATGAGATAGGCTTCACGTTTTTTTCATAAATGTGTTCTCTCTTTCTGCCTCATTAAAATCAGATTCAGTATGCTAACTTGATCTGACCACATCGTATAGACGATCGTCTCAGATTGACTTTTGTATAAGCCAATCAAATCGGCGGCTACAAAATAGTAAGGTATATTCAGGGGAAGTAAAATTCAAATGTCAAAGTATGTTCCCATAAAAAAATCTACTTAAATGGAAACTACAATAGCTCAGTGGATAAAGGCGTTTTTGTTGTGTTTTTTTTTCATACAGTGCAAGC
>CM037777.1:59724806-59774806 GCA_021229015.1 Solen grandis
ACGGAGGCACGAGTTCGAGGCTCAATTTCATTCATTAAAATTGTTCCTTGTATTTCTTTATTTTGCTTAGGCATTTTTTTCCATCATTTATATATTAATATGTGAACATTTCAATACATTCAGAATTTCGTTCAAAGCACTATCTGTGTGTGAGTAGTCTGAGTAGCTTACTGTTTCCGTCGCCTTCGTAATATTTTTGACGATTTGTACACTTTTGAAATTAGTTCATTCATCTTTTCTGAGACGTTTAAATATTGTACATGTACTAACGAAAATAAGAAACTAAGAAAATTCGGTAGTGAATACTCTTGTATATGATTTGGCCACATAACTCAACTTTCGCGAGAAAAACAGGGCTGATATTTTAAAAAAATCCCACTGTCATCCCACTGCGGCACTTCGGTTATCTAATAACAGTATCTATATTTACGCTACAGTACAACGGAGTTTAGTCACGGTTTGTGATTCAAAACATGTCAGCCCTAACAATAACAAACACATGCTATCGGTAGAAATACCGTGCGCGAGTTATATTCTTCGAGAGACAGATCCCTTGTGTGTTGGTTTTCTCTATGGGTGATTTGGTAACAATTTTAGTGAGAAGAACTGAAATTAAAAGGTTTGAAACGCGCGATTTGATTGGTTTAAAATCGAGCACTTGTTTATGCACATAATTACTTAAAAGGTCTCTGACTTGACCCCTAATGCGATGTTGTCAAATGCTAATCGTTGAAAGTAGAGGAGCGCAAATTAGGATATAATTTTAATGAGATTGTCTTCCTCCATTCTATCAATTTTTGGCGAACAATTAATTCATGCCAACTTCAATCAATATTTTAAACTTTCATGTAAATTGCTATCATTTAAAATCATTCTAAGTATAAAGATACAAAAGCATGTAAAACTGAATAATGAATATTGATATATATCAGTAAAGCTTGCTTTACAAATTGGCACGTTTTCACATCGCGTGCAACTCCCGGTCTCGTCATTTAAATTAGTTTAAATGCGGTGTAGCTGGAAAATCCATCAGCCACATTAATAGTTTTAGTCAGTTTTCTAAAGAGAAAAAAAATACTCCTTAGATGCAATTCGAGTATTTACACATGGCACTGGCGGTGGCTTTGTCTCCAACGGACGGAAAAGCATGCAAAATAGAGAACTACCATGACTATTTACAATCAATGAAAAGTACTCGAGCCTCAGGCAAAAGTAAATTAGAGACACTATTTCAGGTAAGTAAATTAATATATTCCCACAGATATATTGTGATGGATAGCTCAATACAAACTATGTAAAACAAGCTATTCAAATTAAACATTTGCTACTGATATTAGGATACATGATCGTTACCTGCATATTATTATGCTTACGTATAAATACGAAAGCTGCTTTGCAAAATCGTGTTACTTTACATAACAGTAGAGTTTTTTTTTTTTTTTTTTTCAGTATAAATGTATCCATACAGTTCGCAACCCCAAAACCTGTCTAAACGGAATCAAATATACTTTTATTGTGAAATAAAATAAAAAATATCTTTTTTTTCAGTTTAAGATAAAACCTTTTTTTATACTTTGTTCCTTTGAAATTTGTTGGCGGTCGACACAAAAAGGTTGAGTCCCAATGAATTATATAAATCATGTTTTTTGTGCAAATGGTGAATTATACAGAAACCATGGGTGGGTATAAAAATACTTGGAAAATTCATATCTTAGAATTAGATGCGATGATATTTTTGTTTTCATGGGTTTGAACTGATGAATTATACACCTTCCTAACGGATGTAGCCGATGCGCATCATTTTGTTTAACTATTCCAACAATATTAAAACTACAAGTAATTCTGGGCGTTTTATTTCTATTAAATATTCTATGTTTTTATTGATTGTTTTCTGATTAAAATTTAATACATCCTATATCTCTAGAAATTTTAAACTTTAAAATAAATAAAAGGAATCGCTTTTATGTCCCGAATAGCAGATTACATTTTAAGTAACTTGAATGGAACTTTTTAAGTTAAATGCATCAGCTTGACGATTTGTTTTTTCTATAATGAAATATTGTCATGGTTCCTAAGCCAAATGGGGTCATTATTATTATTTTTTTTGTTTTGAGAGACAAATTTTATTCCGTTCAAATACGTTACAGGCATTCACTGTAATGATTGTTCCGTTCTTTTTTACCCGTTTCACTACGTTACAGGTGCGAAAATGATATTTATGCATGGACGCTGGTTGTCCTAAAATACGCAATGGAAATATTTAAGCTCAATGGACGCATAGGAAAAGGAATATGCAGTGATTTCCACCAAAACTCTTATTACAAGCAATGACTTTATATCCAGTTAATCAATTTTTGTCTTGATAAGTTTCAACCTTCATCATGTGATTGATATTGATTTATTATACTGGGTTTTATATGATAACAGTGTTTGATGCTCATAAAATTTGAAAATTTATATACCTAATTTAGATTTTATCTTAAAAAGGGAAACTTCGATACGCGAAAAAAAATAAATGCAGCTATGCATATCACTGTTTTCTGAAATCCATAAAGATGTGTAATTTTACCGAAAATGAAAGATAATTAACATAAAATATATCCGAATCAAGCATATTGAGGTTTCTTATTTATTTTATTCGGGAAAATACTTACATCTATAAGTGCAGAAAAAATTCTCCCCTAATTTTTCAGCAGGCAAAAATTTTAGAAAGTAAGAAATATTTTTTTCTTATTTTTTACGTTTTTATATGTAGATGTCTTCATTTTTCCTATCAAGTTAGTGATACGTTAAAACTATGTACCAATGATATTGTTGTATATAATAAACATGTAAATATACAGAGTTTCTACTTTTTGTGGCTATTGTTTTTCTGTTTCGATTGTTTAAAGGCGACAGTGACTTTTAGTTAATTTCATTTATTAAAGCCATATACTTGGGATCAAAGTAAAGAGCAAATGAAAAAAAAAAATGGTGAGCTCTTTTTAAAAACATAGTATGTTTTTCACACACTATAGAGGAAGCCTGCCAAAGTTGAAAGTCTTATCGTTAAAACTTAATGTAGCATATTCCTTTTAGCAAATAATAGCATCGCTCTCGCCTTTCCGATCTGATTATTCTAAATGTTCATTTTTCCCCATGGGTTTATTAATTTCGATATTTTCTAGAGTTTGTCTGCTGAGATGACAGGTGAGCCTGACGAGAAACTAGAAGACGCATACGAAATTGTCAGTGAAATGACAAAACACACCGGCAAATCAATGGACTTTCCAGGTGCTCCCCGTAAGTGTTTAAGGGTAAAATATTTTCCACAAAATAATGATAAAAAGTAATATTAAATTTTATATCTATCCTAATGTTATTGTAGTTATATGTGTGTTTTGCATAAAAAAAACTTAGATCTAGTTCTATGAAAATTGAATTTTTAACTAGACAATGGCTTAAGCATGTTCCAACCTCATTTCTTTATGCAGCGGCTATGAATCAACCTCTACATAAAACCGTTATCAACATGACGGATTACACCAACTCTGTCTATATATCAGTAAGTATTGTCGAAATAGCATCTGCTTCCTAACATTCTAGTATGCCGATGCTCCTGAATATATCATTTTAACCTCTCTGCGCGTCGAGTTTTGTTCAAACTTTTGGCACTCAAGCTATTCCGCTATAACGGGCGAAATGGGACATTGGTGTAAAAAATAATAACTATTTTGTGTTTTCCGACTTTTGAATTTTTCTGGAGAAATTATTGAAACTTTCCACTTATAGCAACATTAAGTTAACTATAAAGTTTAAGAAAATGTTATTTGTTTAGACGTTTTAGGGTTCCTTGATATTATTTCGAGTGTTTCAATCTTGATCAAGATTGGAGTGAACTTTCTAATTTTATTAAATTTGGCCCTTTTTTGTTAGTCTTTTTGAATACCATTATGTGTGAAGTGTGTGTATTTATATGAAAACTTTTCATAGTACAAATTATACTACTCAGTGTAAGATTTTCGTTTTACTGGATTTTAAATACCCTTTCGTAGGGTTATGGAGAATAAAACATTTAGTATAACGCTTTATACTATACGTATACTATATGGAAAATGATTCATAGCCTCTTCACACGAATTAATGACATACATTATTTAATTAAATTGTTGCGGCCTATATTAAGTTTATTAATTAGCAAATAAAAAGACTTGATATACGTATGAATTTAACATTTTCGAAAAAAAGGGGTAGATCTATATTCAAGAATATATTAAGATATAACAAGAATACATGTACATCTCACATACACAAGAATGTGTTGAGATATAATGGCGTCTGACTAAATGGGTTTGAACAATCCGTTTATCAATACAGACATCAAGATGGCGTCTGATTTAATGCGTTTTAACAATCCGATTATTAATACAGACGTTCAAGATAGCGTCTTTTTTAATGCGTTTTAACAATCCGTTTATTAATACAGACATTCAAGATGGGTCTGATTTAATGCGTTTTAACAATCCGTTTATCAATACAGACATTCAAGATGAAGGACAAGATCATCCTGACACAGATCCCGATGGAAAACTCGATTGTGCACTTCCTCCGTTTCCTCTGGGAGCGTGACCTCACACTTGTCGTTGTCATGGAGAGTAATGCAAAGGAGGTAATCAGTGTAGGGTTATAGATATGGTGTCATATTTAACGCAAACATGCTAGCGGGGAGATGATTTAGAACAATACAAATACATTGGTGGTTTTTGAACATTTTTATGACAAACCCCAAAACAACAACAAAAAAGCTGTGTTACTTTTTTACTATGTGTAAAGGTAATAATAGAAAATGTGTATAATATCATAAAATTACAATAAAAATCGAAAATATGTATCGAGTTATTTTCATTTTATACAGGTTAAAAGTAGGTAAATATGTTAGCTCCATTTTTATTAAATTTATGTTCGATAAAACTTTATGGCTAACCAGTGCTATTTGCATTATCAAAATTATTATTTATTTGTTCCTTTTCAGTTCTCATAACCAAATAATCGGTGAATAAAATTAAACAAATATAGTTATTTAGATTCGGATATTGTCTGATTTCACGATAATAATTTTTTTTTACACATTTTAGTATTATATATTCATAGCAAAATGCGCGCGCGCGTGTGTGTTTGTGTGCTGTTTATCTTAAATACGAATAATTTATCTCATAAGCAAATGTGACTGAATTATTTATACAGATGAATATTTATTGGCCGACTGTAAAGGGACAGGTGAAACATGAGCCATTTAGACTGTCTCTGATAAAGAAGCGACAGATGACGCACTACAAATATTTCGCTCTACGGCTTTTCCTGCAAATGGAGGTGTGGATTTTTTTCTTCAAACTTGAACTGCATTAATTGTAGATTAACTGAAAACTACAACTTGAACAATTACGAATTCATTGAAAACTATAGGAATAACTATTCTTAATTTAGACGATGCAAAGCAAAATAAAACCACGCTTTTAAATTCTAAAGATTCTTTTTTCATTTTTTGTAAAAGGCTTTGAGAAAATATTTCTATGTTTTATTGGAGCTATCAGTCTTGACTTAAAGGTCTCTTGTATTGAAAGAAAATCTCGAAAATTCGTATGTTGTATGATAATAGTATCTCAATAATGGATCAGATCATTTCATGCAGATATATTCATTTGATTAAATCATCTTCGTACTTTACAACTTTCAGTTTACAATGTACATAAAGAGTCGAGCCTATGATGAAAAAAGATAAATAATACAAATTTGCTGTCTGTGTCGTTAGATTTTAAATCACTCGTAGCTATGTGCAAACCTGTTTAATCTATTGTGTTATACCGGTATTATGAAGAAAGAAACACTATTTTGAATACATTAATATATCAAAGTAAATCAGTTTTCAGAAATGGTTTTGTATTCATTGCAGACACGAGACATAGATATCCTGCAGTTTACGTCATGGCCGTGTGGAAGAGCGGTTCCAGCAGGTAGGTCAGCCCTCGCAAGTCTCATAGCAGAAGTTGAGGATTCACAGAGAGAGTCAGGAAGAGAACTACCAGTCGTTGTTCAGTGCCAGTAAGTCTGATCCGTGTTAAATTTACAAATGTTTAGATTATAGTCATAATCATAATCATAATCCACAATAGTGCATTTGCGGTATTATAATAAACAATGAGTATATCAAGCGTTCATTAATCGTCTCCGGAATGACCGGTTTTGCAAGTCTCAATAAAATCGCCATAGAGGTTATGTCGCAATTTTTTAATGAAATTATTATTAAATAGAATCTTATTTTCCTCTTATTGAATTTTTAAAAACAATCCGATAACTTGTTTTTTATCAATATTTAATTTGCTGTATAGTGTTTTTCTTTTACGTTTGTATTCCACATCTTTGCAAAAATGTACCATTAAATATCACACTATCAAACAAAATAAACATATAAAATTACGATATTGTTCTGCTTTTTCGAAGATCTTATTTTCATCTTTATCAAGACGATCTGAACTAAGATATTGCTTTTAGAAATAACTAAGTAAAACAAAATACCGATAGTTTTCCAATCGCGATGCATGTGATATAGAGTATAAATTAAGACGCATGTCCATCAATCGTATGTTCAGAGATGGAGCAACAAGAAGTGGCCTCTTCGCGGTGATGTGGGGGATTCTAGAGCGGTTGAAGATCGACAGGGACGTGGCCGTCACGGAGACCATCAGACAGATGCGCTATCGGAGGAGGCAGATTATCCCAACCTTTGTACGACTGTCTCTAATATTTCATGCAATATATATCTTTGAAAACATGGTGATGATATCTAAAACAATTGTCAAAGAATGATTGTGATTGAAGTGATGATAATGAAATGAACAAGAAAGGCGTTTTTACTGTTAATTACTTCGAGTAAGAAATATGTACAACTTTAACATTAAGGGTTTTTGTAAATGTATCGTGCACTAAGCGTAATTTTAATGACTTGGACCAGTACTTAGTAATAGCTTTCTGTGCATACATATTACTTTTAATAAAAGTTTACTGCTTACACAAATGAAATAAAATAAAAAAATATTTACAATTTACATATCTATTTAGTTTGTAATACTCAACCAATATGATATCATATTGTAGAGACTTATTTCCTAGGTCAATACATGCATTACTTTTATGATATAATCGACTACATAATCAGTTTTCTACATGAATATCGATGGGAAAAATTAAGAAACTGCTTTATTGATTTCTGTTCAACATTATATAAAATATCATCTTGCTTCATTAAGGTATATTAGAGTTGGGCATCTTTGATACAAACGAAGGAGGTATTAATGTATGTACGAGCTATCTTCTATTTCTAATTGATTTTTTTGGTTCAATTGTAGGAGCAGTTCCTGTACTGCCATGAAGCGACTTGTGATTATATAGTGAATAACAAACAACATCTTCGGCAGCCTGCTCTTAAGTAATTTGTGGAAAGTTCAATAGAACGATATACCTATAAATTTGGAGCTGCTCATCGTGTTACGATATTAAAGAAGAGAAAATACCCCTACGCCCCCATACCCTTATACCATTAGTGATTGTCAGATTATATCGTTTCCTAACGATTGCAATGTTATCTTCAAATATGACTATCAATGATTTAGAAATCTGGAGTCGTCAGGTAGTGAATTATTCATTATACATTATTATATTCAATATTACTGAAGAAGTTGACTTATTCGGAAAACAATTAAACAATCATCAATATACCGTTAGGTATGAAACTGGAAAGCTGTATATAAAAAAACATGAATGCACTAATACCTTTAATTTGTACATTAAATTTGCGACATTTCAAGATTCGATATATCGAGCACCGTGCCCCTTGTGTGGATTTCTTTCTTTCGCAGTGCGAAAAGGGATGCGGAAAAGTGATCTGACTATTATTTTATGTTAAGATAAGGAGGGAAATTATTGTTGATTGTCATAGTCTCGCAATTTTCCAAGGAATTCACTTTTCCTTCTACGTTCTCAAAAAGTCTCAAATTTATTGTTTAATTTATTTTTACTGTCCTTTCATGTTGGTCACATTTTTGTTTATTTTTTATGACATACATCAATCATATTTCTATACAAGAAAAAGTTGAATATTCAATGTGAACATACTCCTTTCTGTAAATAATATTTTTTTATATTTATCATGTATGACACTATTTTGAGAGCTTTTATACCTGCATCTACTATCATCACTGTGAACAAGTCCTCGCTCATTTTTATTTTTTTTCTTTTGTTTTGAGCACCGTTCACTTCAGTGAAATGATAATACCTGACAAAAAATTTTGCACATTATGCTGATATGTAAATATATCAAAATAACATGAGAAAGATAGTTTATTTAATACAGAATAATAGATAAGTCGATTACATTATTGGTTTTTATTTAGGATTTCTAAACGTCACTTTTACACGTTAGCTCACGTAACTTTTAAAATATTGCTACTTGGCAGGACACTATCCGAGCATGCTATTGCAAAGCAACACAAAATTCGAATATAAGAACTTTTAACGAATGGCGTTTATTCACACACACACACACACACACATCAGAACATTCAATATTTTGTCAATCTCTTGTATTTTTATTTATTCATTTTTTTATTTGTAAATAATATGTTGTGCTGTACATGTAAATGACAAAATGGCATAATATGTAATTTCTGTTTACAAGTATCCATATCGGACTAAATAAGCACTAAAAAACAGTAAAGATAGATTGATAGATAGATTGATAGATTATGTCATTATACTTTAGTCTCAAATGTTTACATTCTTGTCCAGCGAAAAAAAAAATAAGACTACTCATCTGAACAAAAATATTTATCGAAAGGCGTGTCTAAATTTCGTATGCCATCTGAACATTTATATATCGATATTGATCATTCAGGTATATAATAATGTAAAAATAACCTTTACTTCAATTTCAATATTATGTTACTAAGGTATTAATATATCATTCCTGTTGTAAATTATAAACGATCAAATGATTACGATCTATACAATTGCTGCGACCAACTTAATCATCAGTTTCAACATAAAATTGTTTTTTTTTACTTATAGTTCGTTTACAAAAGCAAAGTATCAAATCAATAGATATAAACAATATCATTTTTATAAAGAGCTCTTTTTTAATACTGTATAATGACAAATTCGGGTTTTAATCCTTTCCCTCATATAGACTCATTTTGACGCACTCAATAGGTACCACATAAAGCCTGATCTGCTGAAAACCACAGTTAAACCTTACCAAATTTAATTACAAAATCCTCATTTCCAGACCACTGAGGAGCAGCGAACAGCATAAAACCTGATCAGCCTGCGAGTTACTCGCAGGCTGATCTGGTTTTATGCTGTTCGCATAGGTTTATTCATGGTGTCCTCTATGAGGGAAAGGGTTAATCTTATGTTTTATTCATTTAAAGAAAGAGATTTACAATTGTTTGCTTCAGAAAAAGATTAAGCTTACGTTTTTTAAATCAGTAATTATTATTTTTTAAAAATAATCAGTCACTTTATATGTTTTTGTTATGCATATAACCACAGTTTGCAGTTCGGGTGCAGATCATCATATAGTACTCAAATTTTGCTAAGCACAACCCGCTATTTTCTATAGAGTCACATGAAAACACATGCTTAATGTAATGCTATGTACCTGAAGGGAAAGCGTTAGCAGACCATAATTTCGCACAGTTTTTGTCAAAATGATAGATAAGAGACTCAAAAATTAGTTACAACAATTTGGCCATTTGCTGTCATTATTTGGCAAAATTCACAAAAGTATGTTTTTGGCAAGAAATGGCATTTTATAAATGGAAGTTAAATCTTATGATCAATACAGAAAAAAAAAGACCATGAACAGGCAAACATCGTCACAGATGTCATTAAAAGTATTCCATTTAGAAAACAGGAATATTTGAATAATCAAAGTTCTGAATTTAGCATTTAGCTGATTTTAAATTTTAATGTGTTTTCTCAAAATTCGCACTTTCTAATTTTGATTCCATCCCAGTACTGAGGATCCGAAAGGCTTATTTTTTGTAACTGGTAGTAAGTTTGGTACATAAACAATACTTCTGTACAGAAGCAAGATTTGTTTGGATATGAAATTTAATGTAACACGCCTTTAAAGTCGCTTGTCTAGGCATTAACTCTACGGGAAAATAGCGGGTGGTGTTTAGCAAAAGTTGAGTAGTATATCATGAGGTCGAATCTCGAGTAATATAATTTTTCGCTCCTGATTGAGATTCCAAATATGTACATAATAACAAGGTGCGAGTATAATGTAACGTAATGATTATGTAAATAGTTTACCTATTTTCTTCAATTTATCATCAAGTCATGTTATGTAGCATTTTATATCCTATTTCGGTGCGCTTTACACGGTAGGATATTGAAAGAAATTGTTAGCATGCATGAATTTCAGATATAAAATTTGGTGTTCATTTAAAATCGAAAAAAAATTTCCATTTCAAATCTGAAATGGCAATCACTTACTACTGTAACTACTACTAGTTAAACGAATGTCATGACGCACAGGATATTATAAATAAAAGTCAGGAAAATACATTAGGAAAATGTAATTGTTAAATATTTGAGAAAAAAAATGAATTGTTGCATTAAACGTGTTTCATATAGTAGAAGATTCTTTAAAAGATAGACTGACATTAAAGGTTTGATAAAAATATACGAAATATATTTCAATATATTCATATATATATCTTGTATATATTTCAAACTAGAGTTTATTCTTTACATTTACTAATCCTTTTTTAATTTTCGTTACTAATCAGTCATTGATATACAATTACATGTATTGCACTATTGATGTCTAGAGTGAATATTCTGACACGATGCCCTGACTATAGATTAGAATGACGGGCAGACAGGAATTTCACCTAGGCGAACTTAAGCTTAAAATCAATATTGACTTTAAAGCAGTTCGTTCACAAATGGTATTGAGAAAGAATTTGATTTTAAATTATCTGTGTGTATTACTTCTACAGACACAATGCAACTTCTCGTGATTGAAGAAATGGATGGTTTCTCTATCACAGGAAATAGTATTACGAATGGTATTGAACCTATATTTAGAATTATAAAACATATATTTAGGCCTTCATTTCCGTGTGCCGTCACATGACGCATCACATTCACTCTTTGTGCAAGGGCTCACACCACAGGCTGAACGGTTTAATAACAATTACGAACTCGCTACCTGGGACTGAAGAGAACGCAATCGCCTTTGCGAAATGTGTCACGTATACAGCAAGCTCTTGCCTCGGAGATACCGTATTCTATATTAACCATAATTCCTTGAAGTGCGTTTACGAAAAATACCGTTTTCACGTGCAATGTGACCTAGATTTCCTGAGTTCACTAATCAGGAAACAAAGATTTCACATATAGGAGGGAGGGTAGATAAATTAAAAATTAATAATATATAAGATTAATATAAATTGTTACCTATAGGTTTAACTTCTACTTTACTGTCATACTCATAAACAATTGAAATAAAGAGCACATGTATACAGTAACTTACTAATAATCCACTGATATAAATTTATATGTATTTCACTATCATTAAAATCTAGCTTAGGTCTAGAGTGAAATTCTGACAATGTCCTGACTAAAATAAAACATGACGGGCAGAAAGGAAGTTCACCTAGGCGAATCTAAGCTTAATGTCATTGTTGATATTAAAGCAGCTTGTTCACAGATGGTCATTGTCTAGCGTGTACATGCAATATGGCTTGCACCTCCCGGATTTATTTGTCAGGAAACAAAGATTCCACCAACATAAAGAAGGGAGGGAAAGAAAGAAAATCTTATTCATTTCTACCGAACAACTGTGAATGAGCTGCTTTAATTCATAGATGTGCGGGTGTAAAGTTGTCATCTCTAACACACGTTTGAACAACATCTATTATCACCTGTTGTCTATTGTTATCGTTTTTGTTACCTAGGTTTTACTTTTACTCTACTGTCATCCTCAAAAAAAAAATAATAAAGAGCACCTGTATACAGCATCTTATTAATAATTCACTGATATAAAACTATCATTACAATCTACCTTAGTCTAGAATGATATTCTGAAACATTGTCCTGACTTTAGATAAACATGACGGGCAGAAAGGAAGTTCACCTAGGCGAATCTTAGATTTATATACCAATGTTGACTTTAAACCAGCGCGTTCACAGGTGGTCATTGAAACAACATATTCACCAACATAAAGGAAGGGTAGATTATGAAATCAAAAACGTATTCATTTTTTACCGATTAACTGTGGACGAGCTGCTTCAATTAATAAATGTACGGGTGTGAAGTTGTAATTTGTACACACATTTATACAGTGTCTATTATCACCTGTTGTTTATTGTTCCTAGAGGTTTAACCTTTACTTCTCTCATAAAAATGAAATAAAAAGCACCTGTATTCAGCATCTTACTAATAATTCACTTAGAAAAAAATCATATGTATTTCACTATCATTAAAATCTAGGTTAAGTTTAGAGTGAAATTCTGACAATGTCCTGACTAAAGATGAAACATGACGGGCAGAAAGCGAGTTCTCATCTAGGCGAATCTAAGCTTAAATTCAATGTTGACTTTAAAGCACCTCGTTCAAAGATGGTCATTGACTAGCGTTTTCAAATGTAATGTGACCTATACTTCCCGGGTTTATTTGTCAGAAAACAAATATTTCACCAACATTAAGGAGGGGAGGGGGGGGGGGGGTATTTATGATTCCTCTTAATAATCTTAAAACTTGCTTTATTATATATTACGGGTTAAATTTAATTTTAAACACGTTTGTACAATTTCTATTATCACCTATTTTCTATTGTTACATATAGTTTAACTCTTACTTCACTGTCATCCTAATAAAAAATGAAATAAAGATAATTCTTCTTAAGTTATCTTCATTTTAACTGATTCCCACTGCTTATTGAAACCCTTAAAATGTCTGCTAGTTATAGTAAATCGTGGAAATGATGAATGTCTTCACTTGATCGGGACCTGATAATTCTATTTTATTTTTGTTAAAGGCCAATATCTAAATGGATGGCTTCGTGTTTAAATTTATTTACCAATATGACTTTGCAGTCTTTATTTTTGGGGCTTTTGCTTAACTTTAACGTCAAACCGACATTATTTCTGTTGTTTGTTGCTGCTGTTTTTTTTTTATTTGTTGTTTTGTCTACATACGAACTGTAGTGCCTCCTCCTTTTTCTGCGACCGAGAGTACAATACCCATATGCAACATTTCATTGAATTTATTATTTTACTATTACAATGTTGTAACTAATATTTATCGTTTTGCAATGATTCCTTCGTTCTCATATAAGGTAGACATACAACATAATATTATAACATTTCATATTATCCTACAGACAGAAAAATAGGTGGAAAATGTATGAATATACATGATAAAAAAAATCAAAAAGTAAACGCACACCGAAAATGTCGCGTAACAATTTCAATATATTCAATCAATGAAAAACAACTACTACCATAGTGTAATACGTACATTTTATTGGTCTGTTTAGCAGGACAAAAATGGAATTGGGCAGCTACGCCGAAAAGTATTTTATAATTCTGTAAAAGCAAAAAAAAAAAGTTGCATAGAACACAATGTGATAAAAACTGTAATATGAAGCATAATAACATAATACTTAACACTTTACAGTATATTTCTTAATCTTAACAAAAGCTGGGAACATATCAATAATTGCTGACACCGTTTATACTCCATATCACAGCCATCTGAACGGCCTCCTAATATATAAGTCGGAATTCTGACTTACAAGTTGGCAAGACCAATACAATCACTCCCACCAGCTCTGTCTGTTACAGTGTTATCTCTTATAGTCCCAGTGAAGTGGATACTGTTGTAATAATCGCTTTCTAGGACGTCGTAGTCATTATTGATGCTTGGATCTCTATACACGCCAAGCGTTTCGAAATATGTAACATTCAAGTCATTAACAGTATCCGCATTCTGAATCGCCCCTTCTGTTTTCCTGAAAATGAGTAAGAAATAGTCAATACTTATATGAGTGTATACAATAAATTTAATAAAACAGGATATTTAAAGAGAAGCTTTAAACCTTTCATATGTTGCTTTTAGTATTTTCTTATATCATCACACGCTTTTATATAATTTTTATTATCTTAAATATTTTGATATCCTGCTTTCAATCTTTATCGTGATATTCAACTCAGCTATGAAAAGCAACAACAACCAAATCATGATTGGTGTTGCATTCAAAACCCACACTCACGTTTCTTGTCTCCGTCTACATTTGAAGAGGACAACAACCGACTGTCATAACAACAACAACACCGGCCACTCCCCCTCCAACAAATATCCAAAGATTGAAAATCGGGTCTTCTGTCAATGGAACAATCAATATAATAGTTGATTCTTTAAATTTATCTGATAAAGAACACATATATAGCAAAATAATTTTCATCACAAGAATAAACTAGAATACGGATACGATCAGAAAAGGCCCCACATAAAGCTGGCTATTTCAAGGGTAATAACTCTAAAGTGCGTATGAGAAGTTTGCTTTTTACTGAACTTGACCTAGATGTTATGCATTCATACATTTTCATCAGGTTTGTGGTAGATCCGAAAGAAAAAATATATGAGTTAGAGAGCGGCCAAGCTAAACTATTTAATTTGACTAATCCAAGAGCCATCACCCGAAGTGCCTTAATCAATTTGGCTTTTATCGATCTCGGCCTAGACTTTATACCTATGAGCATTCTCAGCATGTTTAGTGAAGATCTTATGAAAACTATTTGAGTGAGAGAGCGGCCAAAGCTAAACTGTCAAATTTTGACTGCTTCACGGGCCCTAACTTTGAAGCGCCTTATTCAATTTGGCTTATTATCGATCTTTGCCTTGCGTTTATACTAACAAACATTCACAGCAAGTTTGGTGAAGATCCGATGAAAATTTTAAAAAGGTATAACTCCAATTGCCTTTGGCCTAGATTTTTTTCCTACAAATATTCTCAGCAAGTTTGGTGAAGATCAGATGAAAACTATTTGAGTTAGAGAGCGGACAATGCTAAAATTTCCAAGTTTGACTTTTTTAAAGGCCATAACTCATAAATGCCTTAAGCGATACAACGGGCTAGATAACATGGCATAGATTTTATACCTTCAATCATCCTCAGCAAGTTTGGTGAAGAACTGATGAAAACTATTTGAGGAACAGAGCGGAAAATGCATGATTCAAAAAGACTTTCATGTATAATTTTAATATCATAATATTTATTCCTTCAATTTCAGCAGATTTTCATTGTTACCCCCCTTTGTTTATTTCTTTTTTCTTCTTTTTTCATTGATACCCCTTCCTTCCCCCCCCCCCCTCCTCTCTCTCTCTCTCTCTCTCTGTTGTGTTTAACGTTTTACCAATTGCTTTTCAGTAATTTGCGGACTAGTGTCTATATGAGACAGATATAGTGCTGCAACACTACAATAAAACGCCGTAGAAAAGGGACATAATACAAAATGTATCATACCAAGTCATATTATCCTGGCACCGGGCAATCTAGTCCTGGAACTATCATTATATACCTTAAATATGTCGCAGACGGGGGAATAAAATACAGAATCGCACACACGCGAGTGAACGCACACAGAAGCAAACATACTTTGGAGGTACATGCATTGAATTAGATTCCGATTACAGCGAAAATATTTTAGAAATATACTTAGACCTCTGGTACAATAGAGATAAATATTAAAAACGAATATCTGTCTAGCATATTTATCTTATTACGACGATTAATAGCGATTATGACGATTAAATATTAATTGATATGCAGGTTCTTTTTTTCCTTTTATTGACATCAAATTAATGCAAACTGTTGCTATTTTCAGGTGTCCAACTGATGCCGGTATGCTTACGTTCTTTACAGCCGGGCGATTGCAGGCCTGGCCCACACTCTTGGTCACATGACCCGGTCACTTTGTCACATGGTCCATCCTCAGTACAGTTTCCACAAGTCGAGTTACAGTCCCGGCCAAATGTACCGTCATCACATTCTGTAAAACGATTATATGATATATAGGTATTGTGATATTTACACTTAAACCAGTGGGCAATTTGGCCCTTGATCGCTCACCAGAGTACATAAGATTATTTAAAACTATTATTTTTACGTGGTTTAAGTTTAAACTTTATTTATTTTACATCATCGATTATGAAACAAATTATGACAACTAATATTAATCACTCTCGAGTGCACTGGTAGCGGCATATGTGGTCATTATAGTGGGTGGAAACCGAAGAAGCCGGAGAAAACCCCACGTGTCTCTACCACGAACATGACCAGGAATCGAACACGGGACACAGTGGTTAGAAACGAGGCGGGATACCACTGCACTTTCCAGGCACCCGTATTTTGTACGGCGAACAGCAGTAAACAGATTCAAATTGCAGATAAGAAAAACAAAACTTAAGTAAATTATCTGGAGGCCTCATTATTCATGTGATCAACTTTATTTGAACAATTATGGTAGACAACGGTGAGGTGTCCATTTTTGCCACAAGAAATTAAATTCTAACCATTGGATGTTCGTTTATTTGTTGGATTTACCGTCCTACCGACAACATTTCAGTCATTTTGAGACGATGTCTACTTGAGACAGAAAGAGTGCTGCCACACTGCAGTATCACGCCGTAGCCATGTGGCATGATAGCACAACCAGTCACATTATCCTGACAACGGGCCAACCAATCCGGAAACTACCCTTTTACGCTGATTGCCAAGCAAGAGAGCTATACCAGAATCATTTTTACGACTCTAACCATCCCAAGGGAACTTTTTTTAATTATGGTAGATAACATGAGATGGTCCTTTGTGTCGTAAGATATTAAATTCTAACCATTGTATCATAGATGAAGAATTTGGACATTTTCTATATAGAGTATATATGAAACTAATCACCCCCTAGTTGTCTCGTTTTTCAGGGGATCATCTTTATTTTAGAAATTATGGTAGCCATTAGGTAGCCTGACCATTTATGCTAAATGAAATAAAATTCTAGCCATTGCCTCCACGGAAAAGAATGTTAAAATCTTCTATATTGAGTATATAAGTGGCCTAATTTTTTAGGACTTTTCTTTAACAATTATGGTAGTCAGTTATAAGGTGATCATTTGTTCTAAATGAAATCAAATTATGACCATTTACTTCATAAAGGGAATTTTGAACTTTTCTATACAGAGTACATATGGAAACTAGCTGACCACCTAGGGACCTCATTTATCGAAGGATTAAGTTTATTTTAGCAATTATTGTAGACAGCTACGAGGTAACCGAGGTGTCTCAACTGAAATTAAAGTCTGACTATAGGTTTCAGAGAGGAAGATCTTTGAAGTTTTGTAAGTAATATTCTTTTGATTACCATGGCAACCGAAGTTCTGCATAAATCAAGTTTATTTTAGCAACTTTCGTGGAGGGCCACAAAGTCCAGATTCTGATTACGAAGGTGATTCAAGCTCTAGTTCAAGCTCCGAGGTCTACGTCATACCTCAGCGTCGGAATTTACGTCCACGCATTGCTCCTAGTCCTCCCACTAGCATCAATCAAGATACTTCTAGATACACTCAAATATCTCCTTCTCTTACTCCACATTCTGATATCCTGCCCGGGCAATCTCCGCCAAATGTTTCTCGTGTTACACAAGCTCCAAATTCTGTGTCGATTCCAGTCTTGTCTCCAAGACATTCTGTTTCTACAAGTCATAATAGTACTGTTCCACCCACTCCAGTTCCAAGACCCAGACGTCAACGTCCTACACCAGTACCTGACACATCTCCCGTTATAAGCGTCCAACCTGCTCCACCGCCATGACCCCAGCGTCAGCGGCGACCGCCAAATCGCTTCGGCGAGTGGGCATTCGCACAAGATGTAGAGTATTTTATTTAATGCATATACATCTTATGTCGTACGTAGTTTCATTCTGTTGTTAATTTCTCAAAAAAACATTGTGTTTTCTTCCAGATATAGAAGGCAACTTCTCGTAGACAGATAACGCTCATGGTTTAGTTTGAGAAAGTTATTCTGTAAGCAATTAATTATAAATTGCTTTCATTTTGTATTGATAAGTATGTTTTATTTTTAATGTTACTTTTAGTTTTTCAGCTGAAACCTAGAAGGGCTAAATATCATTTCGTATTTATAGTGTAGTGTAGTTTAATTGCATGTCGATCTCTCTCAAAGGTATTCGATTTATGGTAGATATTTCTATATAAATCGAATTTAACGTAGTTTATTTACCATTTTCAGATGTCCTTGATTGATGGATTGCTAAATTTTGTATATACGTATATATATTTTTTTTATCTAATATTTACGGTAGATTGTTGGTCTTTGTGACTCCCGTTAATATTATGTGTTTAGAATGCCGGAGACATTCCATCGATGCGGGGGAGTTTGTAGCATGGTCAAGTTTGAGCTTGACTCAAGATAATTTATGTATGTTAATTGCGTTTTAACAAATGTTCGTGCGTGTCATTCGTATCTGTTTTGTTAGTACTCTTGTCCCTTTGTTTCGTGACACGTTGTGTTAAAGGTCTCGTGCTCAGTGTTACGTATAGTCCCGTGGTGAGAGAAAATCATGAGTGCGTGAGTGAAAACAAGTTGTTATGACGTGAATGAATGATTTTCTATTTGATTGGTCAGCCCAGCCCTTTTCTCACCATAACAAGATTTGGCGCGAATAATTTTACCTATATATAATTTCCTTCTAACATTTATTTTATTTTCGGATCGCCGAGCGGGACGCTAGTTCCATCGGAAACTGCTTAATTGGTCATCAATATAAGAGATTAACTTTATATTGTTTGTTTGTTGTATTAAAATTGTCCTTACCTTTGGACATTGCATTTATACTTATATTTTGGCAGTAGACGCGTCTGGTAAGACTTTTATACAATATCATTGCTGAATATGTTTAATTTGAGTTACTCGCTTGGTATGCGCTGAATTGTAATAATGTCGTTATTGTGAACTGTTTAATATGTCCATAAGTTTTACTTGTATTATAATATTTGTCATTTATGTTCTAGGTTTTTATTATGTGTGCACTACATTGGTGCATCCAATAAATGGACGACATCTAACTATGGATTGTTGTTTCTGAACCCCGACTACAAAATGCCAAGTTTCATCAATTTCTAACCAGCTTTTTCAGAGAAGATGTCATTTAAAGCCAATTTTTGACGACAAACGACTGGCGACAGACGACCCATGACAACGGTCGACGGACGCAACGTGATCACAATAGCTTACCTTGAGCACGTTGTGTTCTGGTGAGCTAAAACATGAAGGAGAAGAAACATTGTCAAGTACCTTCGGCAGAGTGATTTCCGAAAATAAATTCTTCCTAGTCCTTGGATATTTGCAATGTCACTTTATTTAAATATGTAAAGAGACATAAACATTTCAACATATCAGACAGAAGCTTGTACTAGACATTAATCTAATGTTTAATGTCAACATAGTCATTAGAGAATAAATGAAAATAAGACAATTTTAATTAGGTAATTAAAGTAATTAACAACTGCCTGGCAATAACATATAAAAAAATGAAATGATTAGTGAGAAAGACTAGACGTAAAAGAAAATAAGACTCCAGGGGTTGGTTAGTTTCCTTATATACTCTGTAAAGAAAATTCTTCTTCTTTATATTAAACCAGTGATCAGAATTTTATTTCATTGGGCACAAATAGTCATCTCATGGCCCTCTACCATAATTGCTAAAATAAAGTTGATCCCTGGAAAAAATGCCCCCCCCCCCAACCCCCACTTGCGTTTTGTCAGCTTACAAACTATAAAATTCAATTTTTTTCTCTGATAACAGTGTTCAAAGTTAAAGTTTGTTTTGCACTAATGAGAACCTCAATGCCCTCTACCATAATTGCTGATTATCGGATTTTGTAATTATTGATCCCTTGAAAAATGAGCTTTCAGATGGTATGCTATTTTTCTGATATTATCTTCATAGAAATGTATCTAAAATTTGAATCTGGTTGCTGCTTAAGGTAACCTTGTAAAAATCAAGTCAACTGAATTGTTCCCATAAGGCTAATGGTATTCTGTTGAGCATTTTAGTACCGTTATGATCCCTTGTTTAAAACAGATTGTTTCATGGGAATGTATATTTAATCCCAGTTTTCCCGCACTGAATTTTATTTGTCATCTGTATAATCATACACTAGTTTTAAGTTTTGGCTTAGAAATAGTCACATCAAAATAGACACACCAGAAAACCTACTTTTTCCTATGCTTTCTATTAAACTGAACAATGTTTCAATTGTTTTACTATCCGTAAGTATTATGATTCATAGACACGAAACTAGTATTAACCTATATTTTAGCAAAATATTTTCTGTAATACCAAAAATTGGATGCCATGAAGAGATAAAATTCGATTTTGAATGAATTAAGTGCTGAATTTTGTCAGCATTTTAATTTTTACTGAGAATTTTGATACTAATGGTAAATATTAGAGTATACTTTTGACATCCAGCAATTAAACTGAAAAAGTGAAAAAATAAATCAATAAAGCACTACAAATAAACTGCATATTTATCGCTTTGTTATAACGAAAAGGTTGTAAGGGTCGACTATTGAGGTGGATGGAGCCAACATTTATTTATCATGCTTATAGACGAATGATAAAGTTTCAACTAAAACAATTTTTGGTCAGGGAAAAATGGAATTTGGTCAATGAAAAGTCCGTGAAAAGTCAGGAAATTTGTTTTCTCAGCTAAATGGAAACGGTACATATATTTTGAATTGCGACGTTATACTACAAGTAATTGAAAAAGAAACAGAAATATTGACCATCCGGGAGAGCAAGAACTGTTTGTATATTTGTTGGGTTTAACGTCCCACCAACAGTATATTAGTCATTTGGGGACGATGTCTACTTGGGACAGATATAGTGCTGCCACACTGCAGTATCACGCCGTAGACATGCGACATGATACCACACCCAGTCACATTATTCTGACCAGTCCTGCGAATACCCTTATATGCTGAGCGCCTAGCAAGGGAGCTATAACAGTACCATTTTTTACGACTTTGGTATGGTCGCGGACGGGGATCGAAGCCACGACCTCCCGCTCCCGAGGCGGACGCTCTAACCATTCAGCCACCGGGGACGGTAAAGCAAGAACTAAGGAATAAAAAAAGATGAATCAAAAGAAAATAAATTGAAATCAGTGAGTTACTGACTTACTTTCAATACATAGTGGCGGTTTCCATGACACTTTACAGCCAGCCTGACAATGTCCGTTTAGAATGTCACACGGTTGGTTGCCATGGCAATGTCCACATGTATTGTTACAGTAAAGTCCCCACTGCGAATCTTTGCACTCTGTAATTGAAATTTGTGTGACATATGAATGCAGCTCGGTAAAATTCGGTAAAAAGGTAACTGTCTTTGACTAAGCTCGTGATATTTTTTGATTGGTTAAGTCAAAATAGTCACCGGAAGTGATATTCACATTTCGAATCAGCAGACTCTGGGCATCGCTGAACCGAGATGATTTCACTTTCTCCAAACTATATTAGCGTTAGTATATATATATATATATATATATATATATATATATATATACTGCATTTATATTTGGACGCTCCTCGCATAATATTGCTGAGTTACTAAAAACTGTATGAACAATATATATATATATATATATATATAAGATTGTTTTATTTTCTTTTATACCATAAAATAATCTATGTTTATTTGACTTTCAAAATAACCAAGGTGTGCTAGTTTAGTTATCTTTATTCATCATTATTCTAGCAAATAACTTTCGACTTATTTATCGTGTAAATGAAATGATTTGATTTTTATTTTCAATTTATATACACATATCAGTATATTTCAAAATTATGATATTTAATGTTTATATAAACTTGAAGTATGATAGTAATTAAACTTTAAAGAACTGAACGCTAAAACTGACATTCTGCAAGCTAATTTACACAGCATTGAATTACCTTTTTCACAGAAACTGCATATGTCTTAATGTTATTCCGAAAAAAATATCAATTTTAATAAATAAAAAAATATTTTTAGAATGATTTTTTCTTTATTGAATTTCACAATAACATACTTTCGTGTTTCTCTTCCAATAGAATGTTTATTAATTGATTTTTTAAACAAACGTGTTGTAACACTACCAGAAGTTCCAGATTGGATTCATTTTTTATAACTGTATTGATAACGAACTACCTTTTACTGCCTTTAACCGCTAATCTTTAGATGGAATGTTAACGGTGAAGCCTTTACGATATTATAACCACAGCTTTCAGTACTTTGCTTCCTCCTAGGCTTCATAAAATTATCAGCTATCGACAAACACCCTTCTGTATGGTAAATTTAGGTTATTTACATAATGTTTCCAATCATTTAGCTCTCAAAACACGGGATTTTTTTTGTTGCTATGCTTGCAATATCGACCACTAACAAGCTCAACATTCCTTAGTTATTTCTTGATGTGTGTTCCAAAACATATTTTCTTTGGTATCATACTTATATAATTGTTTAATTGATAATTGATGTAATGAACTAGATATTCATGCACATGGTTTTTGTTTTTTAACGGTCAAGTATGATCATATACAAAGATACCCCGATACGTTTCTGCCCATTAAAAATAATCAATGACCTTATATCTAATATGAAGGTAGGTAATTTCTTCCACTGAAAACGTACATCATGTCGTTTTAATTGCCGTAACTGCTTTTAAAGTTGGTGGATGTTTATAAAATTGGTCTTATTTTGCCTGAAAGGGATGAATAAAAACAATAAAGTACGAAAAAAAAAAACTTGTCAAAGAAATCGTGCTACATCACTAAGTCGAAAACGCGTTTGGTCGGAAGAGATCTGGCCGAGGGAACCTCGCCAATCTAAAGCCACAATTTCAGTGTTGAATTGTATGGACAGATATTGATTGAAGTAACAAATAAACCTAAAATGAATACTTGTTATTACATTTTTTTTATTTTAGTCAGCCTTTTTTCTTCCACCTTAAAAATTCATCCGATTCGTCCTTGACCGATGAACAGCTACGTTTAAATTACGGATTGAAGTAACAAATAAACCTAAAATGAATACTTGTTATTACAATTTTTTTATTTTAGTCAGCCTTTTTTCTTCCACTTTAAAAATTCATCCGATTCGTCCTTGACCGATGAACAGCTACGTTTAAACTACGGATTCTATACAGTTCCTATCGAGCGACTCGGTGACATTGCTGGTGTAGTTTTGTTCTCGATTTAGTCACAGAATCTTCTCAAAACAATGATTTTCAAGCCAGCACAAGTGTTCATTTCAGGTATATTTGTTTCTTTCTCCAGCATGTGTCCATACAATTCAACACTGACATGACATTGTGGTTTTAGTTTTCCTTTAGTTTTATACGGGAGAAATTGGCGAGATTCTCTCTTCCGACCAAACGCATTTTAGAATTCGCGAACATTATAAGGGCGATTCCTCAGGCAAGGGTGTGTTTTTATGTAGCTGTATGTATATATGATATGGCCATTGAAACCAACTCCCTGGCCAAATCCATAACATAATCCCATAAACCTATCGAAGGGTGAGAGCGTAGTGCTTAGGTATTTACATGCACTTAGCCTAGTATTTGCTCGTTCTCAACCCACGATATTCATCTTTGCTAGCTCCATTTTTTGATAAGAATTTAACCTCACCATGATCACATCTGTTGTTGGTCCCAGTCCAACGGCCTTCACACCCATATGGACAAACCCCTGTCATCCGGTAGGTACCGGTAGTGACGTCACTACAGTGACACACGTCACTACAATCCCATCCGCACCAGCCTGGTAAACACTCTGTTACAAAAAAAATCGAATTATAATTACACGTCATAGAGAATTTTTTTATTTGATCTCTTCAATAATGATGACAATTGCCACCGTTTGCGTTTATTAATATATATTTCATTAGAAATAGTTCCTAGCTTATGCCCCACTCGGAATCATACTTACACAGTATTTTGCTAACGAATGTCTTAGTTTTGACGTGTCCATCTTAAAGCTAATATGAATAATTAATGATAATTTAAGAAAATTAAAAATGATAATAAATGGGAAATTAAAAATATATTAAAATATTAAAATAACTGCAAAATCTAGAACAGCTAAGATTGTCGATTTTTTTTTTCAATATCATAAATACAATATTTAAAACAGAGGAAAATGTACGAAATTTAATCTAATTTAGCTGTTACCTGCGAACACTTCAACTTCACAGAGTACAAGTATTCTAGTCAGGCTGAACGTAACAGTTTGTCCATCAACTGGTGGTATAATGCTTATCTCTCGGGGAAGGTATTTTAAGACGTTGTTAATAACGATGTCATATTTAACCCAAGGTGATGATCCGCCGGGTTGTGATATATTCAAACTGAAGCCTGCAGTTTGATCTGAAAAGACATTTGATTTATGTGCAAAACATTAACACAATGAATAGGAAAAAAATGGGCATTGTAAAATTCAAGAAACAAAAACAAACAAAAAATATGTCTCACATTTCTATTCACAGCTACCTGTCATTGCATTGTTAAATGAAGATGTTTACTAAGTGAATACAAACAATTTACAAATCTCATTAAAATCGTTTTTACTGCTATACTTTACACTGTCTACGATCTGAACATATAGAACAGAAAAGCTTTACAGCAAAACAAATCATCACAATGCCATAATTGTCACTTAAAATACTTGTTACACCACTCTTTTCCTTTTCGCTCTCTGATTAGTTACTTATATTTCAATACGCGCAGACATCTTTCTTTTTGATTTGCCATTAAGTTAGTTCCATAATGATAAAACAACTTTAAGAAAACACAACATGTCGTGATATTCATAAGTCAAAATACCATGATAGCTGTTGTGCAAGGAAACTTTTATTTCCTTTTCCGGAAACTAAATGTCAATCTTCAAATTAAAAACTGCTAAAAATCTGACATCTTTGGCAAAATCCTATATGTACATTTATATACATATGAGCGAATTGATCAATAGAGCTCCAACCCGCTGCATTTGTAACATACAGTTCCTTACACACAAAACGCTGTCTTCGGCACTTTGATTCCGAATAAAGGTTAAAAAGGAGGAGCCAGCAGTTAATTCAGCCAGTCTGTGCTTGTCTTTGGAGATGTCCAAAAGGAAGAGAAGCTACTATTTTTGTTGTTTTTTCAGGTACAGTTAGTTTGCTTGAAAAAGAGGCAACAAATGTATCACAATTCTCAATATAAAAGGATACTCTGGAAGGGAAACAGTGTGTGTTCCACTCCGGGGTTACCCCGAGCCCAGTCTTTACCAGGATGGAAGGATAGGTTACGGATCATTTCAGTTGCTTTTGTATATACATGTAAAAATTATATTTTTATTGCTGGCGACGGTCTGAGGTTCCCTAGGTTTAGCCTTGATCAGATATGTCTGTATGTAATACATGTATACTTGTTTGTATTCAAAATAACGGGGCCAAGTAGACATTGCTTATTTTACCTGTTATTTATTTCTTAGAATCATCCCCAATTTTTTGTCTTAGTCACAGGAATCAAGTAAATTTATTACATCATTGTATTTATGTTGCAAATCTTCAAATATATTCAAGCACAGTTAACCCTGTCCATTGTGTACTAATGCGTGATAAACGCTCAAAATCGTTAAATTTTAGGCATTAATATAATTATTTCTTTGAATAAGTAAGCAAGCGAGAGAGAGAGAGAGAGAGGCGTATTTTAATTGTTTTGAACAGTTACGTATCACAATTATACTCATATGTTGTAAATTTAAAACCACGAAAACTGGCACTTTTAGAGAGTGTAAAGTAGTGAAAACTTTAAAGACCCGCGAATAGCAAAGTATTGCAGCGAATGTTGAAATCAAAAACATCATTTTCATTTTGCCTAAAATAATTACGGTATTAATAGTCTTATTCTTACCAAAAAGTAAAGGCATTGTGCTGATTCCAAAGTAGATACACATATAATAAAATAATTTATTATATTACATGTAGCAACTAATTACGGATATCAATTTGAACAACATACTACATTTAATGTATTATATAGTGGATACTTGTTGGTTTCAGTGGAATAACATTTTTAATTCATTGAGTGAGGAGGATAATCAATACTTTCAGTAGTAGCACAGCCACGATTGCAAATCTTGATTTTCCCTAATCACGAGATGAATTAAAATAATATACCACTGAAATAAATATGTTTTTTAATGCTATTCTGTGACACTTTACACTTTGTAATTGAGTTCATCAAAGATTTACCCTGTGAGAGCCCTATTTCCTGAAATCGTTATTCAGTTTAAAAAACATTAACACACACAAAAAGCGTAAGCAACATTTCTTTTCAGAATTTCTTAAATATTTGTTATATCAACGTAGAAATTAATTAAAATGTCGTGAAAAAGAAAACAATTTCTTTTAAAATGAACATTTTACAAAACAGAGACATTTTTAAACAGTGAAGTTACCATTTTAATTTACTGTTATTTCCCTATAATCCACCGAAAAAAAAGAAAAGAATTTTTTTTAAATAAAACATGTTACTTGTAATATAATTAATTGCCCAATCATATACGTACATAGAAAAGCAGCAGGCACTCTTGAGTAAACATGTATTTCTTCAATTCGAAATGTTGAGGGAAGCTGTAGTTGCCACCAATGTATTTGAAATGGTTCTTCTGTGGTAGCTGAACACATTTTGTAAAAGTCCCGTATGGCCTCTCCACGCAACATTGGCCGCCCATCTACTGCTTTGCTAGAATTCAAAGCTTCTTCCGTGAATAACGTCGATGATTGCCTTGTGTCTCCATTAAATGACACTTGACGCCCTGAAAAGGGACACAGGAACGATACAAGTGGAATAGGTAATAAGGGTCCGTATTCTGTCTTAAATGTCTCATATGAGAAGTAATTATACTGTAGTATAATGTAGCTGGTAACATACGAGTGTAATAATTCATGTACGTCAATAATGTATATTCTGTTACAATAGAAAAACTGACACGAAAGTGTGATTCTCTTTTTATCGGATTTAATAGTACTACAGGAATATAACATGATAAAGTCACCTCCTCATATTGCAAGCATGGATAATCTAGACTAACCCCCATATATGTCCACCTCACACAGTGACATTCTAGTCTTGGTGACCTGAAATATAACTCTCAGATGACGAGTGACCACTGGACTGGTACACATCACCTCCATGACCTCTTCCCCGGGACTGTCCGGGTGTTCATAACACATCGTTGGGAAATTGGTGCCGTTCTGTCCGGCCTCTACTTTGAATCCACGGAAAAACTCTGTCAAATACATAACACTTTATAAGACGGCTGTGTGAAGTTGGCTCGACATACGACATACAACATACGACATTCAACTCTCACTATTCACGACATTCGCGACATTGGACATTCAGATTTTGAATGTCGCACGCGACATTCACGACATTAGACATTCAGATTTTGAATGTCGCGGCACGACATTCACGACATTGGACATTCAGATTCTGAATGTCGCACGCGACATTGGACATTCAGATTTTGAATGTCGCGGCACGACATTCGCGACATTGGACATTCAGATTTTGAATGTCGCACGCGACATTCACGACATTGGACATTTAGATATTGAATGTCGCGGCACGACAGTCGCGACATTGGACATTCAGATTTTGAATGTCGATTTTGAATGTCGCACGCGACATTCACGACATTGGACATTCAGATTTTGAATGTCGCGGCACGACATTCGCGACATTGGACATTCAGATTTTGAATGTCGCACGCGACATTGGACATTCAGATTTTGAATGTCGCGGCACGACATTCGCGACATTGGACATTCAGATTTTGAATGTCGCACGCGACATTGGACATTCAGATTTTGAATGTCGCGGCACGACATTCGCGACATTGGACATTCAGATTTTGAATGTCGCACGCGACATTCACGACATTGGACATTCAGATTTTGAATGTCGCACACGACATTCACGACATTGGACATTCAGATTTTGAATGTCGCGGCACGACATTCGCGACATTGGACATTCAGATTTTGAATGTCGCGGCACGACATTGGACATTCAGATTTTGAATGTCGCCGACATTCACGACATTGGCATTCAGATTTTGAATGTCGCCCGACATTCATTCAAAATCTGAATGTCCAATGTCGCGAATGTCGTGCCGCGACATTCAAAATCTGAATGTCCAATGTCGTGAATGTCGTGCCGCGACATTCAAAATCTGAATGTCCAATGTCGTGAATGTCGTGCCGCGACATTCAAAATCTGAATGTCCAATGTCGTGAATGTTGCGTGCGACATTCAAAATCTGAATGTCCAATGTCGCGAATGTCGTGCCGCGACATTCAAAATCTGAAAATGTCCAATGTCGCGAATGTCGTGCCGCGACATTCAAAATCTGAATGTCCAATGTCGTGAATGTCGCGTGCGACATTCAAAATCTGAATGTCCAATGTCGTGAATGTCGTGCCGCGACATTCAAAATCTGAATGTCTAATGTCGTGAATGTCGCGTGCGACATTCAAAATCTGAATGTCCAATGTCGTGAATAGTGAGAGTTGAATGTCGTATGTTGTATGTCGTATGTCGAGCCAACTTCACACAGCCTTATAAGACTGCAAAATTCTGTGATGGTTTAAAGATTAGATTGTCAGCAAAAAGCGACAGAGAGAGGTTACTATACCTCATTATGCAATTGTTCATTTCGTAATTACGAGATGAATAAAGTTCCAAATATTGAAGCAAACATGCACTTTTTGGTAAATGTAGACTGCGTGTAAGAACTTAGAGGTAAGTATCAATATATTTGAGATTAAATAAGAAAGACATCAGTTAAAAAATAACAGATAAACAAGAGTGCCATAGGGACCCTAAATCGCTCAAATGAGTATAGGGTTTCCCAAGGAACATCTGTACTAAACCATTTTGAAATCTGGCCAGTAGTTTTAAAGAAAATGATTTTTAAATTTTTCATAATTCATTTCTTTCTTTTGCCAATGCAACCAGAGTTCTACATGAATCATGTTTATTTTAACAACTTTTATGAAGGTTCACCCAAGGATCTAACTAAATACTGCCCGGCGGTTTCAGAGATGTCGTTTAAAGGTTTTTTCTATATACATACAAGGAAAATTAGCCCCGCCCCTGGCGGCCATTTTTTTTTACGGATCGGAATAATTTTAACAAACGTGGTAGTTTTTTACTTTAGGAACATATGTACCAAAACATTTAGAAATCTGGCAAGTAGTTTTGAAGATGATTTTTAAAATTATCTTTTATTTTTATTCTGTTGCTACGGCAACCAGAGTTCTAAATGGATTTTAGCAACTTTTTTGAAGGTTTACCCAAGGATCATCCATGCCAAGATATATCAAATTCTGTCCAGCGGTTTCAGAGGAGGTGTCGTGTAAAACAAATTATTGACGACGCACGACGGACGAAGCACGACGACGGACACGGGGTGTACCTGATAGTTCACCATTAGCATGTTGTGCTCAGGTTAGCTAAAAACATAGGATAATACTATGTTATTTAAATCAGCCACTGACACCCTGTGAACTAAACAGTTACATTTGTACCTATTTGTTTCATCTAAATATCATTTTTAGAAAATATATTGACTTTTTAATAAGATTACATGCCCGAAATATACGATGATAGCGCGTAGATGTTTTCAAAAATAACGTTAAACATAAAATAGGGGATCTGAAAGAATGATATTTTGGTTTTGCTAAAATGTTTAATTCAAAATATTTGTTTATCGAACGGGAAGACGGGTAACTCAAAAATAAAGATATGTTATTTTCTTTTGATGAAGTTGAAAAATTAGATAGCTTGAGTTTAAGAAAATTTTAAAATACTTTGTGTGAGTTGTAAAAGTACTATTTGTAAGGACACCGGTGAAATATTGCATATCAAATATCAAATCTTTTTGTGTTAACATAAAAGTGCACTATTTTACTGGCTTAATATTGTGGTATACAATAAAGATAAATATGTTTTAGCTACGGGACCCTCAATGGTATACAGTTATCCCAGCAACTTCACTCATGGAAACAGCCATGTTTGAAGGAAACACGTGATAAAAATGTCCTTATCCTTAAAAAAGACATCTTACATATTTTTATTTCGGATTTTGATATTGCCAATGTTACATAACGGTACAATATTTCCATATGCAAATGATATTGAAATTATTTAATGTAACGATTTGTTCTGTAGTTTTCTTTGAAGTTATCAATATGGTTTAGTGCGTTATGCTTACATACTTATTTCAATAACCTCACCCCCCCCCCCCCCCCCCCCCCCCCCCCTCTTTTTTCTGTTTGTTGTTCAAGTAAAGCTCAAAATAATGTTAGCTCCCCTTATGCATGTAATCATAACTTGAAAAAAGTCTATGAATGTATGACAGTAAATACCATGCGACGGTAATGTGTTCAGGCGTGTTACCTCTATCATCAGTATTTATATATAGCACCAATCCAACAATATAGAAGTCCCTGGTGAATTCAATGCTCCAGAAGTGTCGTTCATTGTCCGCCAAATTGAGATCTGTACCTGTTAGACAACATGTTGACAGGTTCCCGTCCACAGCTGATGATGCAAAATCTGTACTGATACCAGTAGGTGGGTGATTTCGTTCCAATTTTTTATTTGGTGTTATACTCCCTTCCAAATAAAAAAAAGTATATGTGTAGATATGTAGATCAATACTGATTAACAAGAGCACCGAATGCAGATGCCAACACTCGACTGTTATTTTATTTTCAGAAAGGAGGTGGGGGTCAAAATGGACCTACAAGTTATAGCCCTTGATGAGAATATAGCCCTTGTGATAAATTTAATAGCTAGACGTTAGGGCCTAAGTTAAAGTTATTCACAATAACTATTTTAATAAAGGGAGAGGAATTCGGTCAAAATAGACCCAAGACTTGTAACTTTGATATTGAACAAGTATATGAAGTATGATGAAAGAAAGTTTAATAGTATAGAAGTTATGGCCAAGGTTAAAGCCTACGCCGCCATGCAACGACACCAGAGCGTCAACAACTTCTCGTCTTAAGTCTTTGAAAAACAGCAAACAAAGAAGTGACAGCGTCATATTTCAGGATAGATTAATGATTTCATAAATAATTTATTTATACTCTCTATATATAGATCTAATAGCCCACTATATCTTGAGGTCAAAGTAGTGTATAATCAACCTAAACAGTAAATCTTAGAATCAAGATACTTCAATTCACGTGATGTTGATACGAATGATTATCTCGCCAACAAGTAATTAATATGCGATATAATTACTGAATCGATAGATAACAGGTAACAAGGATATTGCCTTGTTTAATCCAGGACCGTTAATTGTATCCTACTGAAATATTTTATTCATTTATTTATTTATTTATTTGCTTAAGAAAAGTGATAATGAGGAATGTTTATCAGATCTATTAATTTCGACCGGATATAATTTGACGTACTGTACTGACACCCGGGCCCCATCCATCCACGTGCACATCCGGTTGGACATTCCCCGGATATTGTGTTGCATTGTTCATCATTAACACAGTGACATTGGTTGGGACAATCTTCCCCGAAACTTGTTATGTTGAAGTGAGGATTGGGAGGACAAACTGAAAAATAAATATGTTCCATCTTCACATGCAAGATCTTCACTGTCATGATTTGAATAAAGGTGTACAGACAAGAATGGAAAAGTATTCGTTGTCACAACAAAATGTGTTGGAAGGCACTACGGGTCCAATTTGGAAGCAAAGGTGCGGTGCGTTGATGCATTACTATATCCGATAGAATGATATCTAACGCACCCAGGGAACAGAATTATCAATATGTTTATGAATAGCATACATTTGAATTCCACATTTTTTTTTACTTACCAGTCTTAGCAGTTAATCTGATGATATAAAATGACATGAGGAGCGTTATGGGACGTTATGGCCATTGGTTTACAATTTGACATAAATGAACAGACATTTATTCCTCTATCAGCCCTTAATGTTTTTTTTTTTATTCTTATACTAAATTGTTATCAATTTATAGAAATAAAGACGCCACTGAATCTTGCCTTATCTATGCACAATAAAATCTGTTTTATACACATTCTGCAAGGTTTTGACATATCATAATGATATTTTGCATCATCATCATTATCATCATAATCATCATCATCATGAGCATCATCATCATCAGCAGCAGCAGCAGCAGCAGCAACAACAACAACAACAGTACTTCTGAAGAAAAGGCAGATCTAACATGACAGCGCTAGTACATAATGTTATATACTTGAAGATATACTTGTAGAAGCTTAACTGATATTCATGAGTTTTCTCCCTTGTTTTTGTTTACCGCCTTTAGTATTAGCTCGCTGTAAGCTGAAGAAGTTCATTTTAAACGTCGACTGTCTGATACTTAATAACCTGCTGGCGTAGTGGCAGCGGTTCATACGTTTACCCTATAACGTCAAGGACTGTGAATTAGTCGAAATAACAGCAAGAAAAGTTAGATAGAACCTCGCCAAACCGAACATCATTAAACCGAAATTCTCGCCATTTTGAAGTTTATTTTCGGTCCCGATTTCTTCCCTTTTTATTTTACTAAAAATAAATGGTTAATCCGAATTTCGCTATTTCTATTTTTTTAGCTATTTCGAAGTAAGAATCCCGGTCCCGAGGTCGCAATTCATGTACATTTTTCAATTTTTATTTCGAAGTCAAATTTCATAATTTCGTGAACTAATTATCGTCCTTATTATCAATCGTATGCGGGTCAGTAACCAAGTTTATTTTGTGGGGGTACCTGGAGTGATGGCTCAGGCAAGTTTTTCACATCTTTTTCGAGATTGGGTTGGGCAACGTATGTCCCACCGGGAATGTTGATTATTGCTAATCGATGTCTGACAGGTTGCATAATATGCACGTGCCAGCAGATAAACCCAGGTGTCAGATCTTTAGTACATTCCTTATCATTGCGTTCGTTACCGGCATGCGACGCTACCTGAAACAGCAGATCGACGGCATGTATCATTGTTTGACATGGTAGAATGATTAAGTTCACCAGAAGCATCTAAGTAGATCATGATATATTTTCATTACTTTTCATAACTAGCAAATAGTATATACGTACACCTAATAGGTGGTTTTCACGGCATAACGATTTCCACAATATGCACCGGTAATGAAAACGCAGACATGCACGCTCACAAAATTAAATTTTCATCGGATTTTAAATCCGAATAATCGTTATTTCGAAGTTTTCAGCTTGGTCACAAGGGCTTAGATTTAACAAGGTTCTACTGTATTTCCATAAACTGTGAATAGACAGGAAAGTTCAAAGGTAACTGCTTACCGTTGAAGCGAAACTTATTTAGGAACAATGGCACGTAGCATTCGTGCTCCCAAACAATGGCAGCTGACAAAACATGAAACAATAACTTCATTCGTGGCCTGGAGGCAAAATTAACAATACACATTATCCCTAGATCCGAACTTCGCAGTATCTTTAGTGGACGGAGTTACATGTGGACGAAAAACAACAGCTGCGCCCCTACGTGGCCTTACAAATGATACGGGTAAAACTGCTGTAAAGTTAGGTCAAGTACCCATTGTCCTATCATTTCCCGGAACAATATCGTTAAAAACTCAACAAGTATAAATAATGTGAGGCAAACCATAATTCCAGACCTCAGGGGAACACTTTTTGGACTTTGATGACATCAAACTAGAACAAGGGAAACGCCCAGAAGATCTATATCAGCGCCTTGCTAGCTTCGTAGATGACAACCTACTGAAAGCAGGTTTTTTCTATAAACCATCATGGTGAAGTACCTACTAGAGATGAAGTAATTACCCCCACAGTTGAGAATTTTATTGTCATAACTTGGCTCCGCCTCTTGCACCCCAACATGCCAGCTCTTGTTAAACAGAAGTATGCAACAGAACTACGCTCTAGAACACTGGCTTCACTAAGACCAGATATTTCACAGGTTATCACTGGCCTCCTTGATGAAATCCTTTCTCTCAATTAAGCTAAGGTGTTACGTTCTTCGTTCAGAAAGACTGACAATAATCCAAAGCCTCGTGATACCCCCATTTGTCCTCTGTGCAAACAGGCTGGCCGACAGAAATATCAACACTTCCTGAGTAAATGCATGTTCCTACCAGATGACGACAGCAAATATATCTCCTCGAGCAGAGTTCGTCAGTCGACAAATGTGCAGTCAGACGATGACCTTGATGATCCCGTAGTACCAGAGTATAGTGACCATGACGTTCATGAATCAATTCAAAAGTACTGGCAAATAAAACATGTGAGCACAAAACAGTCACCATCTATGAAAGCTTTCTTTCGACATTTTCCTCTTGTACTTACACTTGATAGTGGCGCAGAAATCAGCATGATTAAAGAATCTGTGGCCAATTACATTGGTGACCCAATCAAACGTACAAACCGGAGCGCACTCCAAGCCGATGGTGTTACGCCTTTGAAAATTATTGGAGAGACCCACATTGTACTTTCACGGGGACAAACAGAACTTACATTAGAAGATTTAGTTGTGAACGGCCTAGATGTCGACGTCTTGGCAGAAAATCCATTCATAGCTACTAACGACATTGCTATCAGACCCGCCAAGTGTGAAATCTCTATTGGTAATCTCGACAAGGTCAAATACAGCTTCAGTATAACTGACACTCGAAGTGTGAGACGGACTCAAGCATTCATGTTAAGGACAAAGACACCTACTTCTGTTGTGTGGCCTGACTCCTATTTAGAACTCAATTTGCCTATTGAACTTGGTGCTGAAAGTACTGTAGCCATTGAACCAAAATCTGTATTGCGTAAAAACCAGTGGCCATGTCATCAGGTTGTAGATGCTGTAGGTGGCTGCATCAGATAGCGGAGCCCCAGCTTGTACACATTGGCTTAGTCAGATACACAACCACCCCACAAACAGAACCAACCAAACTGGACCCACCGAAAGTCATGCCAAACAAACAAAGCAACAGCCCTCATTCTGTCAGTGTTTTCCTTGATCCCGACAACACACTGCACAAAGACTGCCGCCGTCAGTTCAACGACTTGTTACAATATGATGAAATATTTACACCAGACTTAAAAACTTACAATGGTGCGTCTGGCAAGTTTGAATCTGTCGTCAACATGGGTCCAATGGACCCCCCCACAACGTGAAGGGAGGGTCCCGCAATATTCTAAGGACAAACTTACGGAGCTTCAGTCCAAATTTGATGAGCTTGAAGAGTAGAGTGTGTTTAGCCGTCCTGAAGATGTTGGAGTCTCACCTGAATATCTGAATCCCTCATTCTTAGTTAAGAAGCCACATGGTGGGTACCGGCTGGTCACCGCCTTCTCTGACGTCGGTCGGTATAGCAAGCCCCAACCAAGCTTAATGTCAGATGTGGACCCTACGTATAGTTGGCCATTGGAAGTACGTCATCAAATCAGACTTGACCAGTGCATTTTACCAAATCCCGCTAGCTAAGGAGTCAATGAAATATTGTGGTTTAGCAACACCATTTAAGGTTGTCTGCGCTATGGTTATGCCCGGATCTGAGACTGCCCTCGGGGAACACATGTGTAGAGTACTTAGTGACCAAGTACAACAGGGTTTTGTGGCAAAGTTAACAGATGACCTCTATTTTGGCGGAAATAATACAGATGAGCTTCTCAAGAACTGGCAATCTGTTTTAGAAGCCTTGCAGAAAAATGGTCTAGTTATCCCCAGCCAAAACTGTATTTTGTCCCAGGTCAACGCGCAGTGCCCGTGAAACAGTGCATGGTCTACGTTCATTCATTGGCGCATACAAATTTCTTGGACGAGTCCTCCCACATTGTTTTACTTACCTTAGTCCATTAGATGATCTTATAGCAGGGAAACAATCTCAAGAAAAGATTTATTGGTCAGACACATCCATTAAGTTCTTTAAAGATGCCCCGTCAGCACTCTGTAATCACAGATCCATTGTCATACCTAGACCATCAGACCAGCTATGGATAGTCACTGATGGGTCAGTCTCCCTGCGCGGTATAGCGGCTACTCTGTATGTGACAAGAGACAAAAGGTTACTTCTGGCAGGATTATTCAGTGCAAAATTGCGCAAGCACCAAGTCATTTGGTTACCGTGTGAAATTGAAACATTAAGCATTGCTGCAGCTGTAAAACACTTTAGACCTTACATTATTCAGTCAGTATCGCAGGCATATGTCTTAACCGACAGTCAGCCTTGTGTACAGGCATGTGAAAAACTTTGTCGAGGGGAATTTTCGGCAAGTCCCAAAGTGACTTCATTCTTAGCAACTGTAAGCCGGTATCAGACCAGTGTCCGCTATCTTGCCGGATCAGCTAATGTCCCTTCTGACTTTGCAAACAGAAACGCATTAGACTGCTCTGATCCAAACTGCCAAATTTGCACATTCATCTGTCAGACTGAAGACTCAGTGGTACGGAGAGAACCAATCATCACGCCTTCCTTTCACCACCAGATCAGCATGGCTACAAATCCAGTCAGAATGTCCAGACCTTCGCCGTACCCATGCTCACCTCAAACAAGGGACGCGCCCGTCTAGGAAACTTAAAGGGCGTGAAGCGATATCTACAAGTTGTTACTATTGCCAAGGACAATTTACTTGTGGTTAAGCGCACAGACCCATTGTTTTCATCATCTGATCTGATAGTTGTCCCTCGTTCTGCTTTAGACATTTTGGTTAGTGCCCTACATATTAAACTAGTCCACCCATCGAAATACCAGCTTGAACAAGTGATGAAACGACACTTCTATGTATTAGACTTGCACAACACCATTGACCGAGCTACAACCCACTGCCATATGTGTGCATCCTTACAAACATTCCCAGACTGTGTCCTTAAAAAATCTAGTGAGCCCCCTCCAAATTTGCAGCTGGTATAATGAAACGGAATCTACAAAATATCTTAGTCCTCAGAGAAACAGTTACTAGTTACACTAAGACATGTATTATCCCAGGTGAGAGAAGAGACACAAATCGGTAAAGCCTAGCTTGTTTGTGTGCAGAGTTACACCTCTTAGATTGTCCTCCCGCAGCTATCCGTGTAGACCCAGCTCCTGGATTTGTAGCTCTTCAGTCTGACAATGTATTACAAAAGTAAAACATTGTGGTGGATGTTGGTCGCGTTAAAATGTAAACAAGAACCCTGTAGCTGTAAGAGCTATTAAGATATGAGCCCGATAGAGGTCCAGTTTCAAACTTAGGTCTAACTATTACAGTGGCAAGACTGAATTCACGTCTACGGGGAGCAGGTCTATCAGCTCGAGAGCTATGGTCACAGCGCTCACAGTTTACCCTGGACCAGTTGCCCATATTGGACAGGGAAATCGTCATACAGCAACATGACTCACGGAATTCAAATCATCCACATAGTGAGAAGTCAAAGTCTAGGCAAAGTGGTAACAGGCCCTCGGGGAGTGTTGTGCGCATTGGTGATCTAGTATATTTGTTTTCTGATATAAGTAAGCTGAATGCACGAAATATGTTTCTAGTTGTGTCATGTGATAGTAATTGGTGTTTCATAAAAATTCTCAGGAAATCAACGACGTGCCTCAAGCTATAAAGTCAAGCAAAGTGAGTGCTATCGCGTTCCAAGTTATATAGAGTTTTCTGATTCGCCCTCAGTGTATTCCGATGCTAGTGTTTCTGATAATGAGTGTGATGATCAGTCAGATGACAATCCGCCCCCAGCACCTGCAACAATCCCAGACACATTAAATGTATCTACCCAAAACCACATGGATTTTAGATGTAGTTCCTATATTCATTGGCGAGTCACCATTGTCACCAGCAGACAGCGGGGACAACAATCCATCTAATGAAAATAACGTTTGAATGCAGCCTATCGACTCCACATCAAGACCAAAACGTACCAGAAAAAAAAAACTAGCTATCTTTTTGATTATGTACTTTAAACTGTTAATTGAGGTTCCTAGTCATCACTGTCCTTCTATTCCGAGTTAAGCTTGATTTTTGATTCCACCACACAGTTTTGTTTTGGTAAATGTCAAATACAGAACTATCTTACTTCATTATAGTTTGCATCTTAATAGTTGTGTTTTACTAAATTGCTGATTACTATCATGATTTTTAAGAAAAAAGCCATATGCTGCTGAAAGCTTTATGCAAGCAAGTTTTATTTCTAGTTTCATTCAGATGAGAAAATTTTGATTTGTGTATTGATGAGAATTAATGTATAAGTTTAGGCTTGCCTATCTACATGAATTGTGTTTGGTGTATTAATTTACGTAGATGGTATGCGTGAATGATTAACCTATGTACTATTGAACTATAAAGAAATGCATTATATATGCACTTGCCACAATATGTACAAGTTTTTTTTATATTTTTATTATAGATTGTTACTTTACAAAGAGAGAGGTAGCCGGTACATGAGTTCTCTCCCTTGTTTTTGTTTATCGCGTTTTGTATTAGTTCGCTGGTTTTGGTGTTCCATGTTAAATTGAAGATGTTCACTTTAAACGTCGACTGTCTGATACTTAATTCCCTGCTGGCGCAGGTGTATCTTGTTTTACATGTTTTAGCTATTGTAGTGAAGTATATAAAATGCATGAATCGATAATGCTTTTGAAATTTTGGATACGTTGGAATTTCCCCTCTAAATATGAACTGTTTTGACCTCATAATTGTTCCTTTGTATAAAGACATAAAATACAAGGAAATCAATTTCTGTATTTAAGCCCGCTTCGTGCATGTGTCCCGCGCTCTAAAAACGGATAACAGTGGTGTAGTGACAGTGATGTGCTGTACTTGTCTTATAACGGGAAGACTCGTACGCATAGATCATAGTGAAGACGATCACCATGACAAACACAATTATGATGATGCTGCTGCTGCTGATGATGATGATGTCCTTCATTGAGAAAATGTACGTAACGATCAATCATTGATGTCAATGGAGAAATCGATGTTGGACCCCATAGTGCGTTAGCATGGGACATAACAACGAACGTTCAGGTCCATATTAGAAGCTGACCCCATAGTGCGTTGGACCCCAAAGTACGTCCCACAAAGCTGCCAAAAGAAATGAAATACAATAAGGTAACAGTTATGTCATGAATAAAACGCAAGTGTAAAACACGGGTGCATGTAAGTTGTTGTCACACGTTACATCTGTAATACCAATAAAGCATTGTAAAACATAACAAGAGGGCCATGATGGCCCTGAATCGCTCACCTGATTATAATTGAGCAACATACATTATGTTGGATTTTTCATACTGACCTACCTTTTGAGCCACATGACCAAACTTCGAACTTGTTCAAGATTTTATGGAAACAGACATTCCGACCAAGTTTCATGAAGATATTGCCAATAATGTGGCCTCTAGAGTGTTAACAAGGTTTTTTCTCAGATTTGACCTCATGGCCTGCTTTTTGACCCCACATGACCCAACTTCCAACTTGTCCAAGATTTTACGGAAACAAACATTCTGACCAAGTTTCATGGAGATTGGGCCAAAAATGTGACCTCTATAGTGTTAACAAGTCAAATTGTTTAAAACGCACGTCGCACGACGGACGCCGGACGAAGGGCGATCACAAAAGCTCACCTTGAGCACGTTGTGCTCAGGTGAGCTAAAAATATAACGGAAAGAAAATTTCATTTAACACGTGTTTATTGTGCTCATATTTCACTCACCTCACTTTATTATTTTTTTTATCAAACATTTACAGTTTTACACAAGGAGCAACAGAAATTTATTACCTGGTTTACAAATATTTACAGATTTACACAGGGAGAAACTATAATTTATTACCTGGTAACGCGTACTTTCACGAGTGAAATAAATATCTTTGAAGAAAAACGAAAAATTTGTTTTGAATATAAGGAAAAAGCTAAAGTTGTTGTTAAAGAGACTAGTTATTTCTTTCAAACAAGTACGACTTACTCAATACTCGTATATAGAAGCAAACGCAACTCACTTTTCTTTGTTTAATTGTTAATACGAACAAAAGCCTAAATAGTATGAAAAAGAATACGTCTCTAAAACAGTTATGTAGTACAACGATTTTAATCATTACATATATTCCAGAACTTCTCGTCGCCCTTGACACTTTGTTTCTTATGTGAGGATATGGGTGTGTCTTTCTATTTTAAAAATCCTCGTGCACGGGAAACCTGTTCTTTGTCTTTGAGCATAGTTTCCATGCTTTGTGGGTAAATCACGATTGCGAGGCGAGTGTTTAATCACGGCAAATAAACAATTTAAACCATCAGCAACCGAAGAGGCAAGACCTCCAGGACTGTGCAGTTCTTATCAATGATAAGATGAACAATAACAAGTTAAAAATGAACAATTCAAAGACAAAGTTTATTCTTTTCGGAAGTCGTTCACAGCTAAATAAGTGTAACCTCAAAGAAATCAATATATGCGGTGATGTTATTGAACTGTATAAGGCCCCTTGGTGCTTTTTGTATGAGTCCCTAAATTTCAAAGATCATTTTAAAAGAAAGTGTTAAACTGTTATGATTAATTATTTCAAGATTAAGAGCATTCGAAAGTATCTGTCAAATGAAGCCGCTGAAACACTTGTTAGACGGCGATAGCCGTCTAATGCTGAAGAACGAAATCAGGCCTTGCTAATTTGCATATTTTCCACAACATTTTTAACTGTACCTCTCCGCGCTTAGTGAGGATCCATGCAATGCGATTCTGCACTAACGAATACGAATGGAATATGTTACATAGACGTTTAAATCATTACCGTAACCGCTTTTAGTGTGTTATTGTTTGTTAACATGTTTTCTTTTGCCATTATTTTGCACTGGAAGCATCAATTTTAAGCGTGAAAAAAATATCCGTGACATTTTTTAACCAGAACAGCAACCCATCTTACGAACATGAAGATCGACTCCTGTAAAAAGAAAAAGTAGTGATCCGTATGTATGTAATTGACCTAAAGTAGTCCACACAATATTTTGCATGATGGCGAGTTAGGTTCCTCCCAGGGCATTTCTTAACTTTGAAATAGATAGGCAAACATTCTAGTATCTTAAATAATCAAATACCTGGTCAATTTCTACACATACAAAACAACAGATAGAATTCGCTAGCACTAGAGAAAGAGAATGACCTACTTAGGTATGCAGCTCTTTATGAATGAAAGGTTCATGACCTTTACTCCGGATTATTATGTTACAAACAGAACTTCTGTAGCAACAGCGGATGGAGTTTTTGTCGTCATGTGACTGCTCAATAACTTCAGAAACAATCGGTTTAGAATGTTAATCCCGTCGCCGTCTCTCAGCGCATTGTGCGCTTTGATTTTATCTTTAGTAATATCCCACTTAGATTATTGCAACATAATTCTTTATGGGATAGCTCAAAATGAATTATCCAGACCTCAACGTATTCAAAATATGTATGCTAAACTCATGTTAAATCGTACCATGTACGACAGTTCAAAACAGGCATTATTTGATCTTCACTGGCTTCCGATTAAAGCACAAATCGATGTCAAGATATTAACAAACATGTATAACTGTTTGGTTGGAAACGCACCATCGTATTTAACTGAGCCTTTGTCTCCTCAAGTGTCAAAGCGAGCCTTAAGATCATCTGAATACTCTGACGGTTGTTATGTTGTTCCTTTTAGTAAGAAAAAGACTTTCTCTGACAGAAGTTTAAGTACGATTGGTCCAAAACTGTGAACGGAATTACCTCTTAGTTTGAGACAATGTGAATCTGTAGAAATCTTCAAAACACAACTGAGGTCATTTTACTTCAAGGACTAATATGCACTGTTTTAAGTGATGCTAACGGCATTGCTGACTGTTCCTTATTGTTTTATGTACGATGTGTGTATATCTCTTCAGCTTTTATAATTTTCATTGTACATCGCCATTGAATATGTGTAGACATAGGCGTTTAATCAAGTTTGCGAGTTTCAAGAGTGTTTGATCAGTTTTGGTCAGTCTTTGGTTGGAAGAGACGAATTTGTATATCTTATACATCTTGGCATTCAGCAGAGTTTTTTTGTCAACGCTTATCTTACTTGAGAGAGCGACGAGATTTAAGGCACCGGACTCAGTCTCATTGCTCGATCCGTGAGTGTCAATAAAACATTTTAGACTACCCGGAGTTAGTTGTAGCACAGGTCGGCCGGGCCTCTATCCCGTACAAGACCCGAAAATCAGATCTTCAAATGACAACAAAATCATCGATCAAAGTCATCACCTTTTTCAGCCCGGTTCTGTCAAGTGCGCGAGTAGTGCAACCCGATTTATATACGATTTCTACAGGCAACTTAAACACGCCAGCTGTTTCAACTGGAGCAGGACTTTGTTGGATACTGGCCCGAGAATAGCGTGAAAATTGACTCATTTGATCATGGTGGGAACCGTTGTTCTGCTGACACAGAAGTGATACATGAAATGTCATTTTCACTAGCATTTGCATTGATTGGCATAGTAGCTTTATCAGGGGTTGACTCAACCCTTACAGTTTGTCTAAGCGAAATTGACGGGTCGTTTCTGACCCATTTGGGATTGTAGTGTTGTCTGCTCATGTGTTTAACATATACACCGCAATCAAGGTGAGAATAATGTGTAGCCTGGTCGGGACTCGAACCCGGAGCCTTTCAACACTCTTTCAGGGGGTTCATTCTCTTCGACTGGTGTATTCATATGAACACAAACAACCTAAAATAGTATAGAATAAATAGGTTTCGCTACTAAAATAGTTAATCTTCAATAGACCAACTCCAAATCGCTATGACAACCATTCAAACCGTAATTAAATTAGCGGCAACAAAGAGTACAACTAGAAATATGTCCAGAGGACACAGATGCTCCCACCCTTCGCATTTTCCAAAACAAAGGCCAACACCCAGGTGTGTTAAGTCATGTCCTGAGTAATAAATCCATGAAATGTAACACAAATACTTTCAGAGTTACGTGGGCCACAAGCATATATCCATGATGTTTCAAGTCTTAGTACAAATACTTTCTTAGTGACGCGCGTCACAAGCATAAAATTCAATATTTATCAAAAACAAAGGCCAATAACTCTGTAAACATAAAAAAATGGTTCGATGAAAATACCAAGGTGCGCAAGTTCATGTCTTGAATAATATTTCCATGAAGTTTCAAGTCTGTAGTACCAATATCAAAAAGTTTCAGGACTGACGGACGGACAAAGGCCCCTCATTTTCGGTTGGGGGAGGGGGGGGGGGGGGGCATAACAATGTAAACGTAAGAAACAGGAACTGTCACAGAGGTGACCTATACCTCGCATACTGTTTTTTAAGCAGTAACGATGAAAGTAAATGGGGAAATGTTCCGACCAAGTCTCATGAAAGGCCAGTATAAGATGAACCTTTAGACAATTTACATTTCATACAAAAGATAAAAATGTCCAAAACCTGGTTTAATATTTAATTCCTGTTATAAACAGTAGTGTAAGTCCATTTTCAGTAACATCGACCATTACCCAACAACACTACAAAGTTTCACCTTCAAACAAGCTATATATGTTGCAAGCTTGATTATATTAAAAAAGTCCATTTTTATGCTCACCGAAGGTGACGCATATAGTCGACGCTTCGTCCGTCCGTTCGTCCGTCTCACTTTCCTTGTCCGGACAATTTCTCAGGAACTAACGGCTTGAATTCAACGAAACTTTATGGGAAGCTTTATTACCAAGAGGAGATGCGCATATCGTCAGCATGACCCGGTTCCTAAATATTTCAAAGAGTTATGGCCCATTGACTTTTCGGCCTATAGTACATATTGCATCATTCTTGTCCGGGCTATTTCTCAGGAACTAATGGCTTGAATTCAACGAAACTTTATGGGAAGCTTTATTACCAAGAGGAGATGCGCATATCGTCAGCATGACCCGATTCCTAAATTTTTCAAGGAGTTAAGGCCCCTTGACTTTTCGGCCTATAGTACATATTGCATGATTCTTGTCCGGGCTATTTCTCAGGAACAAATGGCTTGAATTCAACAAAACTTTATGGGAAGCTTTATCACCAAGAGTAGATACGCATATCGTCGGCGTGACCTGGTTCCTAAATTTTTCAAGGAGTTAAGGCCCCTTGACTTTTCAGCCTATAGTACATATTGCATGATTCTTGTCCGGGCTATTTCTCAGGAACTAACGGCTTGAATTCAACGAAACTTTATGGGAAGCTTTATTACCAAGAGGAGATGCGCATATCCTAAGCATGACCAGGTTCCTAAATTTTTCAAAGAGTTATGGCCCATTGACTTTTTGGCCTATAGTACATATTGCATGATTCTTGTCCGGGCTATTTCTCAGGAACTAATGGCTTGAATTCAACGAAACTTTATGGGAAGCTTTATTACCAAGAGTAGATACGCATATCATCGGCGTGACCTGGTTCCTCAATTTTTCACAGAGTTATGGCCCCTTGACTTTTTGGCCTATAGTTCATGTTGCATGAATCTTGTCCGGGTTATATCTCAGGAACTAATGGCTTGAATTCAATGAAACTTTAGGGGAAACTTTATTACCAAGAGTAGATACGCATATCGTTGACGTGACCTGGTTCCTAAATTAAACAAAACCCCACAAAATTCAATATGCTAGTAATGTCAATCATAATCATGTCAGCTAATTGTCGTTTAGGCCATTAAACACTTTCAAATATCCAGTCATATGTCAAGAGTGTTGGTTAACCTCTTTGATATGAGCACACATTGAAATGTATGACTTAATTTTCAGTAGTATAAAAACTTAAAAAAATCAATGAAAGATCTGATGAGTAACACGTATTATCATATTAAATAGTAAACTGTTACTAAGTCTCCAAATTAGAGTTGGTAAAACATCTCATCTGATGAGGAGAATAGATATGATTTAGGAATGGGGATTTCAACAGCTTTGAGCTGAAAGGTCCTAAGTAAAATTTTGGGGGTGGGGCCTGACCCCTGTGTGATCTTGGGGGACACCAAAGTATTTACCATTTTATCTTCTGTCTCATCAAAAGGAACAAGAATATATGATATGGTTTACTGTTTAGAGAGTTAAGAGCTTTTTTTAACCCTTTTTTATGCTCACTGAAGGTGACGCATATAGTCGCCGCTTTGTCCGTCCGTTCGTTCGTTCGTCCGTCACACTTTCCTTGTCCGGACTATTTCTCAGGAACTAACGGCTTGATTTCAACAAAACTTTTTATGTGAAGCTTTATTACCAAGAGGAGATGCGCATTACCTGGATTCTATACATGATAAGCATGTGCTGATCCCATTCCGGTCCTTAACATATCCTCCCACCAAGGCCTTATTTGTAACAATGACGTTCTTCGGGGAGCATCTGTCAGTTCTTCTGACTTTCTTGTTTGGACAGACAGAAAGCATGGCCAAAGTTTATTTTAGTTACAATGACATTGACCATTACCCATCAGAGTTTCCATTGTCCCCGAAAAGCTTATCAAAGCGTATCTTCACACAAGCAATATATGCCCCAAACTTGACTACTATATCTGATAAAAAGTTAGTAAGAAAATTCAGTTTTGGAGAAAATCTAATTTAGTATAAGTGTCCTTGACCTATCAGGCGCACACAACGCATCGAAGCCTTTTGTCTTTACAAGGTATATCAGTACTAAATAATATCATAATCCTAAGAAAATATATCAGGAAAACTCCATCTTATGGACAGACAATAAGCATTTTTAGTAACAATGACCTTGACCACCCATCAGACCCAAAACAGCCTATCAAAGCTTTATGTTATCAAGCTATATATGTTCCAAACTTATTAAGTTAAGGGACAATCTATTTTTAGTATCAATGACCTTTACCTATCAGACCATACTGCGCAACTACACAAAGTATGCAAATTTGATTATAATATCTCATTCCTTACAAAAGGTGTTTCTCATTTTGCAGACAGTAAGCAGTAACAAGTCTATTTTAGTACCGGTGACCTTCACATTGGCCTATCAAACTAGATTCATCTTTACACAAGGTATAAATGTCCAAAATTTGGCCAAAATTTGTCACTTATGATAAACGTTTTTACCGACAAACTGATCAACTGACATAGAGTGATTCTAAAATATCCCCTCAAATATTCGTTTGCTAGGGTTTTATAAAAAAAACATTCGAGGATTGATTTGCCAATTGTTCTCTCTTGTAGATATTAATAATTAAAAAAAAGAAACTCTGAAAAGATTGTTCGATGGAAGAAAACGAGTCGACGACCGAGAAGAGAATAACGTTTACTTTATATAGGTGGGGAAGAAGCGGGAACCCATATTGTTCAACACGCATATTCCAAATTCTCAACTCTCAGACCATATTCAAATAAGGACTTTTAAAAATAATTATCATTCATATTAGACAGGTCAAAAGTTGATCACGGTGCAAAACAAAATTGACAAGAACAGAATATTTGACTTATAGACGAACACAACAAGCCCTGAAAAGATGCGAGTTTTTTCATGCCCCAGTGCCCAATTTCAGAATAATGACAATGGGTTTCACATAAAGAAACCGGTGGCCGAGAGGGACAGGCGCTTTGCTATGCAGTTGTGAATTCGTCTTCCACCGCCTTCCAAGTTACTGTGGAGATGCGAGCTAAAGTACTGGTCATCTTTTCAGTATACGTTCAGACTCCCAGGAAAGAGTTGTTAGGTTAACAGGCCATCTGTTAGCCTTTGATTATCGGCACACACACAGCGTTAATTAAAATCAAATAAACAAAGTGTAACACACAAAAACAAATGAAATAAAAAAAGAAACAAGTTTGCCACTTATAATTATAAAGCTGTGAGTTTTAATTTCAAACAGAAAAATAATTGTTGCAGCACTAGGAAATAATGTAGAATAGACTGACTAATAAACACGTCTCATTGTTGTAAACAATTAAAGTTTTATGGCACCCTCCATCACAGAATTAAGTAAATTCTACAGGAATGACATGGAAGCGAATTAAAAAAATCAGATCACAAGACTTGTTAACTTGTGCGCAAAAAAACGTAGAAATCCGTTGTCCGTTATTAGTGAATGAGCGAAGTGTGACAATATTAGCCAATGTTACCCGATGGCACTATTCTTCTACCAAAGATAAATGAATAATTGTTCTGTATTAAATATCTGAGGTATGAACGTCGTCAATAATTCCACATATAAATGTACACAACAGTCTACAGAGTCTTTCTTTCGAGTGTTCGTATAAACGCCACACAACATAATCTCGACAAAAAGGATAATCTCAAAGATTGATTATAGTCGAGGTTCCCCAGAAATTGAACAATACGTAGAACCAACTACACGGTGTTCCCCAGAAATGATACTATTTTTAGATTTATCATATTTCAGTGGATTCACCATAAATTATCGGAACCTGTGTTGTTGTTTTTTGTTTTTGTTTTTTAAACAATCATCACAACTACGGCGCCTCTCTCTCTCTCTCTCTCTCTCACACACACACAAACCAGCTCGTTTTTTTTTTTATAGTAACAGATGTTTTTAGAATGTAAGGTCAATTTGGTATGGTTCAACGATCCTCGCCGCACGAGTAAAATAAACGGGATTGCATATACCAAGTAAAAAGATATATACAACCTGAAACTCTCATTTTAATTTGGAATATCCTAAATATCCTAAAAATAAATTATACAAGCCCAAAATAGCACACCATTTATTCTGACTTAATTTTCTTACCAACATTTAATTGGTTCAAGAAGTTGGTCAAAATCAATTTTATACAGCTACGCCGAAAAAAAAAACTACCAACTTCCATTAAATATTATGCACTTGCTGACTTTTTAGTATATAGTATATATATACGTATATAACCAAGCGAAACCGAAGGATCATAAATCGCGTACATTCGATTATTGTTTCCAGGTCCGCACAATAAACTGCACATCTACACCCCCCCCCCCCCCCCCCCCCCCTAAGACCGAGGTCCACATTTACAAATTAGGGGAAATTGTGGTCTAAAAATAGATATACGCTTGCTACTTATTTAGTTGTTTTAAATCATATTGCCAGAGCAGCATTCCTAAATTGATAAGGATTTATATTTTTTATTACTATGTTACCTTTCATGTTCAAACTGAAAAAGAAACCAGTTATATCAAGTAGAAAGATATCTACAATCTGAAACTCCCATTTTAAATTGGAATATCCTAAAAAAAAAACATGGGCGAACTTCACTGGCTGAAGAATTGATTACGAATTCGTTACCCGAGACGGGTGAAGTCGCCAGGTTGCGGAATGTGTCCACGTTGTACAGCAAACACCTGCTTCGGCAAGACCGTATTCTATTCCGGAAATTCCGGATGTGCGTTTACGAAAAAAAGTGGTTTCACAAGCAATTTGACCCATACTTGTCGAGTTTATGAGTCAGGAAACAAACAATGTAACCTACACCTGCCGAGTGTATTTGCCATGAAACAAAGACTTGACCAACATAAACGACGGAGAGTAGAAAAACGTTTATTATCAATTTTATATATATATATATATATATATACATATACATATACCACAACTATATTGTCATTCCCGTACTGTGGAATTATTTTCCATATATATATATATGTGTGTGTGTGTGTGTGTGTGTGTGTGAGGGTGTAAGCACCGTCAAATGTGGACACAAACTTCTAATAACAGCAACAATTGAGGGCACCATTTTCAAATGAGGACGGCTCATTTGGCAATAATCTCTAACCATCTCAAAATGCTTATTTCTTCACGAAACGTGAAATAAAAATGAAATTATAATGAGTCCTCAGTGGGAGGTATCAGCCGGTGTGTTGTTCGATTGATGCACCGACTCCAGAAATTACTAATATTTTGGTTTCGAGATTACGACCCACCTCCTGTCCTCATTTGGCTTCGCGCCAACAGAGATACCGTTTTTACAGGTATATTTGTAATTTGTATTTCCAGAAATGTTTATTTGATAATTAAAATCAATGAATGTTGCGTTTAAATGGAATTTAATTTATTAACCTCTGCTTGACATGTTCAGATTGAAAATGTCACATGTTTTCGCGGGCATTCAGGTTAAACTTTTTGGACCGCTACATGCATACTACTTCATGGCGAAGAGATTATTTTCTACATATTTATACAACATAAGGACAATAACTTCAATTGTTGATTATAAAAAAACACATTTAACCTCTCAAAATAAGTGTATTTGAAATTTAACTTTCTTTAACGGGTCCGATAAAAGGACCTGTTCGGACCCGTTCCCATTCGCCAATGACCCTTTTTAACTCCCAAAGGAAACGTACTTTTCTCTCTACTTACTTTAAAATAATTGAAATAACGATCTTAAATTGTCAAAATTGCACATTAAAATGATGATGATCACTTGTGTAATCTCGTATGTGAAACATCCATTTTTTTTTTTTTTTTTGTAAAGTTTTATAATCAAGATATTAGACATGAGAGCGGGTCAAAACGTAGCTAAACCAAAACTTACCCATATTTTTAGGTCAAACAAGTACCCAAATTTGAAGTCAAAATTTACTAAAAAAAAATTTCACTTTTGATATTTTAATATATTATTTTTTAGTCAAGCTATGTAATTTATGATCTATTTTTTTACATGGACATTTTATTTTGTTGTTGTTTGTTTTATATATATCAAATAATAAGTTTCAAAATTCTCAAATAATTTATTACCATTGTTTTTTTGTTTTTTTTGTTTTTTTTTGTGTTTTGTTTTTTTTTTTACAACTCTTTCGTATATTGTTTGGTGTTTTAATCAAAATATATTAATCAATTGACATAATTACCATTGATCTCTGCAATGGACACC
>CM037777.1:59774906-59824906 GCA_021229015.1 Solen grandis
TCAGATTCTGTTCCCGAAATTTGAGCATATATAATTTTATCAAAAAATTTTAAAAATTTTAATTGACTCAAATTTTAATGATTAATTTAAATTTAAACTTTGGTATGATTATCATACCCAACTTTAATAGTTTGATCAATAGGCCGTGTTCCTAACGCCTTTTTAAATACATTCTCAGCTTAGTCAAATTTTGTAGGAAACTTTGCTTAAGATAGTGTTTGAAAACACACTGTATTACTCAAACTTAAACTCAAGCATGCCAGGGTGCCTGGATAGCGTAGTGGTAACGCGCCTCGCTTCTCACCAATGCGTCCCGGGTTCGATTCCTGGTCACGTACGTGAGAGGGTACAGTGGTCGCCCGTCCAGACACGTGGGTTTTCTCCGGACTCTCCGGTTTGCCTCCCACAAAAATGACCACATACGCCGCCATCAGAGCCATCGAGAGTGATTAATTTAAGTTGTGAAAACTTGTTTCGTAATCGATGTTAAATAAATAAAGTTTAAACTTATTCTGGCAAAAAATGTACTGAAGTACAAATTTCATGCTCAAACTCAAAATGTGGCCTCTTAATTCGATGTGGATTATATGACTGTGATATCAAAATTTGATCCTGAGATCGTATTTCGTATTTTCGAGATATTGGGCCCTTCTTAAAGCAGTTCGTTCACATATGATTTGTAGAAATTACAAAAAGGTAATGTTCTATGTCTACTCTCTCTCTCGTTAATGTTAGTGATGTTTTAGTGAATAAACTCGAAAAGTGTAGGTCGTGGTACAGGGGAGACGCTATTTTCGTAAACTCAGCTTCGATCAACAAATCGGTTAAATATAGAATAAGTTATCCCGGAAGCAGGTGCTTGCGGTTTCCGCAACATGGTAACTTCACCACTTCAGGGTAGCAATTTCGTAAGTTCACCCTATGAAGTTAGTGCGTGCACGAAAAGTGAATGTGATCAGCCAAGTGACGGAAAATAAAAAAATCTAAATAAAGGTTTTATAATTCGTAAAATAATTTCAATACCGTCTGTAACGGTATTGCCTATGATAGGGAAACCGCCCATTTATATACGATCACGAATGGTTGCATTGGGTGACCAAACGTCAATTTCTGAGCCAAAGACCATCTGTGAACGAGCTGCTTTAACCTGAGCTAGCGTGCTCTAATACCCGAAACTAACACATACCCGAATCAACAGTTGTCGCGGTAGACCAAAATACTTTAAATTAGTGAGAGTAACAACCAGCAATAAATTGAATACAGATCAAAAGGATATGTTTAAATGTATATTAATTTAAGAAAGAAAAAGAGAAAGGACAATAAAGAAAATTAGAAAAGTTACATAAAAAAAATGAAAGAAAGAACAAAAGACAAAAGAAAAGTAAGATAAAAAGAAAGAAAAAAAAATAAATGAAAGAAAGGAAGAAAAAATGATAAAAGAAAGACTCTGACCCATATCGAGGTAGTCGGCGACGGGATCCACACCGCAGTCGGCCACCTGGTGCTCCCTGAACTCCTCCCACAAGCAGTCCACAAAGGCGTGGTGCATGAAGAACACAGGGTCGTAGGGAGCAGTGCGTACCGCACCCATATCTCCACCCACCCACCTGTGAACGTTGTTGTGGAATTGTTCCAGAGTATTCCTGTTCCTGCCACTTGGAAACGAGATGTTCTGTCAACATTATCAATATATTTTGTTGATTTTTTTATCTTTTTTTTTTTTTTTTTTATATATATATATTTTTGGAGCGGATTACTGCGATATAAACAAAAAATCATATTAAATAATTTTACAGGAAAAATTCTCAAATATAAGTCATCATTAGTACATGTATTACAGTGTCCTATTCATTATTCTTCATTATTAATTTACTTACCGGTATTCTCATTATTCTCATTATTTTATTAAAATCATTATCATTTTTATCACTATAATTAACACTAGCTTTATTATAAAACTGTAATTGAAGTAATGATAGTAGTACCGTTATTATTACAACAGGTGTTGTATGCCATATGCATTTAAACCCGATGGATGTCAACGATAATCAGACTGATCGAACCGTGCATAGAATATAATAGAAGCATACATTTATACAATGTTACGACCTCCGTAATCAAGTGATGTCAGATTCCGTTCCTTACTATGTATATAATACAGTATAGAGGGACAAAAATCGTAATTCTGCGATTCTAGTGCCAGTAGAGGTGGTCTGGTTTCTAGACATCGTCGAAACCCAAAGTACATATTCCGCTATTCCTTCCGTATATACCGTGGAATTTTCAACTGGCAAAACTATAAATCAGCTACTTACTGACCAATGAAATCATACATAGTATTTTGAATACTCTTCATTGTTACAAAATCAAAAGCTGAAATCTGAACATCTATATGTAGCAGTTTCGTTGGTTAAATGATCTGTGTTGTATCCACCATGGATAAATTGAATTGCCTGATTATAATTCATGTGTAGGAAGTATGAAATTTTACTAATCAAATAACCCGTGGTCGATTAAGAAGCAAAAAATGGGTTCTGACAATGTTTTCTGGGTTGAATGTAAAAAACAAATGAAAGATATTGATCCTGAAAATAATGGTCTTAAAAGAAAGGTGGCCATAAAATAAAGCTGGTATTCACACAAAGTTCTATCGTATTACTAACCCGGTGTTGACACTGCGTCATCATGTTCTCTTTGTCTGTCTTGGAAATCAAGCGGCTGACAGCGCCATATTGCCTCTCCAACATTCCCTGTGACGTCACAAAGCCTGCAAATGGACCTGGAAAGATATGGGAGATTAGGAGAACTACTTTCAATAGTTTAAATCAAGTTTCAACCTCTGACTAAACCAAAGGGACAGGATATTGCGTTGGTTCGAGATGACACTTCCCGTACACATAATCTACATGATGGTGTAAAATTTCACACATTGTACAATGGGGTTGTAACTTGTAAACATACACATGGGATTTTGTACCAGTCACCGATTAGTCAGTTTCTTATGCGAATTTCACTGAGTATTACCGAATGTTTTATATTATATACTAAAAGTCACTTTACCGATGACCACCTCCCCGCCGCCATTGCCAAAGAACGTATCGGTCCAGATGAGAGAGTTGACCGGGTTGTCCATTTCGAAGTCCATGGTGTTGTCCCAGTAGGGGAGGCTCACACTTGGGTCCACGGATCGTAGGGCCTCCTCGTAACTGAAGAAACACGTCACGATCTATATGCGTACATATTTGGCACGAGGGTCCTACAAAAAGTTCTGCCATTGTGTTCGGATTTCTTAAGGGCTACGTTTTTATCAAATTTTGTTTATTACAGACCTGCAACGTATGTCTTTAGTATTTAATGAGGACACTGATAAATTGCGCTGGCTGACAGGAGATCTTATTGACTTAATTTCTTTTCAGAAAATCTTTTTTAAAGCCTTGAAGATATTAAAGTCACAGAGATTCAAGCAAGTGGAATAAAGATAACGATTTACAACTTTAACGTTTTCCGACGCCAAAAAGACTCAATAACCTCGTACATGTCATGTATAAGATGGGCTTCTGATCATCATTTGCTTGGACGTTTCTTGTTGTAAACAATTTCTTCAGTAGTATTCATGTAGAATTATCCATTGACTATTTGACCAGATGGACAAGGCACTTGAACGACTGGTTTACTAATTTTTCGGCGTAGCTGTATAATTTCGATTTCAACTCGCATCTTAAACCAATCAAATGTACGCTAACAGCGGTAAATAATTCTAAGCTGAATAAAAGGACTCCTGTTATTGGTTAACGCATCATTATGGACTATAAAATTACTGTAAATAAGGGGTGCAGCTTGTATATATCATTCAGCTTGGTGTTATTACTTTTCTTTTTGATGTAAACATGAAAGTGATTTCAGTAAGTTAAATACAATCCTTTTCCATCAATTAAGGAATGCTACTTTGTGAAAATGATTTAAAACAACAAAAAAGAATCCACCGTGTTATGACATGAAACCCCTTAATTACTATGTATATTGAATTCTTCCAGCCTGCCGAGATGCTCTCATTGAAAATTAATTCGCCAAAACCAAAACAATTAATAACGCTTTTATATCATAATTGTCATATGCAATAATGATATGAACAAATATCAAACAAGCCTATTACAGATATAATTTTTTGTATTACCGTCTATAAATAAGTATATTTCATAGAAAAAATACTGAACTATTTCTAGAGCGTACTTAATTTGTTGTGCGTCGGTCTTTCGCGCGCTTTTCCTCGGAATGTTCTAGAAGACTGGAAATCTCGTTTTTCTTTCATCCTACCCCGAATATCTTTTTTAAAGATATTTCTTGTTTTAATCTTTTCATTTTCATTGCTTATTATCACCTGTTCTCTTTTGCTAAAACCAATCTCATTAAAATCATATCCTAATTTGCACCTCCACTAGGATCTGACAACATCGCATTAGGGGTCACATCAGATTGACCTTTTCAGTAATTTATATGCATAAACAAGGGCTCGATTTTAAATCAATTAAATAGCGTGTTTCTAAGACTTCGGTAAAACATTTTTCACAAGTTGAGAAAATGTGCAACTTGACCGGGACTCGATCCCGGGGCCTTTTGCTTACAGGACGAATGTTCTACCGAATGAGCTACCGCTCTACCGCAAGAGCAAACCGGCCGCTTAGACATCTTTCTACACTATTGCCAGATTGATGCGGTTACTTCCCCCTGATATACCGAACGATTCTGTAGCCGCCGATTTGATTGGCTTATACAAAAGTAAATCTGAGGCGACCCTCTATACGATGTGGTCAGATCCAGTTAGCATACTGAATCTGATTTTAATGAGATTGAGCTAAAAAAAATGAACATCCAGGTTTCGTCACCTGTTAGACAATTTTATATACTAGTACTTGTATTAGCGGTCAACCTGCATTAAGCGCCAGTTTTGATAAATTCCAAAACAATCATCCGACAAAGACTGCAAAGGAATTATGTGTAAATTCTCGTATAATCGGACCTCTGGTCGGTGAAAAGTACTGGTCCAACATGCTGAGTAGGATGTAGCAATTACATTGTATTCCTAGTTTACTGCAAAGAAATTATTAAAGAAAATTATACTTTATAGCGTGATTTAGCAGCGCAGTTGAGCTTTTATGAACTTAAAAAGTCTCGGAAAAGAAAAAGAATTTGGCAAGAAAGGCATTAAACTGAACATTACAGTGTGAGGAAGGCCCGGTGCCAGGGCAGGAAGGCAGGTCCCCCGTGAGCATCGCGAGACGCCTCTCTGTGCACGCTAGCAAAAGACGCCAAAACACCGTCCTGTAAAGAGAGAATTATACCATTGTACCACACCCTGACGTCATAAGCAAATCTCTCTGGAAAAAGGCTTGGTGACACGATTGAGCTGAACCCGTGTTTAGCAGCCATACTAAGCAGAAAGCCAACAAGTTTCAATAAGCCACATTTCTTATTCCGTAAATAAAAATACCAGTTATTCATATTAATAACCACTTGTTCATACCGTTAACTGCTCGCTTAAGACAGGTTTTGGAATGTTGTTGCTGTTGTTTTTCACCCCAGATGAAATACTTTTGGATTTTCACAATTATATATTATTCAACTTATTTGTTTTAGAAGGCTGAGAGTTAATAGTGATTGATGGGTTGCGTTATTTTGGCGAAATGTATAACGCTTCACAATGTCTGTGCCAGTTTAAAACAACAACTTAAAAATTGTATTTAAGGTCATAAATTGTCATAACCGTACAGGGAAAATAAAATTAAATACTACAAAAAAGTTTATTCACATATACGATCGATGGTCAAAATATATGGTTAGTTAGATAAAAAAAATTTTGAAGAAATGCAGGAAATATATAATCATGAAAATATAAAACATTATCTTTTATGATGAATGATCAAAGTATTCGATCATGAATACCTGTCAGTCTTTTCTACATGGAGTAAGAAAATTATCCAAAAATGTAAAAAAGTCACGTGGTCCCAAACCTGATAAAGTTGTTGGACAGCGGCGTGGTATCTTGACCTTTGAACCGGAGTCAGAGTTCGATACTCCTGTCGAATCCGGTACCCCGACGGTGGTTGTAGATTACTGCGTATTCGAAGGGACCTCATCAACCGTCGGTCTCGACGGACAGCCCTCGCCAGGACCGGGGGTTCGAACGTCCACAACAACTGCGATAGGAAGGAAGGCGATAACGTTACCATCACTTGTAAAATGTAATAGACACATCTTTTGTTCATTGTGGCATTTCCACGACGTGTATGTGACATCATTTTAAGCAGCACCTATATCACATTGTATATCTTCATCAAATTTTAAATATTAGTTATCGTTTGTATTTTAAATTTTATGGAATTTATCGCAAGTGGCTAAAATAAAATCCATATTTTTTTTAACATAACGATAATTACAGTATGTCACGTACGCCATTCAGCGTTGCCTTTGACCTCGTATGAATCGCCTCAGATTAAGTTTCAGTTTCAGTTTTATTTCATTAAGTGTTACTGGATTTATTTATATTTTAAGCTAACAATAAACGACATAATCATTCACCGCCGCAACAAGCTCCGCCCATATTTTTCCTTATCATTACATCACGGTTCATTTTTCAAATTTTGAACGAGATGCAAGCATTTCATTGGAAGATCCAGTAGAACAAACTATGATGGGATTTATCGGTATCGGTATGGAAAATTGTTCCCTAAACGTAGGCTTTAATGATTCTAAATATATTGTCAAAATGTACATTTTCCTAACATTTGGGGAAAACCATGTGTAGGGCACAATTTTCCGCTTCGCATGCACTGTATCCCACTGAAATGGATGAAGAAATTTAAAAAAAAAGAATCTTCTCCGAATCAAAGCAAAAGATGCTGCTTGCGACATTGTAAAATGACGTTACATACCACGTGATCAGTATGGCTACTCTTTAACGATTATGCCTATAGAATGATCACATTATTCGCGGCAATATGCACAAAAAAGTTTTACTGTGTATCTTTATATATTCTGACAAATTTGTATATATGATGATGATGACGAAGATAATTATGATGGCGATGATGAAAGATATGCTTACTTCTTGGATGCAGGCAACCTGGCTGGAAGTTTTTGGAATCGGCTGGCCCTCAAAACTTTCGAAGCACGCTTCAATTGGTGGAGGTACACTCATAATGACAGTATCTCTCGGATGACCCTTCAGTCCCAGGTCAATTTGTTCTATAACCGGACCGCTGATCTCTAGGGGAAGAGAAATTTAGACCAAACGATTCAAACTCTACAGCGTGTAGTGTATGTATGTGATGAATAATACCTAATTTAGAAGTCACCCTAAATTTGCAGCCAATCAGAATCTCTGAAAATTCAAATTCAACAGCGATTTATTTCAATAGAGCACTTTTCTTTTTTTCTATGTTACCATGTACAAAATAGATCGATCTATGTGACGAAATCAACTGTTTGTCATGGATTTAGGGTGACTTTTATACCGGATAGAATCTGACAAGATTCTTCTCCGAACAACAGAAGACAATTCTTGCTACGCTCGCTACAGCCTTCTATTGCCTGTGAGAAATGTCTGATTTTACTATATCTTAGGATACGCTGAGAAACTTTGACAGAGAGACTAACTACATGATAAAAAAGAGATGAGTGTTGATCTCGATAGAGGGAAAGGTCATACGACACACTTTCCTGCAACTCAATTTACGAGTAGTAAGTCAGCAGAACATTGCAAACTCGCTCTTTGTTTCATGATAATTTCAGTCAGTGCTTTTAGCGCTTTGATTTGTTTCATTAAAGTCCAGAGTGCGGTACCATATATAAATTGCATGCCCAAATTTCAGTATGTACTTGACAGACTGTTGAGCGCTGAGTGATACAATGCAGTGAAAACGGCCGTGGTAATTATGCAAATCATGTCTGCTTTTGATTGACCAATACGTAAGATGACTACTGCAGTGTAAAAATATGTTCATCACAAACAACTTCGGAAACCTTTCATTTTCATTTCATCCAAATCATTTCATTTCTCTAAACCTACATTTCTTGAGGTGAATTTCATAATTTTCGCTAAGCCAATTATTTGATACCAGGATTGCATTTCACGCGTGAAGTAGACTTTACATAAATGACACCAGGGTTCATTAAAGTGATGGCTTACTTTACTTCTTCTATGTCAGCGCTCTGGGGAAGAAGACACTTGAAATGCTTAATATTGGGATGGAAGATATATAGTATGATAAACATTGTAAAACTTTTATGTATCTGTTTGAAACCTTATTTCTCCCTTTTGGTAAGACTGAAAGTGTAGTAATTTTTTTTTTATTATTATTAAGTGATTGACTGGCTGATTGATTAATTGATTGGTTAATTAATTTATTTATTCACTCTCTCTCTCTCGCTCTCTCTCTCTCTCTCTCTCTCTCTCTCTCTTGCCAAGTCATAATTTAATTCAATACAATTGTGTGAAATCTATTATTATTAATTAAATAAAAAAAAATTTTAATTAATTAATTTAAAGGATGTCGCCATGTAATGATACCACATGGGTCTAATGACCTTCTGGTTTATTGAAATAAAAATCTTGAATCTTGAATCTAATATTCATTGAATATGTACTGGAAATGTTTAAGGTTCTTTAACTCTAATGCATGATATTTAGGACGTTTCAACGGGTAAGCAATGATTTAAATTTTGATAAAAGTATGTACTTTTAATATTCTCTTTTATTTTCAGTAGAATGATAAAGGAAACTCCAAATTTATTTTGATATATTAATAATGTATTAAGAATGCAGTTTTCCAATTATTGAATGCTTTGAATTTTTCCCCAACTAATTTTAGCAAACAGTGATCTTTTACCATAAGCTAAATATCTAAAACGAGCATGGTGACCCTCTTATCTTTTAGTTATAGTCTGAAGTACTTATATGCAAAATTTTAGAAAATTGTGTCCGTTGAAAGAGAGAGAGAGAGAGAGAGAGAAAGAAAAGACTTTCAGAATTACCACAAAAAAAGTATCATATACCAACAATATGATACATCAGACAAACAATTATAGTACAAAACAGCGGCAATTTAAACTTTGGTATTCTTTATTTTTTGAATGCTACCGGTATGTCCCGGTTGGCGCCGAAAAACAAATAGGACCAAAAGTGCAAAACACACACACACACACACACACACAATAATAAAATAATAAAATAAAATAAAATGCGTATATTATCTACAAAAAGCTAAACATAGAAACAAAACTAAGAAGAAAAGACTCATTTGTTTTACATTGTACACGTACTTTTTTTTACATAATCATAGCTCAAAATGTGTGTGTTTGTTTTTCAACACAGTTTATAAACACACCGAATCTCTTTTAAAGTGTTTTGTTTTTCAAATAGTATAAGTATGATTATAGGACTTGCTTCAAACTTTGCAGCGTTTTATTGTTCAATAAATATACGAAAACTTTTACCACGGCGGTTATAATTCAATCATCAACAAGTTAAACTTATTTATTTTATGTCGATTGGGAAACAAGTTCTTACAACTTATACTAATCCCTCTCGACGGTTCTTGAGTTGGACCAGTACTTTGCGCCTGGGAAGGTCATGAATAATTCTTGCCTCCAACGGGGTTCGAACCCACAACCTTCGGATCCTTAATCGGATACGTTACCACTGGCCCACGATGCCCTCGATATCATCAATAAGTGAAGAAAATATAAACGTCATTTTACCTTGATGTACGAGTCTAAAATATTTAAAAAAAAAAAAAATAAACAAATTTCTTTCATAATATGATTTTAGTGGAACAGAAATAATGGCCAGGGGGGGAATAATAAAAAATGACCATACTGGGATTCGAACCCACAACCCTGAGTTTCAAAGCAGTTGATAGAAATTTTATCACACTTCAACAGGTCACTTCCCTCCAAAATGAGACAAAGACCTACGTAAATCAGCGAGCAATATCCGAAAACCTAATCTAGAATTTATACCGTGTTCAATGGGAAATAAATATGCGTTTGAGATTTTCCCCCAGTCGCTGATTGGTCAATTTATATCAGCATATTAAACCGGGTATTGTCGATCCTCTGATGAAATGGTCTATTGGAGTTCCAGAACCTGAAAGATTACGATTTCAAGCAACTCGCCTGATACGTTCAATACACAGTGAGTACTAAGTTATATCCTCTTTGATGCAAACACATTATGAAAAACAAAACATGCCATTAAGGTATTCCATTACACATAACATTGTGATCATGGTCTTTTCATGGTAAATGCAAGTCTTTATAGACTACAGAGCCTATAACTCCAAGTCAATGGATGCTTGCATATGCACTGGTCTTTTTAAGCATGTGAGGACCATGATTATAATTTAATGATGGAATACCTTAAAGCAAATTTAGCAAGTTATGTTTGAGATATAATCACGACTATTCATTCGCGGATTTAGTGCATAGATATGGATGGTTTTAAAAGGTATGAATTCGAATAGTTTTGTCCATAATTTGTTTCATTTTTCAGAAGGAAATATTCCTCGAAAAATATCCACCATAATGACTTACTTAGGTCGTGTATTTCCTCTACAGTCCGGGTAAGCAGGTTCAGTGTGTCGGAGATGTTATGCAAGTAACTGTTACACTCTCCATTGCCGAAACTCATTCCCGACAGAACTCTCATCTCCTCCTTCACCCCACGCAGCTGTCGGGCAAGCCACTTAATATGTCTATCGGGAATAAAATCATGCCGACGAGTGAGACATAACGCCGGGTTTGCCGACAAAAATAGAAATGAAAACACGCAAAAAGCCCTCATTTTCAATCCATGGAGTAATCTACGTGCCTTCGTGACCTTTTGCTATGCTCAAAGTGTTGGAATGTAGAACTTTTCAACACCTTTGTACAAATAAAGACTGTAGACGGTCTAAACAAAGATACTTCGGTACCCGGTCCAAGCCGTCCGTCTGCAAAGGCTACTTCCGGCGTAATGAGACTTCAACTCCAAAAGTACGTCGGATTTGAGCGTTTCACGGAACCTGGACCACAAATTATTTACGCCTATTTTCCACCAAAGAAACGTTTATTTCCTTATCTTAATATCCTAGATGTTGTATTTCCACCAGAACAATTCCAAGTGTATAGAGATTATCAAAATCGCCACATGGTGCGAGTTTATTACGGTGTATATATGATTATGTATATTTTGAGCTTCTTATGAGCAACAGCCGACTGTATCCAATGACAACGGATTTATAACCATTTTTTACTGAAATGAATACTTCTTCGCTATTTTTTGTTTGTTGGGTTTAGTACTTCAGGCAGACTACCTGAGACAAGATATAGTTCACGCAGTATCACGGTCGGGGATCGAGTCAACGACCACCCGCTCCCGAGGTGGATGCTTTAACCGCTCGGCCACCAGGGACGGAAAACGCATTTATGCATTTATTAAAAAAAAAAATCTTTTATCGACCGAGTTGGTTTATAATGACGTCACAGATACTTGACTATTCATGGTGCAAACAGGCAAGAGAATATGGGGGTAGGCGAAACATATATAGACATTTTGACGCAATGATTAACAGAGAAGACCAAGTTCGTACTGAGGGCTGAGAGAATAAAACATGTAGACGGTTTGCTTGAACTCAATTTTTATTCAGCAAAACATAAAAAATGTCATTTTCCTTAATAACAACGACAGTGGTAACAACAATGTAGGTAAAGTACGACGTACAATGAGAAAATCACGATGAATATACATGTACATGTATACATGTAGTATTTGTTCATTTAACGTTCCATCGACATTATTTCAGTCATTTATGAACTGTATGAGACAGAAATAATGCTGCTGCCTATCTACTGTAAAATCATTCATTTTCGTTAACATTAAAGTTCACTGATTGTGTACGTGGGTTCATCTATTACGAATTCATGTTGCAGAAAACGTTTGTTTATGAAAATGACCGCGTTTCGTGGGGTTTAATATTCGTTGATAAAACCCCCCACGAAATCTAAGAATGTCAGTGTCCCACGAAAACTGGTGATTGCACAGGACTATCATACGCTGCAGTAAAGGTGGCCACAATTAGATATCCAGTCCAATTACTTTGAAACCTTAGGAAAGCAAAGCTACCGGCACTATTTTAACGACTTTGCTATGTCACTGCTTGGGATTTAAGTTCGAACCCCCCCCGGTTACAAAACGAACAAATTCATTATTCGTTTACCAGGACTGGTCGAAGCAATTGTTAACAGTCGATTTAATCATGATAAGTTGATACCGTTATTCGTCAGACGAAAATTATCGGTAATTCCCGGTAAACTTCGCAAGTCAATTATTTCATTTTATATTCTTAACGAATATTACCGAATTTTTACGAGAATCTACGATATGACCAGAATTTAAACAAAAACGATCGATCCAATTATATATTTCTGAATACTGGCATTTAACATACAAATAATAAAAGAATTAAAAAACATAGAATAAATTAAAAAAAAAGAATGTAGCGTCCGAATTTTGCAGTTATTGGTTTTCGTAAGGAACTTATTTTTGATGATTTCGTGAGAGCATATCCATTTATACTAACCCCAATCCGCGAAAAACGTTTATGTAATAGACATCACATTTTAGCAAAGGTACCCGCGACTAAAATGTACCTAAGAACGGAATCAACGTAATTTAATGTCAACGATAAATAATGGTTTTACAGCATAAGAGTGTAGAATTACCAGAGAGCAAAATGAGGATTTCGAAGTTCTGACACGAATTGTCATTTTTTATTAACTTTAATGAAAAAAGGGGAAAAACAATTAGCAATAATTTAGCGCACTTATTTACGCTTTTTTCTGGATGAGATTTATACAAAATTGCAATGAACGCTACATGATTTGATATCTTATCTTAGTATTTTCTTGCATTAATATACGTCATTTCATGAAACATGCAATACAGGACCTATTATGTCTATATACACAATAAAATAATTCCATATATATATATATATATAGAGAGAGAGAGAGAGATAGTTAGTTCTGGTAAAATTATACATGCCTTTGATAAATGATTGTTTAAAGTTTGTACAATATCTGATGGGATTATGGACGGGATTTTTTTGTCGGGCCTTTTTTTCACCGAAAGTAGATCAAATGTCAATTTCAACTGCATAATAAAGAGGTCCGTCCGTCCACTTAAGCAACTGTTAAAATACTGAATCAATCCAATGAAGCACATAGAAGTTATAGAAGATTAATTAAGGGGTGAATCTGTTAAAACGCTGCTTTTTTTAAGTAGGTCAAAGGTCAGGGTTACAAGGTCAACTGCATAATGTAAATGTTCATCCGCTTAAGCAAATGTCCAAAATATTGAAGCAATCCAATGAAGGACATAGACATTATAACCAATTGAACCAATTAAAAAAGGTCACCCTGGGCGGACGCCCGACGCTCGACGCACGCAACGCCCGACGCACGCAACGCCCGACGCACGCCTGGACATCATTAATTAAAAGGACAGAACTTTTCGTTGAATAGCCCGTCCATAAAAAGCAATCATACAGTTCCCATTTAAAGTAATAAATAAGTGTCTGTTTACAAGTTTCGCTGATACAGCCTGTCATATTACTCTAGTAAAATACATAGAAATATGGATTTAATTAGATCTATATCAAAACAGGAGGGGTCAAGGGACATAAAATAAATGATAAATGATAAATTAAACTTATCTTTTGTTTCTAGCCTATACCAACTATTCACCTATAAATAAAATCACCATCGTCGAACACCCACGGTCAATTCGTTTCGTGACCCTCCGTTCATCAACCGTGAGACTTTCAACTAGCAAATCGAAAATATCTAAGCCAATCTAAATGGCGTTTACATTTTGGACACGGCAGTTGTGGGGGTATATGGCATATAGAATATTGGAAGTTACGATACACGCGTTCGGATTGGTTAAAGTCAGACAGTACAAGGTTATCCAAACGGATAATTGTATCAGCTTTTGATCTGAACAACAAACCGTTAGTGGGAAAAAAAGGCCGATGTACGAAGAAAAGCGTAATCAGCAGTCGTGGTTTTCGACGATAAGAATCACGAGCACTGTTTGTTTCAGTGTTTATTTCCAACGAGCGGCTGGAGTAAGCTCGGAATTCTGGAGTTTCAATCGTTTCATGGTATTTCTGGCTCTCATTCCTTCCCGAAGATTTGCCCAGTACGAATCTTTTACTCGTCTCCCCAAAGATTTTACTTCCTGCAACTCTTTTGGCCCCCTCATACGAGTGACTTCCCGAAATTTGGCGCGTTTTTGTATCATTTCACGATAATAGATAGCGTCTTTTGTGATTGGCTTAAGCAGGGGCGTCTTTCCTTGGACGAACCAATCAATTAACACTGTTTTGGCGCGTTTAAATTCTGGCACAGTGGGAGGCCGGGCTGACCCTTCAGGTTTCGTCAATCTGATTGCATTAACAAGTGGATCCATCCACTCGTCCTTTTCTTTTCCGTCGGAAAGCGGGTCAACGACACGCACGTCGAGGATTCTGAGAAGCAACGGGGACAGAATCGGGACTTTCTGGCCCTGGGCAGACGAGATTCTAAGGGACAACTTCCGCTCAGCCAATACCTTCATCATCGAAAGAGTCTGTGGTGCTTTCTTGTAGATCAGTCTGTCGAATATTTTAACATCAAGATGGTAAAATATGCAGGCCGTGGAACATGTGATACCAAACACATTTTTATCGAGACCCAGCAGCAGTTCACTGTCACAAATCACCTCTCCTTCCTCAATAACGCACAGGTCAACTGTTTTCTCGAAGACAACTTTCTCGGCGGCTGCATATCCGTCGGCCCGACGGATATATGTAAGAGGATCCATCCCTGCCAACAAGTTCTTCCTGCTTTTCGACAGCCGGACCGAGTCTCTGAAACCAAGAATAATTTTTAAGGTTAAGAAATCAAAGCACTCAATATACACTGAGAGACTGTCGGCAAGATTGCTATAATTCTTCATTCAGCGTTTAAGCAGGGCTGAATTCGGTAGAAGCAAAGGTCATATGACGCCAAAACCTCCACACGTTTTCTTTGCTTTATGCTATTTCCATCGGCAATCTCTCAGTCCTTTAAGTGATTTGAATTATTTATAATGACCCTGAATGAGGGTCATGACCTTGATTACATTTAGAAATTGCATACCTAAAGAGGCCATGACCTAACTTCAGTACTAGTGAATCTTAATTACGGAATCACAATTTATTGGTACGCTACTGCGCGCAAAATGGAACAGTGCAGTTAAAACGGCTTTTTTAATTACGTAAATAAACAATGCCTGTTTTGGATTCACCACCACAAAGACAGGCTTCTGAGAGACATATTCCGATATAGGTTCGTTCATAAAAAATATGAGTGCTTCCCAGATTAGCACTTCTTGATTTGATAATAATCATAAATGTATGTTTATTTCTCATTGAACAATGAGTGACATTTTACGCCAGCAAGTAGATTAAGTGTTCGGGAAGTGCTCGTTGATTTACGTAAGTTTACATCTCATTTTGAAGTAAAATGTATGGTGGCATATTTCTGCCAGCCACTTATCCACTTAGCTATGTTGAAACTTTTCTGAAAAAGTGTCACATATTCAGTTAGTATATGGCAAGTAGCAAATTTTCAAGTTATCTACTTAGGTATCTTAACAGGACTTAACTGTCTGTCAGTGCCCACTACTGCCAATCACATATTCACTTATTTTAACTGGATATCATGCCTTTTTCCAGATAATTATGTGAAAAAATGCTTGTTATCCACATAATTTAACTGACTAACTTGAAAAAAGGCGAGATAACCAGTTATCTTAAGTGAATATATGGCTGGCAGTAGTGGGCACTAACAGGCAGTTTTGTTCTGTTAAGATACCTAAGAGGATAACACGAAAGTTTTCTACTTGCCAGATACTGACTATGTGACATTTTTTCAGAAAAGTTTCGACATAGCTAAGTGGATAAGTGGCTGGCAGAAATATGCCACCATAGAAATGGTCTAAACGGTTGCAGAATATATACAGAGTTTAAAACAAGTTGTTCTTTTTTAAATAGGTAAACGACTGGTTGGACAGACGGACGAACAGATAAATGCATGGATATTTACGCCAGTTCAGTCAGCGTTGTGTCTTCTCTTTCGATTCGGGGAGGCTCGTGCTTAGCGAAAGGATCAAACTTTGGTTTTACAAACAGTTCCGGAAACTGGATTCTGTGTTTTAATGGTTCCGCCGTCAGCCGTGCCCTTCCACTGAAAAAAAAAATTCAATTTAACTGAACATATTCAAATCAATCTTTTGGGGTTGAGTAGGGGCAATGAATTACCGCCAAAGAACAAACAATATACTACAAACACATTGGGGTTTAGAAGATTAAACTCATAGATAACAACTCCTTGTTAAAATTTCTAGCTATTTTCAAGCATGGCGCGCTATGACTAAATGATCACATTCAAACCGAAAGAAAGACTAAACTATTCGAGATACAATGTATTTACTTAAATTATGCTAAAATGTATAGCTACTTTAATAAAAGTACACGAAAGGAAGAAAAAATGTTTTACTAGAATTGAAATGTTTTAGTTCAGACCTGACGAGGAAGTACATCCCAGTGACAGTGTCTCCTTGTCTGATCACGTGATCCCCTATTCGGTGGACACCTCTCTGGAGCGACCACTGCAGTTGACGCTGTAACGGGGGTGGCCATTTCGAGAAGAACGGATTGGTTTGAATGAAAATTCGCTTCTCTTCCAGATCGCGTTCCAAAATATCCTGCAATATAAAGTTTTATGCATGATATCTACAGGTGAGTTTGTCTTCATACATTTTGTTCTTTACAATGACATAACAATTGCATGGCATTTTTATTTTACATTTATCTATTCTTTTTATAACTAACTTTTTATTCAGCACCGTTTCATTTTGAAACAGACAATATTTCATTAAATTGGATTTTTTTCCTACATGAGATATAGAGCAGCCGAACCCTGATTCCAAACTGTAGACAAATTGAATGATACCACACCCAGTGGAAAATCCAGTTCTTGAATCTACTTTAAGCGATCATTACTAGCAAGGTATTATTCCAGCACACCCTCTTCTAACAAGTAAGGTAAGTCGAGGGCAGGGAACAAATCCATGAACCTATTAAAACCCAACAACCGGTACCTGTAAAAACTGTGTGTAGAATGGTCAAAGAATTGGAAATTACATAAAATGCTTATAAAGTTGTTTTTAAAACACAATTACCTTGAGTGTTGTGGAAAAGTCTTCGGCCGAAATAGCCAACATGTCTGTAGCTTCATCAGTGATAACCGAGGCGTTCCGCTTACTGGCGGGATAGACCAATGCAAGCTCACCAAACGTTGGTAACGACCTGATGGGTGGGGAGGTATAAAGATTTTTTTCAAGTACATATATTGTTATTACTTTTAACATGAAAATTAGCTTGCAATGAAAATGATAAGATTTTATCATTCATCACGTATAATATATTTATATCCTTTGTTCAATCTTTTGCACTATAACATAAAACAACTGTTTATTGTTGTTATTGTTGTTGCTGTTTTTCTTATTAATACGTCTTCAATAAAATATCCAAGGGAGGTAACTCATACAAATTTTAAAGGTCGATCACTCTTACCAAGGTTGTTGACACACACGCCCAGTTTCCGGCGGTGTTTCTTTTCGTCACGTTTATCCACGAGACTCTGCTTTCGCTTCGATCGTGAAGATTTGACCTCAATCATAGACTGTAATATGCACATAATTCAAAGACTTAATCAGCATTTTTTTCATTATGTATTTAATTTTTTAATTTTCTTACTTTATTTATTTATTTATTTATTTATTTGATAACCAAATTTCTTGGTCAAATCAAATCAAATGCAGGACGGTTTCTCCATTAGTCCATTTATCCTAGGACAATAATATTACATAATATTATTACAACTTCGGAAACTGTCCATTAGGACTATTATTCTTTTGGGGGTTTCCTAGGCCAAGAGGGTAAAGTCGCTGACTTTAACACTCACTCAGTCCCTCACCGCGTGGGTTCGAATCCCGGCAAGGTCATTCGGATTTTCATGTAAGGAAGCCTTCCAGCTAGCTTGCGGTAGGTCGGTGGTTCTACCCGGATGCCTCCGTGCATTCGGTGTTTTCCTCCACCTATAATTAGCTGGACGTCGCTATTTGACTGAAATACTGTCGCAGCGACGGTAAACCCAAATACATGTAGTTAAGTCGAGTCAAGTCTATTGTTCTTTATGATTTTCATTCATCTGTTCTCCTTTTCATTATAAGTTTATTCTTAAGGGCAACGTAATGTATTAGGAGCAGCCGACTTATTTTTGGAAGTTGTCCTGAGGTAAAATTCTTCACACTATGGCTATACCATGTGATATATGACGTCATTTTAACCTTTTCCCTCATAGAGGACACCATAAAAGGGCCTATGCGAACAGCATAAAACCAGATCAGCCTGCGAGTAACTCGCAGGCTGATCAGGTTTTATGCTATTCGCTGCTCCTCAGTGGTCTGGAATTGAGGATTTTGTAATTAAATTTGGTAAGATTTAACTGTGGTTTTCTGCAGATCAGGCTTTATGTGGTACCTACTGAGTGCGTCAAAATGAGTCTATATGAGGGAAAGGGTTTAGCTATCACAAGCAGCCTAATTTGCCTCGATTCGGAAAATAAATTGCTATAAGTGATACATTTCTTCAGCGATTTTAATGAAAATTGTGCTCTATACAATGGCTATAATGATCTTTACAGATGTGTAGTATTTCCTAATACATGTATTCGGGAAAACATTATTATTGATTTTTTTTTAGATAAAAAACAAATGGTCACGAACTCTGAAGATTTACCCGAATGCTTGAAAACCATATTCATCTGACAAAAGAATCAGTAGTGCTTAAGTAAAGAGCAAAAAATCTTTCGCTTCGCATGCACCATATCCCATTAAAATTGCTGAAGTGTCCGTCTTGTTTTCAATATCATATCAATTTTTATATTAACAATACATAAATCTGCCCCTGTACAAGTTTCCTTTACACCTTAGCAATAGTCCGCATGACAGGGGTCGTGGCCAGGTTTATTATAACTAGATTAAACGGTCACCGCTCGGATCTACCCAGTTCGTTACTTAGCGAACTGTCAGTAATGGCGTGTTATATGTACTTCTACCTTTCGCCTACGTAGTGCCACATGGCGTGGCTTAATCTCCTTACTCGTAAGAAGATTTAGGTTCTCGTGGTAACAGTTTGTGTCCTATATGAGTCCCCTTTATCACAAGGTCAGCTCTTTACCAGAATCTAATGGATATACACGTAGTTTAATTTCGTTTAAACTTGTATCATTTTACGTCGATGGGAAACAAGGTCTTTCAACTGATGCTAATCCTAATGACTGTTTAAATGACCATTAAAGAAAACTGAATGTTGAGGAAGTACATTTTGTGAAAGATTGATGAAATGAATTGAAATAAATATGAAAAAAAGGAGTTTTACCATCACTTAAAATTTATATATTTTCATATTCATTACACAGTGTAGCAATACCACGTGACCGTGATGTCAGAGGAGAATCGACTTAACCCTTTAATCAACAGCTCTAATGTCTGTTCTGTTTGTAAATTGTACCAATATTTTGTAATAGACAGTGAAATTGATATAAACAAAACTCACCCGTGATCTATTTTCAGTGAAAAGTTTATATTTTTCTTCAAAAGAAACCGATGAATTAATGAAATATTTACGGGTAATCTCTATTTTCAAGTGGAGCCGAATGTTGACAATTTTGTTTTGGTTTTGATGCCCTTAGTGACGTCAGTGTCACGTGTTATTGCTACACTGATATGGACATGTTCGAACCTAATGGGCCTTAATGAATATCAAACGTAGTCACTGCAGATGAAACTTGGATATACCCAAACAAATACTCAAACATGATGTGGTTGACAAAAAATGACCCCTGACCCGCGGTCTGTAAACCAGGTTTTCAGAGTCAGAAGAGTTTCTTTCATTCAACCCTGAAGGCCCAGTGGCTGTAGATGTTCAACCAGAAAAATCAACCACATTACTGGAAAGTTTACTTCCGCAAGTGGATTCTAAAATGAATAATAGCCGTCACATCACATGAACCTCTGGAATTTTTGCATGACAATGCCAGTATCCATAAAACAGGGGCCGTAACTCAGTACCTGTCGGAAAACCGTATTGCAACTCTCCCCCCATTCTGCTTAAACTCCTGACCTAACACCTTGCGACTCCTGGTTATTTCCTAAACTGAAGGAACTTTTAGCTGGAAATAAATATTCCCGTGCCCAAGACCTGTCAAAAGTTGTAAATGCAATGTTACGGGGTATACCTAAAGAAAAGTACCGGGCAGCATTCGATAAATGACGCAGACGACTGCAACTGTGGGTGAAGAGAGGAAAGGAGTACTTTGAGGGACTGTAAAAAGATAAACTAAATTTTACAATTAACACCATAGATAATAAAGTATTTTCATTGTTTACTGAACATCCCTCTTTTACATTTATTCACTTCCTGTTTAGCAAATTATTATTGCTTGTTCCACCAAAGGCATATCCTTCAATTTGGAGATTTGTCTTCATAAGACAAGTGAAAATTTACTGGAGAGCAATGGACAATGAATGATAGGCCTACAGCTAAAATTAGCTATTATTTGACTGCTAGGAATTTCGCGATTTACCTCCCGTCTAGATCTACCGGTAGATGGCGCCTTTATTATTTCTTCATCTTCCAGTTCCGGTCGTGACCGATGGGAACGCTGGGATAGGTTGGTTCCCTGGCGGGTGGGTGGTGGAGGCGGGAACATGCCGTCTGCTGTCTTAAGCCGTTCCTCTTGCTTGGGATCGAGATAAACAGACACTGAGCCTCGGAGTATGATGTAGAACCTAGAATTATTGGATTTCCTCATTTTAACCCAACATGCAATGTTAGTCTTTTTCCATAATGCAACAGTTTTACAATGACTATGATTGTCACTACTTTGCTAAAAGCACTACGAAAATATCCCCTTCTTTCTTGAGCAGATAATTATTATGACGAATTGAATGATATTCCTCATTGCCTGCATAAACATTTTTTCGGCCGTTAGGCCGTTTATTTTCACCCTGACTTCCTGTGAAACATACAGTAATAAAGCGGAATAAATTAGACTTTTCATTGGTTATTATATACTGTGCTAAACTCCCATTGGTCATTGTAAAATTAGTCAAATGAAAGGAAAGGAGTTGCGGAAACGAGTTCTTTAGATCCATGTTTGTTTTTAAAGTGTAAGTTTTCTTCTCCTGCGAACGATTTGTCCCGACTAGTAAGACACTCCACCTTTTTAAGGTAAACTGAAAGATTAGAACGCTAAAAAATAGGAAACACATAGATTTCGGAACTGATTGTTCGACCCTGACTGATCCTATATTCAACAAAAACGTAACACCCGGTTTCGTTTTGCAGCCCGCGAAACGAAGTCTAATACGCTGTGTCTACCAAGATTGTACAAGTTATTGGATCCGTGGTATTTCAAAGAGCTGCACTGACACAGGAATTACACAACTATTAAACCAACAACAAAATCTATTACATGTTAAACCATTCAGACACTAATCATCAAGCTGATTACCACGGCCGAGTATCTTTTTTAAAGATATTTCTTGTTCCCAATCTCATTGTTTACCTCCCTTTTCATAGAGATTTTTTCCAAAGCACTGAAAGTACTAACACACCAAACTCACGTGTCGCCAGGGTCTCCCTGTTTAACGACCACTGTTTCCGATCCACACCGCAACAGACTGGCTTTCTCTAAGATGCTGGTTACAGTTTCTAAAATCGGAGAAATAGGAACACATTTTATCAAACGAATTTAAATAGAGGTGATGCTTTTAACGAACGTTTTGGCGAACTTAAAATCAACCTTCATGAATGAGTTAACGTCAGCGGATTCGTAATCATGAATAATTTTGCACTCTAAGTGTTTTAGTGTATATTTTTAAAACGTTTAAACTTAATTCTGAAGAGCGCACTATTGATTGTTAAGAAACTGGAAATTTGGCAAAATGCGGCCTTATTGGTAAAAAAAGTCATACGCTCAGTTTGGTAAAATTCATAATTATTCAACATAAAATTTGATTTGACGAAAGGCCGACATTTTTTTTAAGCAGTGAAAACATGCAAATATGAACGTCTGATCACGTATACGTATTTACTCAGAGGAAGGTCCTTAAGGCACGTGGTTTTCATCATGATAATGGGAAGCAATGCACGGAGTTCTTCTCCAGACCTCTCTCCAGGGGGCAGCTCGAACAACTGCACTAAGTGATCCCCAATTTTCTTCAGCCTCATTCTGATTTTTACTATCGGTTTGTCTGAAAGTAGCGAAATGGTGTTCAGGGTGTTAAATGTACGTTGACGGAGAAATATTGGCGGACTAAGCATAAAATATGGCTTTTTTTGCGGAATAGGCATGTGAATTGGTTGACTAGCAACGTAATTAAAATACATAATTCTTTTAACGCCTGTTTTAGGATTTTACGATTGAACGAGACAATTGTTAACACAAAACAATTGTTGCTGCCCATGTATTCCATTTTGGAAGGACTTCAAACCAGAATGCATCTCCTTAAAGCGATATCATTCGTACACAAAATTCATCGGACATATGGCGGCAACTGCTTTAAATACAAGTTTACTTTCGTAGATGATGAACAAGGTGTTCCGATTGATTCGGGCTGCTAAAATCATGCGAAAAAAAAAAAACAACAAAAAAAGCATAATTATCGCGTTGTTGCATATGTCCAAAACACTATATTTTGAAGTCTTTAGGGCGGGAATTTTATCGTCCTGTAATGGAGATAGTACCACATGGAATCCAGTAAATTATTCTGAAAGAGGGCCAACCAGTTCTAAACCAGCCTAGTATATATCCTGATTCATGGTATTAATGTTATGCAATGCGTCACAATGAATTTTATGTCGTTAAATGCAAAAGAAAGTAGTGATTTATCAAGGCGTTTCCTTGAATTCCATGTCATGACATTAAATGCAATAACGTAGTGATTTGCAAAGCTTCTCCTTGAATTTCTTGTCGTAACATTATATGCAAGAACGAAGTGATTTTGCAAGGCGTCTCAGTGAATTTCATTCATGCATATTTTGCAAGCGTTCAGTGAATTTCATATCATTGCACTAATTTGTTTTGATTTTGCAAGGCGTCTCCTTGAATTCCATGTCATGACATTAAATGCAATAACGTAGTGATTTATCAAGGCGTCTCCTTGAATTTCATATCGTAACATTAATTGCAAAAACGAAGTGATTTTGTAAGACGTCTCCTTGAATTTTATGTCATGGCATTAAATACAAGAAAGTAGTGATTTTACCAGTTGTCACATCAATTTCATATAAATACAAGAAAAAATGTAGTGATAAAATTCACCGCTTTTAAGCAACGGAACCGTGAAAACGAGCGTATTAAGTTATCTAGCATTACGTAAACTGTGTTAACTGACTAATAAAAATATCAGTAGAGGTTATCTGATATTATTCTCCATGTCTCTTAACACGAAAATATACTACATTGTATTTACATTTAATTTATTTTGAAACAACCGCCTGTGCTCAAGCGAAATATGTCAAATAAATATTTATCCTGTGGTTTGTGTTTATGAGATCGGATAATAAACGCATGGGTAAAGCAATGAGTTATCATATTCGTGTTTTATGTCAATATCAAATATATTTGAGTTGTTGTAGATGTAGACCTATGTTATTTAATATCTTTGGTCAATACCAGTGCCATCCAGTTTTCTGTATAAATTCATTCGAAAGTATCACTTTAAATCAGAGTTGAAACGTCCCGGTGGCTTCCGTCTCGGGAGAGGTTGAAGTTATGGATTCGGTCCCCACTTGCGATATACCAAAATCATACAACTGGTTCCTCCTTGCATGGCGTATTGCATAATTTCATTGTAATTGTTTTGGGGTAACTGACTATGGTATCACATCATGTATTATTTCAGTCATTTGGAGACGATGTCTACTTGAAACAAATATAGTGCTGCCACACTGCAGTATCACACTGTTGACATGTGGCATGATACCACACCCAGTCATATTATCCTGGAACTACCCTTATATGCTGAGCGCCAAGCAAGGGAGTTGTACTAGTGCCATTATTTACGACTTCGATATGTCGCGGTCCCGGAAACAGAACCCACGACCTCCTGACTCCGGGGATGATGCTCTAACGTTACGACCACCGGAACCAGTCTATCTTCAGTAGATGCTGGTTGACTCACACAAATTAGGTGGACGATTTTAAGAGGAAAAATAAATCGATGTAGGTATCAAACAAATGAACCAACGAAGCAGACATATTTGGTTTGAGCTTTTCAATTAAAAATATGATGAACTGAAATAAGGAATATTCTTGCAAGAACTGCGATGCATCGAAAACTCTCAGAGATAAACTAATTTCTAGAAAAAAAAATCCTATGACGAAACAGTAAAACAAATTTAAACCTTTGCCGAGGGGCTCTTCCTTGCACGTTTATTCCTTAATATCAATATCCATTCTTCGCCTCTGTGTGAACTAGCGCACGCGCAACCTTGTAATTCAAAACAAGGTTAACATGCGTCTTGTATTTTATTGTACTGTTTTTTAAGTGGCCATAATTTATAAAACACCAGGTCGCTTTTGACCCGACAGCTAATTAAATCGGTAACGTGTTCAAATATTGAGCCGAGCTTCATGCTTAATTTGTCACCAAGAACTTATCTGATAAAAAGAGTTGGAAGAATATCCCGGGATTATGGCGAGTTATCTTAAAGGAGGGTCGCTCAATAAAATTGTATCATTTTTTGTTGTTTTGGGGGAATTTTCATGAAATGCTAAAAAAGCAAGTGACTAAATGATGCTATGTAAATAATATAATTATTTCTGAACCAAAATCATAAAAGGATTCTTTGCTTGGCATCTAGTATAAGGCAGTAGTTATTGTAACCGTTAGCTTCAGGATGATGTGGTGGGGATCGTGGTTTCTATCCCCGACCGTGACATACCAAAGTCATTAAAAATGGTACTGGACATAGTCTCCAAATGATTGAAATACTGTCGGTGGGACGTTTAACCTAACAAACAAACACGATAATGTGACTGGGCGGTATCGTGACACTTGCGAGTTCTGCAATATGGCAGTTTCATGATCAGAAGTTGGCAGGAGATTACAACAACCAACCAACCAACCAACCAACCAACCAACTAACCAACCAGAGCTGACGAAATCTTCTTGGCATAACTTATGAATTTTCACTTGATGACAAAAGAAAAAAAAAGGTAAAAAGGTAAATATAAGAAAAAATACAATACAATCATCAATTAAGAAAAGTGCGTATGTCAAAATATTTTAGTATTCTCCTTTAAACCTGCTCATTTGACCAATACGTTTTTTTTCCGCTATAGCACCACGATACATCTGACAGAGTAATCTGTCCATCAGTAAATCACCACAATGCCTCCACACCGACTACATTAATTGTCCACGAGACAATGACTGGTGTACACCATGGCTCAAAGTACAACCTGATAGGAAAAAACAATCAGTTTAAATGCCTCGCAAAGGCGTGGGAGAATGAAGAGCCTTTAAATTTCGTTGACATTAAATTTCGTTGACATTAAATTTTCGTTGAATTCTTCGCCCATTACCTCAGGAAAATTCAAATACAAATTTATGACTACGTGAATATTAATTGACAGAGCTTAAAAACGGTATATGAAACAATGGATTTTGGTCTACTTTTGTAGACTATAGAATCTGAGAGCAAACAGAGGACACCCAGGGTCTGCTTTGTTTGCTGATTCGTCAAAATGAGTCTATATGCGGTAAAGGGTCAAATATTCGGGAACTCGTTTTCTAGAAAAGCGTAAAATCTATAAAATGATTTCATGGGTATTCTATGATAAAATTATTAATGATATTAATGAAAATAAGTCCCAATTGCATAGCACTTTTATATACAGGGGCCCGTTACACTAAACTTCGTACGAAAAAAAAAATCTTCGTCAGCGTAAATTCACAGATGTAAAATAGTATTATTCCTGTGATTATTTTCTTTACAAAACGTGTTGTGTTTGTATAATGCCATAAATTGGGTCATCTTCATTTTTAGACACTACGTAGACTAAGATCAAATTTGTTCGTACGAAGTTTAGTGAAACGGGCCCGTGGATACGTAATATCCATTTCTGTTATACAGATTTTGAAAACGCCGTGGTCTCGACTGCAGATCCGAAGGTTGCGGGTTCGAATCCTGTTTGGACGAGGATATTTTTCAGACCCTCTCAGACGTTAAGTACTGGTTCAACCCAGGAGGAATTAGTATAAGTAGTAAGAACTTGTTTTTCATTCGACGCAAAATAATTAGACTGAATGTAATAATGGTTTTGTGGAACGCATAAGAACATCTTCGTTATGCATTGGCATATCTTGCCTATAAACGCTTTACTGTGTCTATAAAGGCTTTACTATAAAAATACTATGGTACACTCATGTATGTGTATGTATAATTATTGATAACGCAGGTTTGTTATTGTTATTATGTGTTATGTATGGTCCAATGGTAAAATACAGGACTGAGAAAATGCATCTCTCTATGGTTCATACCGGACTTTCTAATCTGAATTCAAGGATATTTCATGTCTAAAGTCTATTTGTTTTTTAAGGCAAATTTTGGAACATTTTTTCAATGCCACTTTCGGAATAAATAAGTGTCAAAATGTTGTAAACAAACAAAATTACAAAACGTCTGATGATGTTTTACGCAAAACTTACTTGTAGTTTCAGTTCATTCTAAGAGCTCTATTTGCGTAATAGCCTTGTGTGTTGTTTCACGGAATTTTTATTTTAAAATTGCACTACAAATGCAGTTCTGAATACTCAAGGTTGTTTAGGCATTCAAGGACTAGAGTGATCTGCCAGTACCCTACTTTTTACATGATTTATTCACGGCAACAATTAATCGAAGATTTTTTTTTCTGACTCGATTTTGTGTGATTTTGTTCAAATGTGTTTTATTTCCGGTCAATCGGTGCAGTCGGATTAAACCACCGGATATTGACCTATGCTGCAGGAGGCGCACATGCAAAACTATTTAAAATGGTCTTTTATCGAAAGGCACGGTTTACTTCTGATTAAATTGAGGTCAAAAGGTACTCCATGAACGATTACATGTTCATTGTTTATCATTTATAACTGTGTTAGCACAATTTCAAAAGAGATATTAAGAATTGAAAAATGGCTACATTATTGGCCGAGTATATTTGGTGGAAAATAAACAAGAAATGACTACTTTCATATAAATATATGCTTTATTTCGTTCAATTATTTTCCAATTTACAGCACATAATGCTAAACAAAAATCAACACAATAAAATGCCCTTATGTAGTTGTCTTGAGAGACAGTCGGAATAACTCGGACTTCACTCTCACAATTACACATTCCTCCACAGTGATCTCCCTTTGTAAGCAGAAAAGCTTCAAAAACTGTCTAATCAAAATAAATATTCCGATTTAAGTCATAAAATACATTTTGAAATATGTAATTACGTTGTACGTGGCGAGTAGCAAAATACAAAGCCAGAAAAAGCTACAAAAAAAGTTCACTTTTTATTATGTACCTTTACATTTTTACAAGTTTTAATGAGTTTAGTAAGATTTCTGAATATTTTTTTTCATTGGCAGATGAATCTTTCCTACGGAATTTGAAACTGACATAATACGGAATTTCTAATCTGCCCCTCGTGTTTACCAGTATTTATGCCATTATATATCAAAACCCAGTATTGAGAAATCAACTCGGGAAGGTTTGCTACTTATTTTCGACAAATGTTATTCCTAATAATACGACAAAACATTCTGATTAAAAAAAACAACAAAAAAAACAACAAAAAAACAAGAAACATTAAAACGTAATTTTCAGTTTAAATGTTGGTAAGGGGAGGTAACCACTATGTCGAAGTTAACAAATACAAATTACCGACACGTCACAACACAAATTCAAATTGTATCCGTTAAAAATATCAAATCATTTACCCATACATTTAATGATGCAACTATATAAAGATAAAAGTAATTCTAAATCTGACATGTACTGGGATCACATCTTCCATGTTTCAAACCTTTTGGACAACCGTGAGCTCTCAGTAACATTTTTGGGTGAGATCTGACCATTTGAATAAACATTCACACAGGTCATAAAATAATGTAATAATAATGTATCAAATAGACTCCATAATCAAACCTTAAATTTACCAGATTTATAACTTGTCATAAAGTGTGACATCAAAGAATAAAGATCTACTAGTGCTTGTTTGTTGGGAGTAGATACCTGAAGTATTTTATGTTGTTTTCTGGGGAAACCACTTACAAAATATAATTTTCAACACAGAGAAACTAAACTTCACAAAAAATAAAACATACACATACAGTTTTAATAACAACAAAACTACAGTAAAATACTTAGGAGTTCCAAAGCACAGTTAACGTCACCTGAAAAGAACATATTAAATAGAGTGACCTGACATACCCTTTAAATTTACACATATTGTTCTTTATATTAACTCTTGTTTCACTAAAATTTCAAACTGAAAAGAATCCCAAAGGATGGAAATGCATTTTTCATTTGTTCATCATAAACAAAGGTGAAGATATATAAGATTATTATTTCAATTTTCCTATATATTATTACAGATAATATGATGCATAATTTATATATAACTTTTTTTTAATTATGTACGGAGTGGAATAAGCTCGACTAACACACATATTGATGAGGAAAATAAATGGGGTGACCCTGAAAAAAAAAAATGGTAGTCCTTTCTTAATGATCAATCAAGACAATTCAATCCTGAGAATTTTTAGACTCACACCTTAGCATATTTTTATTTTCTTAACACTGAAAAAATAAATGTAAATTTATGTATAACTTATCTCTCCTTTACAGCTGTAATGTAGAAGGCCTATAAGTAGTGTCTGTAAAATTTTTAAAATTTTTGTTTCACTTCCTGGACCTTCTCTACAGCCTGTGTTCAACATCTTTCATTCAGAATTCAGTGATCGCAAATAAATACTAGCTGAGGTGATACTAATTTATATTTAAACTTTTTATTATTTATCAGAGAAGTCTGATTAAATGGAGACTACTCAAAACAAAGCATTAAGGTAGAGCTGGTGATCTCCCTTGTACAGAAAAGCAGTAAAGGGAGATAATACTTCATAATACTAGTTTATACAGATGTAATAACATATTGACTTGTATTGCAGGTACTGAAAATAGAACATTTTCGAGGTATTGAAAACAAAATTATCCCTTTTTTTCTATCAGAACTTGCTTTCAAAAGATTCAACTAACAAACAGATCCTTTTGATCCACATTATTTTCTGTTAAAAAAAAAAAAAAAAAAAAAAAAAAAAAAAACGGGAAAGGAAAAAGTACTGACAGTAAACTCAGGTCATATTGATAGACATGTATTTCCTGTCTGATACATGCTAAAGTAACAAACTTATAGCCAACCTGTGTACATAAATGTACAAGTGACTATCCATTTTTTTTTTCATGTAACTGATAATGGTTTTGGGTCTGATTTTTTCATCATTAAAAAATGTTTTCACTTGTAAGAGAAAGATCAAGAATTATTGTCGAGCAATTACTGGCCATAAAAAATACAAAACACATTTTCACATATTAATTACCGTGTCCAATTGACCACGTAAACGTCTACACTTAAACCACAAAGCAACCATTATCATAAATCTCAATTTAACAGACAGAAATATTTAGAATTCTGAAGATCTGGTGTTATTTTCAAACAATGGGATATACCATTTCCATTACATGCCCAAACTTGCATGGTATGGAATAAACTTAAAAAAAACAACAAAAAACAAAAAACAAAAAAAACACACACACACACACACACATCTGCATAAAAATTACAGGATATTTTTATTTTTTTTTAAAAAGGGGAAATTTATTTTGTAGTTTCAATAAAGTTCAGGGCTAAGAGTTCAACTTATAACAAAGTTTACCAAGACAGTATAGCTTTTGAGTGAACTTCATGTAAATAGTTCAACACTGAATGCTCAACAAGTGCTCAAAAAAAAAAAAAAGGGAAAAAAAATACATAAATATATTAATCAAAAATATACAAAAAATGTGATAATTGATTAAAATATGTGCTCATATTCATGTTATACAGGAGACCGACATGTCAAAAACAATATATGAACCACAATAAAAAACAAAGTTTCAAATACACATTCACTACAAATAAATACACATATACAAATATACACAATCCAAAATACATTATTGTTCAAAATTAAATTTACAACAAAACTTTTTGGTAAGTTCTCTTCTGCTAGGATAACAGAAAGATACCACATAAATACTCAATTAAAAATATTTTCTTAATACATGCATGTCACAGGAACAATGAGTTCATTTTATTCCATGTTGTTGTTGTTTTTTTCCTATCTTTATTTTTTCATCTTCAATCTTATCTATCTGTGTTCAGACTCTCATTTTATCATCCCATTATCTGTTAATGATGACTAATTTTTTATATATAATGTACAGTTACGTTGCACATGCAAACATAAATATTCCAGGCCGTGCAAGTGCACTGGGATAGACATTTTTGCATTTGCCTAGTGAGGAATCCTATTGTATTCATTCAAATCAAAGTCGTATATCGGAATAATTTTCCTGATCACCAACAGTGGGGAACCCAGTTGGGTAGCACACAGTAGATTCTCACAAAACACATGTACAGTGTACTCCCAATTTATTTTTAGAACATTTGATATTACCCTGATAGCTGGAGTTTGTTTTTATTTATTTTTTAAATCTTGTATTTTTTAATTTTTTTTTTGAATTTTTAATTTACTGTTCTGCTGCAATTTTGATTTCAGAAATAAGTTAAAAACATAAATTCATATGTACATATATTGCTATTTAATAACTACAATGTCATCAAAGTTTAGTTCCTTTTTCCTTTCTTAATCCTTCCTATTGATGCCAAAAAATGACCAGTTATCTGTTGTTGTTGTAGTATTGGGGTTTACCGTCACTGCGAAAGTATTTCAATCATATAGCGACGTCCAGCTAATTACAGGTGGAGGAAGACCCCGAGTACACAGAGGTACCCGGGTAGAACAACCAACCTACCGCAAGCCAGCTGGAAGGCTTCCTCACATGAAAAATCCAAAGTCCCTACCAGGATTCGAACCCACAGCAGTGAGGGGCTGAGAGATTTGTAGTCCACGACTGTAACCGCTCGGCCACGGCGGCCCCCAGTTATCTGTACAAATGAACATTCCTTTACTATGTTTAGTCAAAATTGCCATTGTATGATAACAGAAAATTAAATGGACACTGCCTGCCTCAAATGTCCCATCATATAATGTGCATATAGAAATTCCATATTAACATTACACAGTCGTATAAACTACATTCTGTCTACATATTCACATAACAATGATGAATCAATTAGCAGTGTACACACACACACACACTATTACACACACACACACATACTTTTCACATACAATAATACATACGTTTTTCAATATTCACACATAAAACAAATTCATATGTAACCCCACTCAAACCAACCTTAACCCTTTCCCTCATACAGACTCATGTTAACCCTTTCCCTCATATAGACTCATGTTAACCCTTTCCCTCATATAGACTCATGTTAACCCTTTCCCTCATATAGACTCATGTTAACCCTTTCCCTCATATAGACTCATGTTAACCCTTTCCCTCATATAGACTCATGTTAACCCTTTCCCTCATATAGACTCATTTTGACGCACTCAATAGGTACCACATAAAGCCTGATCTGCAGAAAACCACAGTTAAACCTTACCAAATTTAATCACAAAATCCTCATTTCCAGACCACTGAGGAGCAGCGAACAGCATAAAACCTGATCAGCCTGCGAGTTACTCGCAGGCTGATCTGGTTTTATGCTGTTCGCATAGGTCTTTTCATGGTGACCTCTATGAAGGAAAGGGATAAGCAACCACTCAAAAGACTTTTGAGACAGTGGCATTTAAAGGCAGGTGGTTTCTAAACAGAAGTCAAACTGAATGGCCTCTTACACATTTAATTATTAAAATGTTCCCCCTATTCTCACCCTAGCCCCAACACACACCCATTACATAAAACTAACACACATAATCATTGTACACATATGGCAGTCAAATCAATACATGTGTTGACATATATGCAGCACTTAAGTAAGATATCCTACACATTTTCTAATACACATTTCATTACACATATTTCAAAATGTGTCACAATTACTCTCATTAATACATTAAAAAATGAACACTATATGCTAAACATATGCACAATTTAAAACACATATTTTACAGCGTATCGCACAAAAGTAAAACAAAATGACTAATCATAGTCTAATAATTGATTCTTAGTTCAAATGGCAGTGCATACTTATAGGTCAAGTTCAACCAATAAATGTATACATATTCAAATCAAATCATTGGATTATCCAATAGCTACGCTGGGATATCATGTGATCAGTGTTTGACCTGGGTCACACAGAACAACACAAGGGCTTGTTAGTTGTACTGTTGAAGCAGCTTGTCTGAACTCTGTAATTTGAACAAGCAGGATTTAACTTTTCACAGCAATATCTGGAAAGGTCTGTTACTTATCTTCAGAACAGAAAAAGACCATTAAAAACACAATCCTTAGAAGCAATCTCTGTTCTAGACTTATTTCCCATTTCAATTCTGAATTAGTTTCAAGACCCTCCTGTTTAACAAATGTCCAGGGGTGAGAGCGAAACTAGGCTAAGTGCTCATATATTTATATGCATTTAGCCTAATTTTGCTCTAACCACTCTTATGTATTCATGACATCAGCTAGGCAGGACATACTATTGCAGTAGCATATTTCTCTCTGGTCTACTTTTTGCATTGTTAAACAAATTTCGATCCATTCAATATCATTGCAAATGTGCAAATTTATTATGACGCAAACTGATTCTTTGGATACTTAGTACAGCGCAAAATAAAGCAAATACTACAACATCTAAAACTTTGGTTTGTCTTTTTGTTAAATGGGCGTATTATTCAGGTGAATACGGTAAAGTCACAGGATAGACCCCTAATTACTTGGATATGCCATCATATACATTGTTGTTGTTGAAGTTTACCATCACTGTGACAGTTTTTCAGTCATATAATTATGTCAAGCTAATTACAGGTGGAAGATGACCCCACCCCCTGATGAGTGCACAGAATCGATCAACTAGAACCACCCAGCATACCATGTTGACCTACACCCAGCATACCATGTTGACCTACACCCAGTATACCATGTTGACCTATATAAAACCTGAACTGGAAGCAATTTTCACTATTACAAGATTCAACTATGTAACCTACTAATCTGCAGTGTAATAACGACATTGTTGGATAACCCACGGCTGCTGCTTATGTTACTCTCCATACATCACCCATGGGTTTTTTTACTACTGTTTTGTCGTTTAGATCCAAAGCTTGTAATGTAATCTGATTGGATGCAGGAAAACCTTGTCTTGTCGGGCTTTTGCCAACCAAAATGCTTGAATCGTAATGTCCTTTATATCCCCTACAATTGATTTTTTTCTTATCCTCACATGAAGAGTATCCAACATGTAAATGACTTTCAAGTTGAAAATTCCACAATTGATAAATGGAGAGTAACAGAACACATCGACCATGGGCATCCGCCAATGTTGTAATGAGGGGTAGCAAACACTATAAAACCTGATAAACCTGCGTATTACTACCATGCAGGTTTAATACTGATCACACAAGTCATTTTCTTGAAAAACGATCATGTGGTAAAGTGTTTATAGACAGCAGGGGTCACACAGAGACTAGAGATGGCTGAATCACAGCAATGTAATGAAACAGGACGTAGGAAAAATCTGCAGCATTACCTGTACTCAAATAATCTGGTGGTATTAGCATGAGTAAAAAAGTCTTACAAACTTGAAAGACAAAAGTCATGATTCATCAGTCATCTGCATAACATTCACACAATGTTTATAAACTCAGAACTACAGATTAGCATTTTATTCCATTAACTACTATAAAATTGTTATATTTGCTATTAAATTTCATGCAATAAAGTCAATTTCCTTGGAACAAACATTCATGGATTTATGTTTTTAGAGGAGGAGCCTGCCATATGAACAGTTTTTGTGGGGATTGCTATTCTTGGATAAAGCCGTCCTCGAAATCAACGAAAATTAGTTCCCCACGAAAGTTATTGATTCTACAGTTTTCAATCTTCAATGTTGACGCATTTGCATTTTCAGGATGTCCAATATCCTTCATGTCCATTTTATCATTCCCCTAATAGCCAAGATTTGCGAATAAAAATCCAATTCAACATGTAAACACATACATAATTATAAAGTTAAAAACCAGAGGTATTCATCTAAAGATATTACCATTAGAAATGATAGAAAATACTGATAAATACTGAATCTGTATAATCAGCAGTAATGTTTACGTTTCTTACACCACAAATTAAATAAAAAAATGTTTATCAGGTTATTTGTAGCTTTTATCAGTATGTCAAACAGTTTAGTAATATTAATGTTCTTAAATAGTGAATTAACCAAGAAATATGTACCTAGTGCTGAGGTGTTAAGTTTTGAACAAAGCTCACTGGTATGCTTCTATCTTTTTTTGATGCTATGTTTTTATATGGAATATTTTACACATTCATTTAGACACAGTGCTTATCTGTAGCTTTGTTTACTTGTACAAGTAACATTACAAAGAATCCAAATGATGACAAAGATGAAAGGGAAGCCAAAAATCTGATGTCCTGATATTGTATGAAAGGCAAAAAACATGGCAGAAAATGGAACATTTTACACAAGGAATCTTGATTTTACATGACACATGTGAAATGCAAGTTATACACAGGAAAGTACAATAATTGAACATCAAATATTTGATGTTATTCATCTCAATTTCTTCATGTGAATATGAATCCAGACTATTTTGACATCTGTATACAGGCTAAACTATGAATGAATGTGATTTTGTCTTTTAAGTTGCCAATTTGGTAGAAAATGATCCATACAATATTACTTAATGAAAGTCACTTTCAGACAATGATGGATTTTGACAACACTGAAATGTTTTAAAAACAATATCAAAAACACTTTATACAGCCATAATCATGTAAAATGTCTGATGTTTTGTATTTATATCAAAATATGAGTAAAATAACATTTAAATTTTATCATTTTTACAACTGCCTATGAAAAATACGGTATAACATTGATAGTAAATATCATTAAACGTGTTTTGAATCGATTTAATAAATAGTGTAACAATTCTTTCTCACCTACTGCCTTATTCATATAATCCGAAACAAAGATGCCAGCGCCAATTCTAGACCATATAAATCTCTGTGAACTCTACCTTCCTCACATTCACTTGGTTTCACCACCCACTTGACTAATCACATCTCAGCACACAATTATTTCCTTTCCCTGAAGTCTCACTCAACTATTACTTAGAGTGACCAGCTTCAACATTATATTGTAAGTTTTTCATTGCCTAGCACAATCTGTTACACAGGGGAGACAACCACCTTTAAGTTTCACCACACTGTCAATCATGGACCCATACACAGAATTTGACAAGTACCCTATATCATTATAAACAATAGAACTCACAACTCTATTGTATATAGTTCAACAAATACTTGTTCCCACTTGAGACTTTTTTCTCAAACTGGTAACAGTTCCCAGTTTAAAAGTCTCATTCCACTAATCTTCTGTTTAGAGTCTCACTCTGCCATTACAGTCTGGCAGTTTTGGCTGTTCACATGAACAATGAATGTATGAAATAAAACATGCTGCAAAATCACATCTGACTAGTATGAAATGGTCATCGCCGTTTTAAATTATTTGTAATCCATTCTAGGCCTTGGTAAAGCCTGAAAAATACAAAAAAGAGGTATAAATATATACACACACATGCATCCAAAAACCCTTAGAAGCAAATTAGTTAATCCTGGAAACAAAACTCTGCAAAGGCACATCTTTTATATCAATCATAAGTCATATTCATGTAGTGTTTTCTAAAGGAAGAGATACCCTTATTCACTGAGTGTGTATATGCAAGATTTTTGTGTATGTTTTTTTACTGCAGTACAAGTGAGGACTTACCCTTCTCCTGTAAGGGCACAACAAGCCTGTATATGCCATGGGTGGTCCTTGATTGTGGTCAGGTTGAGGTGCTGTGAGATCTCTGCAGCTGACATGGAGCCTTTAATGTCCTGTTTGTTGGCAAATATTAAGACAGCAGCCTTCCTTAAGTCCTGCATGAAGATGTAATAAATATGAATTGATCATAATTATACAAATAAATAACTAGAACTATCACTAAAGGTTAGCCCCACCTTCCAACTAATCTTCGTGTAATGTGAGTAAGAGACTAAATTTAATCGAGGGCTCAGCGCAAAACTTATATGTATTAAAAGAACAAGTTACGACCGTTTTGCGCTGAGCCCTCGTAATGTGAAGATGTGAAGGGACATGATGTGAATGGTATGCGAAACAATATTATTTTTTTTTCACTGAAGAACGAGCTAACAGAGGAGACTCTGGTCAAGTGTCTGACCTGGGTCTGCTCTGTCTGCCAATGTGTCAAAATATGTGTATTTGATGTGACATGTTAAGTTTTTCTGCTGCATCAGAGGGACTGTTACATTGTTTTTTAACAGATGCACACATCAATTTGAAGTATTAAGTCTGTAGCTATTTATAAAGTATTTTTCAGTAATGTAACTAACATAGTCAGCTGACTTTTTGTCAATACTGAATGAAAATATACATGCATGTATATAAATGCATACAAATATACAAACAATGCTTATCTTTGATTCGAAACACATTCTGGTTTCAGTAGCTTCGCATGTCCTACTTTCAAAATGAAGCAACCTCAGATATTATACCATTTAATATTTTAATTTTAAAATCCTGAGACAAAATGAGGGTGAAAAGGGTGGGGGGGAAATCAAGATAATGTAACTAAACAAGACCATAACAGTCTATTTAAGTTGCAATACTACCCAAAATCAATGCTAAAAATATTGAAAATAAGGTGAAAATATGAAAATTCAGTCCTTTTTCGATGATATGTTTGTTGGGTTTAACGTTCCACGGACAGTATTTTAGTCATTCAGAAACGATGTCTACTTGATACAGATATAGTGCTGCCACATTGCAGTATCACGCCATAGACATGTGGCATGATACCACACCCGGTCACATTATCCTGACACCGGGTCAACTAGTCCTGCAACTACCCTGATAGGCTGAGTGCCAAGCAAGGGAGATATAACAGTACCATTTTTGACGATATGCAAAATAATGCCTCTGCAGGACAAACGATTAGCCTGACTGATGTCGACAGAATAACCAATATACTTAAATGACTGTAAGAAATTAATTTCTCTACCCCTTCATGAAGATTTCCCGAATATCTACACGAAGACTTCCGGAATTGATCAAGCTCTGTGATGTAGTAAGATAAGTCTTCATAGGCCATGCATAATCGTAAGCGTTTGTAACCAAACAGTATGCCAAACTGTATGCAACCGGTCGCTTACAGTCAGCTATGGAGTTGTCTTAGGACCATATACCATGCTGCTCACATGCTCCTTATACTGTACATGGGTATATGTGCAGCATCGTGGTTTATGACACTGAGATAGTTTCATAGCTGACTGTAAGCATATGGTTGCATATGGATTGTAGGCGAGTTGTTTTCATTACCAAAGGTCCAGCATAGATGATAATTAAATGTCCATGATTTGTTACAAACTGAGAGTTTCAAAATATTCAGGCTATATTGACGTATCTGTAGTATTGCATCTTTAATGATAGCAGCAGGAGAAACTGTATAACTGAAATTTAAGTCTGAATGTGACAGGTTTCCAATAACTAGTTCACATCTAGCAGGCAGGGTCATTGGCTTTCTCACTAGTACAAACAAAGTGAGAAAAACAGATACCAGTTGGGTCACCTGTCTCAAATTATTGGCCTTTTCCTCCACAATAGAGTATAACAGTTATTGTTAAAGCATCGCATTCACAGACTTTAACTATATGTGTGTATTATGTCTATCAATACCCATTTACAGATGCAATGTCACCCAATGCAACCATCTGTGATTGCCAAAAAAAAAAAAAAAAGTTTACCATCACAGACAATACCATCACACAAGACTAATATAACTTCTATTCAGATTCATTCACTTTTCACAGGATGAACTTATGAAATTGCTACCCTGAATTCGTAAATACACCATGTTGCATAAAGTGTCCTTTAGGACATCATATTCTAAATTTAACTGATTTTGTCAAAGTTGCATTTACGAAAATAGACTTTAACAACATTAACGATGGACAATAGAATTTTTTTTCTTTAATTCTACTGATCATCTGTGAATGAACTGCTTTAAACAAACTGTAGTTTGAGTTTTGTTTCTTAATGTAAACTTGAAACAAAACCAATTTGATTTAAACACTGGATTTGGATTAAAACCTGATACAGGAAAAAAAAATAAACATAAGAAAGCTGGAAGGAAAATGAGTCAATTTCTACTGTTATTCAAAAATGGTAAATCTCAGTTACAAATAACTATCTGTATTTAACTTTATGTATCTACCCTATATAGTATATATAACTACCCCCAAAAATACACCGAGCCAAAGTAAACAGGTCAGTGCATAGTGCTATCATCGAGTTTCAGACAATATACAAAATCAATGAAGTATCTTTTTCAACCAAAAAGAGTAAGTTACTATCATAATAAGAGGTGTCGTGTATGACATTACCATGGTGTTCAAGTCAAGGTACAAAATCAGAAGGTACCCTTTTCAACAAAAATGGGAAAGTAACTTTTTTTTATTTATTTATTTATTTCAAGTCACAGCCATTTAGGGGCGTATGAAAACAGACTTCAGGGATAATATTTCTCACCTCTGTGGCTAACATTTTGTAGAGTTCCTCCTTTGTTATTGAGAGTCTTTCCCTGTCTGTACTGTCCACGACCAGGATTATAAACTGTGAACAGAGAAAGTAAGATTAATTAATTTCGGTCCACATTACATTAAGGAAGAGTTATTAACAATTATGATTTATACAGTTCATTTAATGACACAAAGGAAATTTCCAGCAAAAGATCTGAGAGGATATCTAAGCCCTGATAATGAAGTGGATGTTGCTTTCTCCAGTTAGAACTCTGCTGTTGTTTCTTTTAATGTATCTATTTTTGCTTTTTAAGATTAGTTCATAGAAAACTCCAGTACAAACTCTATTTTTTATACTTATATATTGTTGTTTTTTAAGATCCAGTATGGAAATTATAGTTATAACTTTTATTTCCTTCTTCTTTCTTTATTTTTTTTTTACTTTATTATTAAAGCATGGCAGCGATTAGAAACCTATCTTGATCAAAGATTGAATAGGGAAATTCCTCCTCCCCCCCCACCCCCACTCTAGATCCACACATGTCAATCTATTTCTAACTAACCAGTACATAATAAATACTGGGTATTGTACAAATAACAGGTGTGCAAATCATATGAATCTATAGGAACGGATGATAAAAATAAAATGTTCGATTGAGGCCATTTTATATAAAACAAATCTGAGTAACCATTTTTTTTCTTCCCAGTGATGTACCATGCCTTAACCCTTTCCCTCATATAGACTCATTTTGACGCACTCAATAGGTACCACATAAAGCCTGATCTGCAGAAAGCCACACTTAAACCTTACCAAATATAATTGTAAAATCCTCATTACCAGACCACTGAGGAGCAGCGAACAGCATAAAACCTGATCAGCCTGCGAGTTACTCGCAGGCTGATCTGGTTTTATGCTGTTCGCATAGGTCTTTTCATGGTTTCCTCTATGAAGGAAAGGGTTAACCTATTGTTATGGGGTATCAACCAATTAAGACTAGGTCAAATGCTGACCAACATTATCATAGAAAACCAGTGTATATTAGGTCAACTATTGTAACGATTAGATAACCTCATAACATATATATATATTGAATATATGTGTAAACACTTTCAACATCAATTCATAATCTGAACAATTTAACAGTGTCATCTTTTCACTGCAGACCAGCTTTCTCTCTAGGACTCTGAAAGTCTGAGTTCTTTACAAAGATCTTTTTTAAATAGTTTAATTCCTCCCATAAAGTTATATATAAGCTACTCTAAGATTAAACATCCATATAAAAGGAAGGCTTCCCTAGTTTATCATTAGCGGGTTTAACCAAAGAATCTGTTGCTTAACCATCAACTGATTTTTTTTTTAAGTCTTGGCCCCAATATAATAACCTAGTTGTTTACGTCTGTACACTAAAATAATGGTTTTGGGTTATGTGTTTTGTTAACAAACCAGAACAAATAGTTAACTCTGGGGAAACCTGCATATGACATGTACATAAACGGATAATCTCAGCTATCTGCCTGCAACATGTCTGAAATGTTACAAGAAAATATGGGCCCCAAAGCTGAATTGAATATAATAGGCTTGCAACAAAGATAAAAAAAACAAAAAAAACAGTTCTTATCCCAAGTCAGGGACATTAGTAAGAACTCTGTTATGCACTGCAGAATTCTGAAGATCCGCAAAATATTCACCAGTCATGCATGCAACAATTGACTACAAGGACAACTGACCTGTGCGTTTGTATAATACGTATTCCAAGCGGCTCTCAGTGACTCCTGACCTCCGATGTCCCACATCAAGAAATGAATGTTCTTCCATACTACTTCCTCTACGTTACTGCCAATCGTCGGCGACGTATGCACCACCTCATTCATAAGGCTGGAAAAACACACAGACCACTCTACTACTGCCTCGTTCAATCTTATGAAAATAAGATCCTTGCTTAAAAAGGTATTCCTTAGTTTGACATTGCATTGACGGTACTTCAGTCATTTAGAGAATTGAAAAAAGAAAGGACTGAGTTTGAATACAGGTCTAGGCAGGGATTATTTTTCACTGTTTTGGGAAAATACCCTTCAGATTGAAAATTTTGTGTGAAGATGGTAGAAAATGAAAAAATACTCAAGGATTTTGTTAAAAATATGAAATAAAAATAAAGTCAGTTAAGTATACTATATATTGATAATACTAAAAAGCTATTCAACAACCATTATTATCTATAAGATGTGTGCGAGCAAAAAGTATCACTGACAGCTATATTCTGTACAAACTGGTACAAATTTTTTTATTACACCGAAGAAAAAAAGGTTGTCAGTTTTTACATTCAAATTGGAAAGAAAATATATGAATTCTTTCTTGCATTTGATATGTATACATGTAAAGCCAAATTTCTGCTAAAAAAAAAACAGCTGAAAAAACTAAAACAAGAGTGCCAGAGCTGCCACAATATATGCCGCCACAAAATATAAAGACCAAGAAGGTCCTTTTAATTATTGCTTTTAACATTTCTGTAAGCATAAGCTCATAATGAAGTCTGTGAGACCAATTAATTTAGCTGAACAGAGATAGAACCCTTAAAAGGCTTCCAATATGAAAGTAGATCAAATAGTAGTATCAATATGAATCCTTTTTTCTTTCTCCGCATAACTCTTGCAAAAATCACTGTACTAGTAAATCCCTGCTTTATGCACTTTTACCTGTTTGGAAATTGAGTTGTGTTTTCAAGAGATCATGTTTAGAAAGGCATAACTACTGCAAATATTGATAAACATAAAAATCCCTGCTTTGTGCATATCTACCCAGTATAGTAATGACAATGCCCAAGTTTTGAAAAGATTAGGTCAGAAACATACAAGGAATGGCATTCACAAGGCTGAAATATCAATCAGCTAAAGAGACTAAGTTTCAAGGGACAAAAATCTTGCAAAAATTAATAAACCGGAAAATCACCACTTCATGGACATCTACACATTATAGTAATGCCACTTATCAAGTTTTGAAAAGATTTGTTCAGAAATGAAGGAGGAGTTGCGTTCACAAGGCTGCAATATCAATCAGCTACAAAGACTAAGTTTCAAGGGACACAAATCTTGTAAAAATCAATGAACCGGAAAATCACCACTTCATGCACATTACAGTAATGCCACTTATCAAGTTTTGAAATGATTCGTTCAGAAATGTAGGAGGAGTTGCATTTACAAGGCTGCAATATCAATCAGCTACAGAGACCAAGTTTCAAGGGACACAAATCTTGTAAAAATCAATTAACCGGAAAATTGCCACTTCATGCACATCTACTCATTATAGTAATGAAATTGACCAAGTTTTGAAAAGATTCATTCAGAAATGTAGGAGGAGTTGCGTTAACAAGGCTGCAATATCAAACAGCTACAGAGACTAAGTTTCAAGGGACTCAAATCTTGTAAATATCAATTAACCGGAAAATTGCCACTTCATGCACATCTACTCATTATAGTAATGAAATTGACCAAGTTTTGAAAAGATTCATTCAGAAATGTAGGAGGAGTTGCGTTAACAAAGCTGCAATATCAAACAGCTACAGAAACTAAGTTTCAAGGGACACAAATCTTGTAAAAATCAATGAACCGGAAAATCGCCACTTCATGGACATCTACCCATTATAGTAATGACATTGACCAAGTTTTGAAAAGATTCATTCAGAAACAAAGGGCGAGTTGCGTTCACAAGATATGGACGGACATATGGATGCATGGACAGACAGAGAAGATGACGCCAATATACGACCGCCTCCGGCGGCGTATAATAAAAATTAATGGAAATATCAGAATGTGTCTGTTAAATATAGGTGACTGTTGAACCAATGTACATTCATATCCAGACTAGCTTCAGGCTGATTGCTTTAAATAGAATGGTTGCTTAGTGCAGGCAGCTATAAGCACAGATTTACATGAACATAACTTGACAAGAAAAGACTGAGCAGACTGGTATAGCGCAGACTACTTACAACTGATACAGAATGGTCGTCTTTCCAGCATTGTCAAGTCCCACAATGATCACTTTGTGCTCTGAAAAAGAAAGGAAACACTGGTCATCTCAAATATCAAAATTCTTTCACAAATTTCAATTTACACAATACCTCCTCATTTCACGGCAGGTGTTTCCTTGTCCATCAGTAACAATTCTGATACGAGACATAAAGTGCTTATTAGCTTACTGTGATAATACCATAAGCAAGTGGCACGATACCACTTATTTAGGTGTTGAGTGTCAGGCATAAGGGATGTTATTTATTCTTATTTTCTCAGTGACAATTTTAAACATCTTTGTTTTGTGTGTGTCTTTGTAATGCCATCTGAGGATCTGGTGCAAAACTGTTAATGTACATGTAGCTGCTTTACCTATCTGTAGTTACCACAGTTTCTTTAACCCTTTCCCTCATATAGACTCATTTTGACGCACCCAATAGCTACCACATAAAGCCTGATCTGCAGAAAACCACAGTTAAACCTTACCAAATTTAATTACAAAATCCTCATTTCCAGACCACTGAGGAGCAGCGAAGAGCATAAAACCTGATCAGCCTGCGAGTTACTCGCAGGCTGATCTGGTTTTATGCTGTTTGCATAGGTCTTTTCTTGGTGTCCTCTATGAGGGAAAGGGTTAACCAAGCCCTTGACAATATATTGAACCAATTTTGTATTCAGTGCTTGACTGAGTTTTGCAGCTATATTTTTAACCTTCGAACCCAAGATTTCATTCTTTGGCGTATTATAAAGCAAAATAACGCACTCATTGATTAGTCCATTAATTGTCGATATATCATTTTTACATGACTGGTATTGTTATGTCCTTACAAATCCAATCTGTTATTTCTCCTGATATAATGATTTTTATCAGTACATGCATCTGTCGTTTACAACAACAGCAATGTTCAGTGCATAAATACATTTTACCCACAGACAAGCTAAACTATTTCTTAATTAACCCTTTCCCTCATATAGACTCATTTTGACGCACTCAATAGGTACCACATAAAGCCTGATCTGCAGAAAACCACAGTTAAACCTTACCAAATTTAATTATAAAGTCCTCATTTCCAGACCACTGAGGAGCAGCGAACAGCATAAAACCTGATCAGCCTGGAGGCATAGGTCTTTTCATGGTTTCCTCTAAGAGGGAAAGGGTTAATGCAGTGAAAAATGAAGCTTTGATTTTTCCTTGCATTAAATCAACAAATATGCATCTTTAGAACCAGAAACAATGTCATACTGAATAAAAATCATTGTCAGAATGATGACAGAAATATTAAACCATAAAATGTTTGATTTCAAAATATAGAATTGATACTGTCTCAACGTCTGATATACGTCTTCCTTCAGGCCTTGTGTACAAGACCAAATTAATATACATGTATCAGTAAACCTTTTTGAAAAGAGAAATAATCTCATTAAAGGCCTAGAGGAATTTATTTCTAGCGATTTCATAAAGTAATATTTTTATTGTATATAAATAATGATGTCATTTTGCTGAAGTTATGAGTATCAGTGGAAATAACTGATGATGGGAAAGGACCTAATATTTTATATCTTGGGAAAAATATCACCATTTTTTATAATGGGAAAAGAAAAATTCTGTGGTAAATTACTAAATAGCAAATTTGGGTAACCTTTCGCTGCCTATAAAACGGAAGAACCCATCACATGAGCGTATTTGCCAAAAAGATGGGTTCACCAGTTTTAAGTTTTTTTTCTATTTTTATCATTATACAGTGGAAACCTCCATAACAGATAAACCAGTTTTGTTGGCAAATACGCTGCCTTATGTGTAAGTTAACTCAATCTGTTGGCAGCCAAAGGGAAGCAGCCACATTCTGCTAGTACAGTAATAGCCTGTAATTTTTAAGAAATTCCTAAGATATTCTTTGGCAAAAAGTTTATGTATGATAGGTGACCTGGCAGCGAAAGGAATTATGTTTGTTTATTTGTTGGGTTTAACGTCCCACCGACAGTATTTCAGTCATTTGGAGATGATGTCTACTTGCCACACTGCAGTATCACGCTGTAGACATGTGGCATGATACCACACGCGGTCACATTATCCTGACACCAGGCCAACCTGGCAGTCCTGCAACTACCCTTATATGCTAAGTGCCAAGCAATTTAACAGTACCATTTTTTAAGACATTGGTATGTTGCAGCCGGTGATCGAACCCACAACCTTCTGCATCCAAGGTGGATGCTCTAACCACTCTGCCACCAGGGACGGTCCATGAAAGGATTATAAGGAAGGAAGGGCTTATGAATGGTCAAAAGCCTTGAACCTATAAATATTCAAAGAATTACCCCATATTATTAAACACATTTTGGCAAACAAAGCAAGCCCAGATCATACTGCTCCTTCCATGAATCTGATCAGGATCTCCTCTGATTGCTTATACAATGTTGTAGTCCAGATTCTACACAGTTATGATTTAGGGCAAAGAATTTAAATCATTTAATTATTCAAAAAGTCATAAATTTGTACATGAATATCAAGCGGAAAAGGGTTAATGTCCAGAAACAAAGCTACACATTCTTTAATGATTTTTAACAATATTCTCTGCCATGCTTTATTTTCTTAACATTTTCTTCATATATCTTAGACTGTACCTGTGTGCTTGCTTGTTACCTGTCCTAGATAGGTGTCATCAGGCAATAAATTACATAAAATACAATTTTATGTCTTATGAGGCTACCATGCAGCTATTTTCTTCAATTTTATGACAGGCTTGATTTAAGCTTAACACCTATCTGACAATTAACAGGGGCATATTGATTTTCATTCACTTCAGAATTTCATTACATTATATGGCGTGCCACTAACTGAAAGCATACAAGGGGTGTGTGATGTATAATAAACAATTGATGAAATTAAGACTTAAACAACATGCCCTCTGGGGCCATATATGCCTGGGGCCTTAAATTCATCAATCTCTTAAGTAGAGTTGGTCCAATTATCTATTATAACTGAAAGTTAATCGGAAATGCCTACGTTGGAAATGCCTACGTTGGAGACTATCAATAGTGAAATCCACACAATAGATTACTGCAGCTTTTAGCTCAAAATGTGTCTTTCCACACTAGTTTTTGGAGTTATCTGCAATTAATTTGCAGTGGGTGGGGGGGTGGGGTGTTTCGATTCTCAGCCGCAATATACCAATGTCATAAAAGATGGTACTGGTATAGCCCTCTTGCTTGGCGCTCAGCATATAAGGGTAGTTCCAGGACTGGTTGGCTCAGTGTCAGGATATTGTGACTAGGTGTGGTATCATGCCACATGTCTACGGCCTGATACTGCAGTTTGGCAGCACTTATATCTGTCTTAAGTAGACAGAAATACTGTCCGTGGGACCTTAAACCCAACAAAAAACAAAACTTGAGTCTTGAGTTCAAAAATATGACTCAGGATATTTATAAATTAGGGCTACAGAAAAGACATGGACTGGCCTGAAAAATATATATGGCAAAATCAAAATTCAATTAAGTTCATCTAATAGTAGTACTTTAGATGGATGCAAATCTCATAATATTTGGTAATACACATTATCATGCAAAATTGCCATTTTCTAAGTTTTTATTATCAAAACAGAAATCTTCATTATTGTACTGTACAAATGAAAATTTTGATGGGCAACCATGCAGACAGAAATGCTCATTAATCAGTGTAAATGATTGGGCCCAGCAAGCATTTTATAGGAACTTGGCCATCAGATCAATGATTATTTCATCTACGGTATTATAAAATTTTGTGGCTAATGGCTATGTCTTCATGCACTCTTTATTTCAGTGCTTGTCTCCATGATGCATTTCTAAACTAAGAAATACCTGTGCATAATTTTGTCTGTGACTCCCTGTTTTCATAACCAGCATTCCAAATAAGTTTTGAAACTTGGGGTTATTGACATATTCATGACTGAACTATGATTGGCATTTTTTGCCTTATTTGGAAAGAAAATATTTTGCTTTCAGTACAGCATTTTCCTGCCTCATCTCAATGGTTAAGACGAATAGTGAACAGCAAAAAACTTGATCAGTCAGCAAGTTACTTGAAGGCTGATCTGGTTTTAAACAGATCACACAGGTCATTCCTTTAACCCTTTACTTCAAACAGACTCATATTGATAAATTGACAAACAGAGCAGACCCAGATCAGACAGCTCCTATAGGACCTGTTTGATCAGGGTCTCCTCTGTTAGCTCATACAATATTGTAGCACAGTTTTTACATAGTCCATGTGGCAAAAAAAAACACACAAAAAACTCATGCATCCATGTACCATTTTAAGTTAATTAATATTCATTGATTGATAAATTTGTACATGAATATTCAAGAGGTAAAGGGTTAAACTGCATAGTATCCTAGCAGTACACATCTATACAGATGTTGAGAGAAGAATCAATATTACTCTCCAATGCTAGAAATAACAAATTGCCTGAGTCATCTCAAAGTTTAATGTGTGAACAAATGTCAATTGTCATGACATCCTCACATTAGATCTCCAACAGTGTTTTCTGTTGTTTTAATGTTGTCTCTCTCTCTCCTGTTATCTCCTTGAACTTTGTATCGACAGAATTTATTTAGCAACTGTGTACATGTCAGTGTGTATCATACTCACAAATGGAATTTCTTTTTTATGACACTGCAGATGTTTTTCCTGTCTAGTTTTAAATGAGGAATATGACCAATACCCCTGTAAATGGGGATTTGTATGTGTGTGTGGGGGTGGGGGGGGGTGGGGGGGGGGGTAAAAACACTGTGTTTTTTTTTATTTTGGAAAAACACTGTTTTTTGTTTGTTGTTGTTTTTTATAAATAACCATGTATGTTGAGATGATGCAACAATTATTAATTCATTACAAAGTAAGCAAGTTAATGAGTTAACAATTATCAGTCCTGACTATTGATGGTGTGTTTAAAACATTTTTATATCTACGAGATTTTACTGATTGAATTTCATTTATTCAAACTAAGTGTTTATTTGTATAGGCTGTCATGTGCACTATGTTTTAATAAATTTCTTTAAAATGATTCAGTGCTAGCCAAATATCTTTCATGGATGACAAATGAAGTGAAGCGTAATGCGCAGTCATGGGTGTCAGACCATGATATGGTCCCACTTCACTAAATTTGAATTGGGAGTGTAACTCCTGATTTAGAGGTCTGGACTCCCAAATTTGGGGAAAGGGACTCTTGTTTTCTGGAGCAGCTACAATAGCCTCTTACCTCATGAATATTCATAAACAAATTTTTGACTTGATAAATATTCATTTACTGAACCTTAAAAAGTGTATGAAACAATGGAATTTTCTTTGCTGTACAGACTGTATAGATTCTTAACTACAATATTGTATAAGCAAACTGAGGAGACCCTGATAGGAGTTAACCCTTTCCCTCATATAGACTCATTTTGACGCCCTCAATTGGTACCACATAAAGCCTGATCTGAAGAAAACCACAGTTAAACCTTACCAAATTTAATTACAAAATCCTCATTTCCAGACCACTGAGGAGCAGCGAACAGCATAAAACCTGATCAGCCTGCGAGTTACTCGCAGGCTGATCTGGTTTTATGTTGTTTGCATAGGTCTTTTCATGGTGTCCTCTTTGAGGGAAAGGGTTAAGACACAGCTTCTATAGGAGCGTCAAATTGAGACTTTGATCATGCAGTAAAGGGATTTATATTATAGAAATAACGGTACATAGGAAGATTCCAATCTTTGTCAATGACTCCCAAGTTCTCCAACTTACAGGATCCTTGTGTGAATTCTGTATGTAATATAACTATTACAAATTCATTTATATGCATGATTAAACTGTTCTCCCATTCTTATTTGATAGCTATCATGAGTTGCAGAATTCTGATTCTATAAAAGTTGAATGTAGACTGATCTGGTTTTACACTGGTTATTTTCCCAAAAAGAAAAGGTTATTACATACAATTTTATTTCTCCAAAATAAATAAGACAAAAAAAATTGATAAAAGAAAAATTGAAGTAATATAACTGGGAAATTTTCTTCCTGAGACTTTAACATTGAGTGTAAGATATCCTTTAATGTTTTGCCAAATTTGGGAATTCTTTGTGATTTTCAAGATATCATTATTTGAGAATAAACCATCTCAACCACAGGGCACCTAGAAAAAGGTCTGGCTAACAATAATACTATGCAAGTTTTAAGACAAACCAGCCACAAGAGGAAGTACAAGGTCAGATCGAGATCAAGTTAAGCTACAAATGGCACAACTGCACTGCTGGTGACAAACTAGACCTTGTTTACACTTCATGTTAAGTGAGACGTAATTGTCAAGTCATGCCATCCTATAACTATGTCATCTCTCACACTATCAGCTGTCATCTTTATGGGTCAAAAAGTGTAATGTACTCAAGCAGAAGAAAATGCACCCCTAAGCAATGATACATAGCTGTATAATTAGTACATTACCATCCTTGTACCTGAATGACTTCTTGATGACTCAATTTACAGTGATTTTTCTTTCAGAAGTCTGGTATGGCAAAGGTTTTTTGTAGTTGTTGCTGTAAAATGTTTGATTGGGTTAAACATCAAATAAACAGTATTTCAGTAATATTGGGACTTTTGACTTCATGATAAAGATAAATAGTCCTGCCAAACTTCAGTCTCATGCCAAAGATATTTGGCATGATACCACACAAAGTCACATTAATCTGACACCGGGTCAATCAGTCCTGGAACAACCCTTATATGCTGTCTCAGTCAAGTGGCAAGCAAGGAAATTATACCAGTGCCATTTGTTTTTACAAATTTGGTATTTCAAAACTATAGACTGAACCCACAACCTCCA